>JARFJB010000683.1:577500-905000 GCA_036346205.1 Vesta saturnalis
GCTTGTGCTTGGGCTTGTGCTTGCGATTGTGCTTATACTTGCGCTTGTGCTTGTGCTTGTGCTTGTGCATGTGCATGTGCATGTGCTTGTACTTGTATTTGAGCTTGTGCTTGTGTTTGTGCTTATGCTTGTGCTTGTGCTTGTGCTTGTGCTTGTGCTTGTGTTTGTGCTTGTGATTGTGCTTGTGCTTGTGCTTGTGCTTGGCGTATGTGTACGTGTTTGTTGAGGCTCTTTTGGACGCTATATCTGTAACACTTAAAAAGCGTTTGTGTTCAAAGGTCATGTGAGTGTTACATCTAGAACATGTAGATCCCAATGTTTTGTTGTGGTGAAGGAATTGCGGATTATGTAGCAAGAGGCGTGTTTGATTTCTCGCAATTACCCAAAATCTATTCTCCATCATGACTGACTTAGCTCAGACAGAAAATCTTTTAATAATAAGTGGTTACACCCGTTTCTTTATCTAAGGTGGGTAATTATTTCGATTCGCTCAGTCCAATTTTTTATTTTGCATAATTGGGATATAACTATACATGTTTTTTTAAAAAATCCGCCTAGATAGCCTTAAAAATGATGATTTCATTATCATCCTTAAAAAGGATCTGAGTCATCCGAGTATTGTACAAAATTCTATGTACACAGTTTCTGCTTTAAGAGGAAATAGTTACAAAAAGTTGCGTTGCCATAAACAGAGTATGCATTATCATACACCTTGACTATAAAATTGAATACGGGGGGTTAGTTAATTTTATCGATTTATTTAAACTCTGATCCTTGCCTTAAAACATTTAAAGGTTTCTATTTATTTAGAGTTTGTTTTTGCAGTTTTCATGTCAAAACGGATACGAGTAAATTTATTGTGGTTCCCGACTGTTTCATCTTTTAAAATGTACAATAAAATATTGTTTTCTTTCTCATATTTGGCGTGCGCCTTGTCAAGAATCGTTATGTTACTGAAGGGTTATAATGGCCACAACGTTTAGATTTGTACAAATCGAGCTTTTTGCAGTAACCAGTTAAAACAAAGCCAACAACTTGTAGATAATACATAATCAATTAATCATGCGATGTATATGTTGTCAACGAGGCGATATGAGCGACTCCTATTACAATCTCCTATTGCAATTAATTATTGACTTGACGCTTGACATCCTGCAACACATAAAAGGACATTTCGTGGCATTATGTTTCACACGTGATCCTCTTTTTGTTTTTCATTGAACATTAGTTTTTTTTCGCAGATTGCACTTTTTCTCACTTTGCCCGCTTGTATACATAAAGAACAAAAAACGTTATATTTCATTTTTGCGCGTGTAATCAGGAAATAATTAAGTATTCAAGAGTCCTAAACTAACAGCGCAAACTAACATTTACTATTTTGTTTTGCCACGGTTAAGGGTAAATGGTTGCTTGCTGTATTAACTGACCATTGTGCAGTGGAGCAAATGTATAATTTTGAGTCGCCCCACCCATTGTAATCTCGACAGTTTAAATTGCAGACTAGTTCCTGCAGGACATTCCCTACTAATTTATGCTCGAGTCATACATAATATATTTTATTACTTTCCCAAAACTGTTCCATTATGATTATATTGCGATTGTTTTACGTGTTTAGCTTAATTGTCGATTTATTGAGGGGGTTGTATACTGACGATTATCTTTTGATCCGAATTATTTTATATTACATACTTACAGTCAACGCTAACTTTTATCCTCTTGCTGACAGTAGGGGGAACTCCATTGCTGGCGATGCACAAATACGCACCCATGTCGAGTCGGGATATTCTCGTTAATTCTAACGTCTCTCCTTCCCATTCGGATACTGTAAAATGTAATAAAACTCGTTTAAAATCTTAAGGTGTAAATGCCATTCTGATTTTACAGTTCTTATTTACGTGTGACACGTTAAATACTAAAACACGTCAAAATGAGATTCTAGATATTAAACCTTCTCATCAAACCAAATCGTATCACAGGTTAAATACAGACTCAAATGACAGCAACACAGATTTATAGTCCTTTCATGACCATATTCAGTGAAAGTAGTCACAGTTTGGTTCATGTGAATAAATCAACATGTTGGAAAAGATTAAATTGCTCACTGAGTGAAAATATGAAAACTTTGTAAAACCTATAATTCCACTATGAACAATTTCGACTGTTTTATTCAACTCAGAAAGTGCATTTAGGCGGATTCTGGAGTTGATTGAACGAAAATAACGGTATGTTAAATAATATATGTGACTAATGTACGTTTAATTCAGGAGTAAATTCGTGATAAAAATTACTTTAATTCCTTACAATTTTAAATTTTAACTAATTCTCCTCTTTAATATTGATGCTAAACACACTACATATCCAAGTAGGATCAAACACAAGCAAATGAGTAAAATACTCTTAAACTGATAATTTATTATTCTTAATTTCACGCTCTTTAAGTTTTTGAGGACAAAAGTGAACGAAAACATGTGTCACTTTAAATAAAACAAAAGGTTGTGAAACGATAATGCCAAAAATGAGTGTGTCTATGGCGAAATTCGTTACTACTTTTAGTTAGAAATTTTGTTTATTGCTTAAATTAGTTTAAGTTCCAAAATGAACTTCATCAGCAGAAACACATTATCTTTTACTTCTCATAACAGAATATTTAGAAATTCTCATTAAAGTTACGCGTAATTGATAAAGTTTACCCAATCACATTATCTCCTATGGTATCTATAGTAGCAAATTCCTTTTTGTACTTTATTTATATTTATTGAACAATGTAGGTAGCGTAATAAACGTTTGTCAAATCGCCATTGTTACCACGATGGAAAAGATAATTAGTGGATTTTTAATACCTTGATAATACGTCATAATTTGCTAATGTTTTCAAAATATTTTATTTACATATTTTAATGTAAGAAATGTCAGAATGTATGTAACTGATATTTGGCTAGGGTTGAGAAACACATGTTGGGGTGTGAGTAGCAAGTGCACGCTTAAAACTGCTTTACTAAAGGGGCGTAACGAATCATTGGAATTTCTTATGCACCGATTCTTAACGTAAAAATGTCACTAGTTTAGTAAGTAATTGTGTCGGTACAGACCGCGATAAAACGATATCTTTGTTTGGTATATTGAAACCCGAGACACAAATGTAGGGTTTGTGACGGACGAATGATATTTTTAAAATTAAGATGTCGTGCAATAATTAACATGAAACTGTTCCAACGTAAATTAATGTTTCTTGTTTTTTTATATTACTTTTGGAAAATGGGGATTGATTGCGGGAGTAAAGTTAGTTAGGTTTAAAATCGTGGTAAAGTTAGTTACAGTTAGAGTGTCGATCGAGCCAGATCGATTTTTGGTTAATTAGAAACTCCCATTGTAAACACTTTATCTTTAAAATATTTCGTACGTGTACATTTTCTTTTGAATTAGCCAACACTAATTTGTGTTTTCTTTCGAGAGCTAGTTGTAATGTATTTTTCAAATATTAATCTGTAAATAACAGTCATCCTTTTTGAAGTTAAACCGCGTAGGTTAACGATTTGTGTCTGTGATCAATTAAAGGAATAGGTATTAAAGTGCAAGTAGGTATTTTTATATAAATGAAAGCTCGCAGCCAATCAGTTACCAGTCGAGATAACATATTAAATTGTTACATTCGTTACTTTTGCTGTACTATTAAGTAAATTTTTGCGATCTATTAAAATTAATGGATTACTCGTATTTCTTTGAACTTTCTATTTTTCTAGAAATAATGACATTTCTCTAAGCTTATCTCTATAGTTTCTTGAATATATTACGCTTCACAATTAAAAAAAAACATTTTTTGTAGTGGTTAGGTAAACCTTTTGATGGTCACTTATAAGTTATATTTCAACTTCATGTGTTGTGTGTCACTGGTATATATCCGTTTGACATTCCCATATTTGACTTTTAATTTTCTCTTCCTTCCGGTCTGTGCTTGGTGAAAGAAAGGCCATTTTGTGTTTCCTAAAAGAAAAATGTAAATTTCTGGACTTTATTTAGCCCATCGATGATTATGTTTTATAACATTTTTCTAAATTTTGTGCCAAATCGCTATAAGTAGTGGGTACAAACGATTTATATCGGATATATAGGAAATACTGAAAACAGGTGAGCTTTTGTCACGCTTTGTTTTTTGTTCTTCTACCACGTTTTACTTTCAGGCAATCGATCTTGTTCGATTCAAGAACTAAATTCATTAAGAAAATCATTAAACCAATTAGCTAAAGAGGTTAAACTTAACCTCACGAATTTCTCTAACCACGAAGTTGTTTTTACACTTTAGATTTGCTGGTAAGAATGTAACAGCCTACTTTAACGGTTGCTAGCTTTATTTTTATTTTAGGGGAATTCATACTCGATATTAACTGAATCTATTTCTCTACGTTACCATTAATACTTTTCTGATCCTTTACCTCATTGAAGGTAAGATGGCTATTCATGCTTTCATTTGGCTGTATGTATTTAATTTTAGAGGTACCTTTGGTACGCCACATAATATACTTTTCGTACACCATCTAAATATACTGGTATGCTGTGTAAATAGATGTACATTTGTATATAATTCGTATACTCTTGGACATACTGGCATATTGGCCGATGAAATGTGTTATTTATTACATAGGTAGCAAGAAATTTGACTTCCACACCTGTGAAATATTTGAAATGGTAACTTTCCGACAGGCTGCGATATAAAAGATAAGTTATAAATCACTCATATTCAGTGTCTTTTGGATACCTTAATGCTTTGGTTAATCTGTGACCAATCCTATAAGTTGTATAGATCTATGTACATGTTTGTGATAAATTTTTGTGTTATTGCACAAATTTTTGCGCTTTTACAGTAAATTGCTTTGGGTAAAATGTTTGAGTATAAAAATAGCATGTCTATTGGTAATGTATGTAATTAAACACTGTTTTGTAAGAAACTGTGTACCTGGATGCATTCAGCTCTACAGATTCGAGTAAAGGTTTTATTAACCACCTGATCATTTCTATTATTGTTGTTTACTGCAAGTTATTTATAGCAATTGTATTATTACTATAATATATTATTTAATGTGCCTTTACAACTTGGGGAATGCTTAAATTACCTGTTTACAGTATTTTACTAAAGACTATAAATCTATGTTTTAGCATAACTTAGCTTTGAAATTCTGTATCTTACTTTGCAATTTTTGGAGATAAATTTAACTTAATTTCATTTTTTAAATTCTAGTATTAGACTGTTTGGGTGGCTTGCTATATTGTGTATTTAAGAGCACAAATATTTTATGTATTCTCTGTGGTTAACAATTTGTGTAACACGAGTGAATTACTTATTTATTTAGGGAATTATCTTCCTTTTACTTTTTTGGGAAATGTAAATTGTATATATATATATATATATATATATATATATATATATATATATATATATATATATATATATATATATGTACATACAAATGCAAACTATATACTGCCATTATTAGAAATTAATATACCGCTTTTGTTTTGGGGACTTTCTACTTTACAACTATTTTTTCTTAGTGCTCAGATCCTTGAACCTATTCATTAGTTGGCTAGAAAAGTGGCAAATTAACTAGTTATCTAGGGCTGGCTGTTTTATCATTCTAGCTGGCGCCCTTCTCTTCTCTTTCAGCTACCATTACCATCTATATCACTGTGGGACCCCTCCATCTCTACCGTGACCGAGCTACCGGCAAGTCCTATATAAAGGTATCTCCTCTGTTGGGGTAAGTTTGAGCACAAAGTTGAAGTTAGCACGTAACAAAATATCAAACATTGCCTTGCAAAAGTATCTTATTTGTACGCGGGCTCATTAAGCTGCAATCTGCTAAAATAAAAGACAGTACAGGGCCCTCTCACTCTGGTGTTTGTGTGAATGAGCATTGTTGTTTGTGATTTATATTTGTGTAGAGGTGGGCTGGTGAACGAGTACATGCTACCGCTGGTTATTAATTGTAAAAGGCAATTGCCAGTGGGTACGCGCTCCCGGGCTCAGATGACCATTAAACACCTCGAATTTTATTTTTATTGTTGTACACATGAATGTGTAACCTCAGAAAGGAGCGCTGTATTTTTCTAACGCCCTCAAATTTATATATCGGTCACGATGTGGTGATCTATTTATAACTTACCCTTGTAAGGCTTTGCTTTAATGAGTTTTTTGTATCAGTTTTGAAGTAGAATCATTTGTCTGCGAACTAATTTATCTTTATATGTAATTTCTTGTAACTGGACTTATGTATTTTGTGCTTTAGTGGTCACTAAACAATTGTGTACGTGTAAATTCCTTGTATATTTTCTTTTGTCCTTGCCTTTACCTTATTATCGCCTGCGCAATTTTACTGTTGTTGTATTTTATATGTACCGTAATTTGCTTTATTGTTTTATGTGCTTATTTACTTAAAGACGATTGGTTTTAAAGGGCCACATGTTTGGTATCATGATTTTTATCTTAATTATTTATGACACAATTGTGGGTGTGACTACATGGGGTTTCTTTTTTTTATTGTGTTTCTGTGTAACTAAACTGCTTTTTATTCATTTTCTCTTAATGTTATTAATTTTGTACGCACTATAACCTGATTTAATGATGTTTTGTTATATATTTAACCCTTTCTGGTTTTTTTTCGTGTTATTTGATTTATTAATGTACTTGTGCAATTACTTATTTATGAATAAAGTGGGTTTTATTGGTGATTCTTTCCCACAATAGTATATTAACGGGCTGAACCACCACCGCACAAGGCTCGTTGATTTTAATTTGAGTAGTTTCATTTTTTTTACCTGCCCCTCATGATGGAACACGTATGATCAGATTTGAGGTTTGCGAGTAATTAAATATCAGACTTGTAAATCAATTCTAATCTTTTAATTATTGCCAGGAACGTCAAAGTAAGAAAGGAAATTAATTTGAGTAATTGTAACATTATTGTCAGTCAAGTCAAGATAAATCACTTAGCGATTGTTTTGTTCTTCAGTTTGAATTATTGCAAATAAGTTCAAATTACGCTTTTCAAGATAGGGTACATGGGGGACGCTATAACAATGAATTTCTCCTTTATTAAAACGAATGGTGCTTAATTTATTTAGTTAAAATGATAAAAATATTGAATAGTGTAAATCTTGTTGAATTATTCATTTGGTCTTTCCCACACTCTGTGTATTTTTGGTATTATGCTTCGTAAAGGTGATCAGTGACCATAGTCAGACCTTTGATAGCATCAGAAGAGCAGTTTCCGTATCTTCAATGGTCTTAGCTGCGATCCAGAAGTAATTGTTAATTGTGAGTCATCATTCACTTTATTTTACTATTCTAGAACTTATTACAAAATATTTAACGTTTTACGAAGTTTCATATACTGGCTGGTAAGCAACACATGATACCTATGGTTATAACATTCGCAGTATACTAGAATTTGTCAGTTTGAAACGCTTTAACCGTTTTAGGGAAAAGTGGTGTTTAACGGTTTTGTTCCTCTTCAACCAACTAATGGTATTTATATACTGTTAAAAATAACGTAATTATTCCTATAAAAATATACTTGGCAACATCGCAGAGAGGATCACTCTTGTTTAGGGTTACATTGTTTTAAATTTCTGATAAATAAAGGATTTTATGTTGGTCGAGAAGAAAATTTAGAGGTCGTTTAATTCTTTTAGGTTGACGTTTATCTAGTTGGCGTCAGTTAAAAATTTACTTTTAAGAAAACGATATGTGCTAGAGAACTGTCTGTATTTTTAGAATAAATTGGTATTGTATATACATTTCAGTTAGGCTGCCTTTGTTTCAAGCACTTGCTGTACTTAATACTAATAAAAGATATTTCTATTTTATTTAATACGGATACAAGTTTCCATAAAAACTAGGTAACCTTTAAGACTTTGCATTATTTAGGTTCTTTCGGTACGTAATCAAAATTTTTGAATACGCTAGGTACATTTCCTAATTACCATTGATCATCCCATAGGGAACGTCTAGGCTGACGACCACTCACAGCAAATACAAATAAGGTGTTCAACTCCTTTGTCCCGACTTCTGCCAAGTACACAAAGATTTAAACGACGAACACTTTCTGTTATTCCACATACAACTATGATAACGGTGAGTTATATTTTCTTTATTATGTGACGAAGCACTGGAAATCAAAGTAATTAGCTATTACAGTGATCAAGTATTTATTATGCACTATCGATGCATTAAACCTACGAACTGTTGTTGAATGAGAAAATATTTCAGCCAGCTGCTTCAAGTAACTATAAATTAATATTTTGTTCTGTTCCTGCATGGCTGGTTGGTGTGGTGTAGCAGCCGTAGGCAACTCTACATCTTGCTTGTGGTGTGCTTTACCAACAAATTAAGAAGTTAAAATCCAGCATAGGTTATGCAATTTCAGTTTTTTGTCATTTGAGCGTTATTTTAATTTTGTTTATTCGTATTAGTAGAACCGTATTGACAGCAGCAAGCTGTCAAAGTTTAAGTTTAATATATAAGGTTGCTGTTATTCCAGAACTACCATTTAGTAAGTTATTATACTTATTCACACTAGGATTTTATTGTATGCTAACATACTTATCTCTAAATTATATTTGTTTTTTGTGATTACTGCGTAATGTGAAAAGTTCATGGTATACGTCGCTTAACCAGAAGCGGATGATTTCTTAGTCTTCTGATTGTCTATTTAACTCTATGTTTCTGTACTAGCAGCTGATTAATCGTAAGTGTAGTTTTATTTTTTTTATATATTATATCTGGGGAATTACTTTGACGAATGCTAAATTCTAGTTTTGTTTGAGCAGTCACTATTTAAATGCGCAGTATAATTTTTGTCACGAAAACTGCTATATTTTAGAAATTTGGTAAATCTCAGTTTTACATACCTTTTAGGCTGCTTTATACAGAGCAATGTTTGTTTTACTTTACAAACTTAATAAATACTATATGGTGCATCTGGCTAGGATAAAGATAGCGCAGATTTAATTTTCGTTTTTTGTTACATTTCCTTTTAACCGTAATAAGCGCACTTTTGGCCATGCTCGCTTATAAACGTTTTCAGGAGAACTCCTCCTGAATCCGCATGCGCTTAGATTTTAAACGATCTATGCTTTACTTCTAGCTTATGCTTACGGGAAGTTTTTTTTGTTTTCTTATGTTCTAGCTAGCCCTCCAGCTTTTGAAGTGACTTTCACTTTCCGTATCATTGATATAAAAACAACTTTCAACAAATAACCATACAAATAAACATGTAAACGCGCGACCTCCAAAATAAAGAAACCATAACCCCAAAGACGAAAAGACCATACTAAAAAAACAAAAAAAATCAGAAAAACCAGTAGCCAACAAACACATACTCAAAGAAAACAACGTAAACTCACAAAGATACAAACACCAAAACAATGAAAGTAGCAGTCATAAAGATACAAACATGCAAACAAGTACACGCACAACCCCCAAAACAAAGTAAGTAATCATCAAAGACCCCAAACAAACTAACACACTGTGCAAAACTAGTAGTTGATAAGATCAAACTAACACGTATATCTACAAACATGCAAACACGCAAACAACAGCAATTAAGTAAATGTTTAAACCCAAAACATATCCCGTAAAGATAAATTACAGGAATAAATAAACCTGTAAACATGCGACCCCCAAAACAAAAGAAAATAACCAAAAAACAACCAAAACACCGACCTTGAAGAAACAAGCAAGAATACATACTGGAAGAAGCTAAAAAATGATAAAAATAACCCAAGTGTCCAATCACAGGAACTAAAGCAAGCCATTTAACGTTCAAAAAAGTGTACAAACACGTGAACAATAAATAAACAATAACATCGTAACCTATAAATAAAGAAACTAGTTCATAAACACCCTAAACAAGTAAAAAATATTCTAAAGAAACTAAATATGGAGTAAAACTAAAAGTAAACAAGCACATACGCAAACACCCAAACACATAAATCCACTAACATGCGAACACACAAACAAATAGACTAGCAATCAAGTAAATGTCCAAGCAAAAACCGTTTAGAGCCCGTAAAGACACAAACATACAAACAGGTACACATTGAACATGCAACTCCCAAAGCAAAAGAAACAAGCAAAAAAAAGGCAAAAAGCCTATATTTGCTTTAAAAATCAACCCAAACGTCCAACGTCCAAATCAAACCAATACACAACCACTTAAGCACACACATAACCAAACCTGCAAACAAGTTAATATCCAAAACAAACGAACTATCATATATACAAGTACGGAAACAGCCGTGCAAATTGACCTCAACGTTTTTAGTAATTACATAAATATCAGTCACTGGATCTTCCCTGGGCTATATAATAAGTATAGGTCATTTTAATGGTTTAATGGCAAAAAAAGCACAAGTGTCACTCACCGGTGGTACACACTTTCGCAAAAAAAATCTAGTGTAACCCACCGGTAGTAGTTCAGTAAGAGCATAGGTGTACATTACCGGTAGTACACATCTTTTGAAAAAAACACCGTCGTGACGTACACGAAACTCCTTTTACACACATGAAAATGTACTATTGTGTGTACCGGGCAATACAACTTTTAAATATTATTATTTGCGGGGCGATTTTCAACCTTTGATAGAATTTTTAACCCTTTGATGTATTTTCACCCGTAATTAAGATCTTTTGACAGTATTAAGAGCCTTTTTGCCATTACACCAACAGGGTTTAGGGGTGTGGGGTGTGGGAATGGTCACGTGACATTTAAGGCCTTGTTGGAAGACCCTGAAGGATAGGCAAATGTGCGTTCATGCAAGTTTCTGATTGGCCTATAGACTCAGCCACCTGGATACTGATTGGTTACGGAGCGTGGCAGTCGGCCATTTTGTGGGCCATTCTTGTTTTGGTGGCGATTTTGTTTTGGAGGCTATTTTGTCGGCTATGGCGGGAAATTTGAGGTTGTATTCTAATAAGAGGGTCCTCATGCTATCCCATAAGACAGGTTCTTTGGGCCTTGTTCTCAGGTCTTAGCACCCTGTATAGCACCCCGGAACTTCTTCAAGGATTTTGGACCCTTGTCAGCTACAGATCTCCGGCGGGTACAAGTTCCGGGGTCCTATTAGAGAGCATGAGGACTCCTTATTAGGATACCATTTCAAATTTCCCGCCGTGGGGACGAAGACCGGACCCAGACCAAGTTGTAGACTTAAACCTGTCTTGAGATAGCATGACGGCCCCACTTACTAGAATACAATTTCAAATTTCCCGCCAAAATAAGAATGGCCTCAAAAACAAGTTTAACGTATTCTCGAATGGGGAAGCGATAATCTAGTTAAATTTAATGCTAACTCTGTGTTGCCTTATGTCCGCCAAAAAAGATCGATCATTTCCTGTTGTAAGTATGAATGGCTCAGTTTTTAAGTTTTCAGACTCTATTACTCTGTTGGGTATGACTGTATCTTCAAATCTCTCATTGGTTGACCATTTTCTGTCAGCTACCAAAACAGCTGCTCGCAAAATAGGCTTTTTGTACAGATCTAAGCAGTACTTTACCTATCGATAACTCCTTCTGCTGTATAAGGCCCAAATTCGGCCTCATCTGGAATATAATTCTCACCTCTGGGTTAGTGCTCCCCAATACGCTATCGATATCGTTGATCGTATTCAAAAGAGAGCGATTAGGCTTATAAATGACCCGTCCTTAACTTCTCACATAGTCCCTTGAGCACAGAAGGATGGTTTCAGTTCTTGCTGTGTATTATCGTTATTACAACGGCTATTGTGCTGCTGAATTATATTCTTTGATACCATCTCGGGCTATCTTTGCGAAAAACACTCGGTTCACTCATTCACATCATCAGTATGCAGTACAAATTTCCACTTGCCGTACCAAACGTGCGCAATCCACATTTTTCTACACGGCTTCTAAACTCTGGAATGATCTCCCTAGTTCCTGTTTTCCTCTTACTTATGATATGAGAAAATTTAAGGCAGCTGTTCATAGGCATCTATTGGCAAATCATTATCCCTCTATCCATCCTCCTAAGTGTTCTTGAGTGTTTTAGCACGATGGGCCTAATTTAGCCTGTTCAGGTCCACAATCATAAAAAAAACCTAGAAAATTTAATTATGAGACATAATTTAATGCTAACTTAATTAAAAACGAAATGGCGGTGGAAATTACTTATAAGCTCATAATTAAAAACAATGAAATGGCGGCCCGCCGGAGATCTGTAGCTGACAAGGGGGCGAAGATCCTTGAACAAGCTACGGGGTCCTATACAGGGGACTAAGACCTGAGAACAAGGCCAGAAGTGTTATACCTGTCTTATGAGATAGCATGAGGACTCGTTTATTAGAACACAATTTCAAATTTCCCACCATAGCCGACAAGATGGTTGACAAAATAGCCTTCGAGGCAAAATAACCACCAAAACAAGAATGGCCGACAAAATAGCGGACAAGCCATGCCTCGTAACCAATCAGAGGCTTTCAAAAAGGCCTTAATTATGGGCTAAGATGTCACGTGACCATCCCCATACTCCACAGCCCTAAACACTGGGGGCGAACTAGCAAAAAGGCTCTTAATACTGCCAAAAAGTCTTAATTGTTGAAAATCGCCCCCGCAAAGAAGCCCAACCCACCCCCAAAAGTCACTAATTAGGGTAAAAATACCACCAAGCGTTGAAAATTTTGTCTAGGGGTTGAAAAAGGCCCCCTAAAAGAAACCATCTGGGTGCTAATTAGAGGTAAAAATTATCAAGGGCTGAAAATTCCATCTAGGGGTTGCAAAACGATCCCAAAAGAAGCCATAGGGGTGCAAAATGGCCACGGCCACGTGGGCGTGATCTCCCCCACCGCTGATGACGTCACACACCAAGCTGAATCCCTTCTACTTCCGTGGATACGAAAGCAGCAATCTTGTAGCCAATTACATTTAGCTACGACTTAAATGGTCACATTTCTGGTTTTTTACTTTCACGTGTAAGTACAGTCAAGAAAAGAACGACGGAGCAAATTTTATCACGAAAGCAAATCTTCATATTGGATTTCTTATGAAAGAACGCTGTGTATTTCCTGGATAGATTAAATTAAATGGATACCTATTGACTTTGCGACCAAAGGACTAAGTTCATATATAAGCATACCTCTAAATCATGTTTAATAGCCAAAAAAGAAAGAGAAAAATGCAGTAGGTAAATTTTATCACGAAAACAAATCTTCACATTGGTTTACTTATAAAATTGCGCTCTTCATTTCTTGCACATTTCTCCCTTGTTCTTTATTTTGGCATAGTGAAAAAAGGAGAAGGCATTCTTATTAGTTTTTATGTAGATCTGGTTAACACATCTCATATTATAAGACAAGAGACGATGTTGCAATGTATGACTAATGTAAAGTATGTACAATTTCCATTTTATGTAGGTAATAGACGTTCAAGGTCTGAAGAATTGGTTTCATTTTATACTATTCAAAAGTTAAACTACGATATTTTTTTGTTCTTTTGACAGTGGTACCACACTCTCCCTAGATTTCTGTTGTGAATGTTAGATATAAGGAGGTGGCAACACTGGCAGAACCGAGCTGGTAGCGTAGTG
The DNA here is from genome assembly GCA_036346205.1 of Vesta saturnalis. Taxonomy (NCBI): domain Eukaryota; kingdom Metazoa; phylum Arthropoda; class Insecta; order Coleoptera; family Lampyridae; genus Vesta; species Vesta saturnalis. The sequence goes on from JARFJB010000683.1 coordinate 591,097, forward strand.
GTGACACAACCTGCTTAGAATTCGGGAGGTAATGGGTTCGATTCCCGTTACCGTCTAGTCTACCTTGTATGAGGTTTTTTCAGGGGGGTTTCCTCATACACATGTAGCGGCATGGTCACTGCGCATATGCACACCATGTGCGGCTACTTAGGCGAATGTTGGGGTAGTATTTTCCCCCTCAGAACCCTAACTCCGTTCCTTCCGATCCTATCCTGACCATACCCATCCTGAATCCCACCATGCATATACACGTAATGTATGTATGTATGCTGGAAATCCGTGATTGTGGCTGAAGGAGCTCAAAGCTCAGCAGCCCCTTGGGGAGGGAATGAAATACATGGCCTTTTCCTTTTTCCTACACTGCCAGATAGAAGATGGTACGAGAGACACAAACTGTAAGAGCCTGAAAGAGTGTAAATGATTTTTTTTGGAATAAAATATTAAATGTTCCAGTGTATTTTAATTAAATATATAAATACATAACATGGCGCAGTCGATGGAAGATTATTAATATAATTGTTTTTAAAATAGTAATATGGAGGGATTTAAGAAGCCAAAGAATTAGGATGTAACAGTCACAAATATAAGTGAAAGCTAAAAGAAGTTTAAGCAAAGCTACGAAATATTCATGCAGGCAACGGGGAAGATAGACAAGGATTCAGAAACGCAAGTTGAAAATATTTTTAAACTTAATCGGTGAAAAAGCCCTGGAGTTATGCAATACGTTTAACCTAAGTGTAACAGATAAAAACGATATCATAAAAGTCAGTGCGGCTTTTGAAACATATTGTTTACCGAAGAAAAATGTGGTACACGAAAAATTTATATTTAATCGAAGAATCCAACCAGAGGGCCAACCATTTGAAATATTTCTGACAGATTTAAAGAAGTTGACGCAAACGTGTGCATATGGTGATTTAGGTGACGAATTATTAAGAGATAGAATTGTCCTTGGAGTCCGAGACTTAAACTTACAAGAAAGACTATTACGCACGGAATAGTTAAAACTACAAAAAGCAGTTGAAGCATGCATCGGAACTGTCCAAGAGTCAAGTTAAATGTTTACAGGATAAAATTGAAGCTGGTATTATTAAAAAAAAGGGACCAGGTGAGTTGGTGAATAAAGACTTTAACTGACGTAGGTGTTGTAAAGTACACGGACCGCGTCAATGTCCGCCATTTGGCGAAAGTTGTGCTCGATGTGGAATGGTGAATCATTTTGCTGTCGCATGCAACTAATTTTAAAAATGAATCGAGAGGTGGAACTGTTAAAAGAGCAAGTGGAAACCCACAAGGTAGGCAGGGATTAAGAAGTGTAAAAGAAGTAGAAATAGAACAAGAAGAGGATACGGTAATGAGTATTTATTAAATTTAAAGTCTGTTAATAATGTTAACGTATGGATGGAAAGTGTATTAATTGAAAATGTATTAGTTGCGTTTAAACTAGATAGAGGCGCACAGGTGAACATACTGTCAAACAGAATTTTAAATAAAATTGGTAGAAATTTAAATATACAAAGCACCACGATAATTTTAGAGGCGTTCGGAGGAACAAGAATAAAACCTTTAGGAGTAATAAATTTAAATTGCTCGTTTAAAAATGTCGACATTGAGCATGAATTTGTCATTGTCAGTGATGACATTATGCCAATTTTAGGTTTAAGTACATGTATTAAGTTAAATTTAGTTAACAAGGTGAATCAAATACAAAATTTGATAAAAGTGAATTTATACAAAATAATTTAGATATATTTGAGGGAGTAGGCAGTTACAAAGACAAATGTACAATCGAATTAAAAGAAAATATTGAACCAATTATTTGTCCTCCACGTAGCGTACCAATTAGTATAAAAGGAAAACTTCACGAAACAATACATATGGAAAAAAAAGAATTATTTGTAAGGTAAATGAACCAATGACAGGCTGGGTTAACAGTTTAGTAGTGATTGAGAAACCTGATGGGTCATTAAGGGTTTGTCTAGATCCGAAAAATTTCAATTTGGCAATTAAGTGTCCAAAAAATGTTCTAATACCAACCTTAGATGAAATTTGTGAAAAGTTATGTAATAGAAAATATTTTACAGTCTTACATTTTAAGGAAGGCTTTTGGCAAGTATTATTAGACGATAAGTCAAGTAGGTTATGTACCTTTTCCATGCCGTTTGGATGTTTTAAGTTTATGTTGAATATGGCTCCTGAGTATTTTTAATTCGTAAATAATGAAAACTTTGGTGATATATCGGGAATAGAAATGTACTTTGACGATTTATTAATTTCCGCAGATAGTCTCGAGGAACATGATAAAATTTTACAATTAGTTGTTGATAGATCTAGAAAGCTAGGTATTAAATTTAACAAAAATAAGGTACGGTTTCGCACAGAATCTGTAACTTTCTAAAAATCGGACGGAAATTGACAAAGACCGAATTATAGCGATCACATCTTTGGAAAAGCCCAAAAATAAAAAAGAACTGCAGCGACTACTGGGTATGATACATTTTTTTAGACAGTTTTTTGTGGTTACCTCAACATAGTAATGATTTAGAAATTATTAAATCTAAACTAGTGGATGCTTCAGTTCTAACAAATTTTAATACAAATTTTGAAATTACGATTCAGACTGACGCATCACAAGGGAGGGTTAGGTTGTTGTTTGCTACAAAATGGAAAACCAGTATCATTTGCTAGTAGAAGCTTAAACGATTTAGAAAAAAACTACTCACAGATAGAAAAAGAATTATTGGGTATTGTTTATACGGCAAAAAAAGTTTCATAATTATGTGTATGGTCATCAAATTAGAGTAGTTACTGATCACAAACCATTAGTAAGACTGCTACAAAAGTCTATTAGCGATATTGCCTCATCAAGGCTGCAGAGAATGAGAATTCAATTACTCAAGTATCAAATAAAATTAGAATACTTACCAGGAAAGTACTTATATGTAACTGATCTGTTATCAAGATCTTATCTTAAAAATGATGGAGAGGGTGAGGATCTGTGGATAGCAGAATCTGTACATTCCATTAGTAAATCACTGAATATAACTAATGAAATGAGGGAAACGTTTCAAATTGCTACCAGTAATGATAAAATACTATGTCAAATCAAAAAATACATTATAGAGGGTTGGCCAAAAAATATAAAAGATGTGGATGATGATGTTAAAGTATATTTTAAATTTCAGAATGATATTTTCATTAAGGATAGGTTACTATTTTTAAATTATAGAGTAATTATTCCTTCTATATTTAGAGAATACATGCTAGGTTTATTGCACGAAACTCATTTTGGAATATATAATACCAAGGAAAGAGCTCCTCAAATTGTTTACTGGCCGAGGATAATGGTAGAAATAGAAAATTTGATATCCAAAAGTACAGTTTATGAAAGGTTTCTAAATTTAAATTGTAAGGAAACTTTAATTCCGCATGATATTTCAAACTTAGCTTTCAACAAAATAGGATTCGATATATTAACTTTTCAAGGAATTGATTATCTGGCACTACAAGATTATTTTTCTAGTGGTTAGAAATAATTCCACTCGCGTTTAAAACAGCCGAAGAAATCATTGGAGGATCCGTGGATAGCAGAATCTGTACATTCCATTAGTAAATCACTGAATATAACTAATGAAATGAGGGAAAAGTTTCAAATTGCTACCAGTAATGATAAAACATTATGTCAAATCAAAAAATACATTATAGAGGGTTGGCCAAAAAATATAAAAGATATGGATGATGATGTTAAAGTATATTTTAAATTTCAGAATGATATTTTCATTAAGGATAGGTTACTATTTTTAAATTATAGAGTAATTGTTCCTTCTACATTTAGAAAATACATTCTAGGTTTATTGCACGAAGCTCATTTTGGAATATATAAGACAAGGAAAGAGCTCGTAAAATTGTTTACTGGCCGGGGTTAATGGTAGAAATAGAAAATTTGATATCTAAACGTACGGTTTATGAAAGGTTTCGAAATTTAAATTGTAAGAAAACTTTAATTTCGCATGATATTTCAAACTTAGCTTTCAACAAAATAGGATGCGATATATTAACCTTTCAAGGGATTGATTATCTGGCACTACAAGATTATTCTTCTAAGTGGTTAGAAATAATTCCACTCGCGTTTAAAACAGACGAAGAAATCATTGGAGGATCTGTGGATATCAGAATCTGTACATTCCATTAGTAAATCACTGAATATAACTGATGAAATGAGGGAAAAGTTTCAAATTGCTACCAGTAATGATAAAATACTATGTCAAATCAAAAAATACATTATTGAGGGTTGGCCAAAAAATATAAAAGATATGGATGATGATGTTAAAGTATATTTTAAATTTCAGAATGATATTTTGATTAAGGATAGGTTACTATTTTTAAATTATAGAGTAATTATTCCTTCTATATTTAGAGAATACATTCTAGGTTTATTGCACGAAGCTCATTCTGGAATATATAAGACCAAGGAAAGAGCTCGTCAAGTTGTTTACTGGCCGGGGTTAATGGTAGAAATAGAAAATTTGATATCTAAACGTACGGTTTATAAAAGGTTTCGAAATTTAAATTGTAAGAAAACTTTAATTCCGTATGCGATATATTAACCTTTCAAGGGATTGATTATCTGGCACTACAAGATTATTCTTCTAAGTGGTTAGAAATAATTCCACTCGCGTTTAAAACAGCCGAAGAAATCATTGAAAAACTTAAAGTTATATTCTCAGTTCATGGCATTCAAAATTTATTAATCGCGGATAATATGCCTTTTAATTCGTTCAAATTTCAAGTGTTTGCAAAGTCTTGGAATTTTGAAGTAGTGAATAGTTCACCTTATTATCCTGACAGCAATGGCCTTGCAGAAAGGGCTGTACAAACAGCAAAATATATATTAAAGGTTTGCTCATATACGGACAAAGAGTTATTATTAATATTACTAGAGTATTGTAATCTCCTATACCTGGATTAAATATTTCTCTTGCACGAATTCTGTTTAATAGGAGATGCAAAACAAAATCAAAAGCTTTAGAAAATTCTCACCCTCAGATTGAAAATAAACAAATCGCTTGCAAGCAAAATTATGAAAGACATGGGCGTAGCCAGCTAAGGGCAGGGAGGGGCAACTGTCCCCCCCCCTGGAAGAGCAAAAATAAATTAAATAAATTTTAAATTTTAATAAACAAAAAATTAAATCTAAAATATACATATTTTTCTGTTCTGCATATTTTTTTTGTTATCTGTTATTAGTTTAATTTAAGTATAATTAAAAGCTCAAAGTTTTGTTTTCATTTGCCTTTTCTTTTTATCCTAAAATTTTACATTTTGAACGACCATGGACCATGGTTTGCCTCCCCCCCCCCCCGTTATAAATCCTGGCTACGCCCTTGATGACAGAACTGCAAAAAACGCGATAACATTGTAGTATACAAAAACAAAATTTGGGAACCAGGCAAAATAACAGAAAAATGTAAAACACCTAGGTCATTTATAAAAGAAGATAATGACCCGATTATTCAACCTCAAGTGGAAGAGTCGATAGAAGAAAATTGTAATGGTAATATTAACAAACCTAGTGTTAGTAATGATTTTAATGGTAATGACAAAACTGTAATTACTAATAATGATAGTAATTCACAAAATTATATAACTCGTAGTGGTAGGGTAGTGAGAAGACCTATGTTATATAACGAATTTGTAACCTCTGTGTAAAAGGGAATGTTAAATATAAGAAGGAGGTGGCAACACTGCCAGATAGAAGATGGTACGAGAGACACAAACAGTAAGGTGCCTGAAACAGTGTAAATGATTTTTTTTGGAATAAAATATTATATGTTCAAGTGTATTTTAATTAAATGTATAAATAAATACATAACAATTTCTATGGCTTGCTATAATGCAAAATAAGATGGAACAGAGTATAGTTGTCGTGATTCTAGACTACATTTACTTATATTATTTATTATAAATAGCATATATATATATATATATATATATATATATATATATATATATATAAAACAAGTTTTAAATTTTAAGATTGATTTTCCCATTATAAATCTATTCTTGAATTAAACGTGATTTTAAATAATTTTTACACAGTAACATAAAATGAATGTTAAATACTGTATCTTCATGTCTAATGGACGAGATTACTTTACAATTTATTATTCAAATGATTTGAAGCGGCATAAAACAGAATTAGCAATAGTAAGTCTATTGACAAACAGTTAATTACTTATGTCATTAATTTGATGTATACAATTCCCGCTAAACCTATACAATTTTAGGAACGTAATTGTCAAAAGTTAACATCCTCTAATTGAACTATGACTATGTGTAAAGGACACTGTTTTGTGAGCTATTAACTGTAATTACATACTTAATACAATTTTACTAAAGCATTTCAATGTTATGTTTAGTTGTTACTGGTGTTTAACATGGTTGTTAAATTAACAGCGTTGTTAAAAATTCTAGTGATTTTTTGTTTACAGTAATTAATTGCCCAATTTGATTACTTTAGCAACAACAATAAGATCTGTCACCTAACTTTAGCCACTTCCACCACTGGTATATCTACTGACCTACTGCGAATGGCACAATCTCGCGCTACTTCTACGATGACCACCATCTTGTATACTTATTTGCCATTCACGCAAACCCTCTAATTGCAAACAAAACCTAGCTTACCTTAATGGATTCACCATTTCTTTTTACAAAGCTTTAAGGTCAGCCAATTCTGACATGGTGTGGCTGTTGTGAAAATTAAAAATATAGATAAATTTATGGATTACATAATTTTTGTGCATTTGGTTAGTTACAATTTTTTTTTGCAACACTTCCTAAATATATATTTTATACGTTTTGAATGAATAAATTACAGAGTTGCTTTGAAAAGAAAGAGTCTAATTATTTTCAAGTAACGTATGAAATCATTGCTAAAGTAAGTATGCATAAAGAATAAAAAATTTATAGCGTTAAAATGACGGATTGTTTATTAAAGCTTGAAGAACGCTTTTGGGAAATTATAATGGCATACGGGAATCGATCGGTTTACCTTCCGAATGCTAAGCAGATCGTGCTACCACAACTCCAGTAGCTCGTGTTAGTTTATTAAAAATATCGTATTTCATTTCATGGTTTGCAACACCATATCTGGTTGTGGGAATGTAGTCGTTAAAGCAAACGTTGCAAGAAGTAGTACTGTGAGATTCTTTGATGCACTGGGTATAATTAGTGTTGTGTTGTGCGTATGACGCACAACATATGAACGTGTGATTGTATTGGAGAATATTTTTTTAGTATAACCTGCAGGACGTATTGTATGTAGGTATTGTATTAAAGAGGAAAAAGAATATGTATGTATTTTATTTGTATAAATGAGTTGAAATTTCACAAGTGAAAATTTAGGTATGATTCAAGGGCAAATAGTATTGAAATTTATTGAATTATGTGGAGATTTCGGGAATGGATGTCGTATTTGGACATTTCAGAAAGTTATTATGTTTGTCTTAAAAATTTCGAAATGGCATATATGGACGGATTCTCATATGTGTTGGTTCTGTTTCATATTTTCTGTTAGATAAAGTCGTCGGACATTTAAACCCCTTAAGAGTGATTGGTTTTGAATTAGTCGATTAATATTCGGTGACGTTTCCAAGATGGGCGCCGATATATATATATATACATATGGGCAAATTTAGAAGGTATGAGAGAATAAGTAAATTATGATGTGTGGAGTTGGACTTTTCCAAAAATTTAAATAGTGTTTAAACAGACACCGTTGTGCTAAGAGAAGGTGATGTGTATAAAATCCGCCGGACAGCATGAGAAACCTTTAAAGTAATCCTTTATAACTAATTAAAGGTTTTGGATATTGTAAACTGAAATTAAGATTGCATAAAATAATTATTAATGCTCATGTAAACATATGAGTGTTTGTTAACAACATTAAACCAGTTAAGTTTATAGATAATTTAGAATTTAGACACGAGTTAAAATATTAACCTAGAGGAACATTTGAGAAACCAATTAGTGCACAATTAATACTAGCGTTAAAAAAGGTGAGACAACGTGGAACATTTAATTTAGCGCGGACAAAGCTAAGGCCGATTGAACGCGTGTGTATACTATCCCACGTATTAACTGAAGGAGTTCAACCACGCTGACTAGGATACTTCATCTTAAAAAGACTAGATAATTTAAGTAAGAATAATTATAGATATTGTTGAGCAGTGGACGATTAATGGTCCTATAAAGGTGCTATTGCTAGTATCGTAAAATTTGATTAGACCATATGGACAATCAATTTCCACCACTACCTGTTTTTTCTATGCTTACCTATATGTATACCCCATGCCGCCCGGTGCAATATCACCACCTTTACCATGGGCTCCTTAATATTGGTGTTCCAATTTTATGAGCTCGGTAAGTGCTGCCGGTCACTTTATCCTTTATTCCTTATGTACTCACCAAAACGCATTTGCCAAGCCTGGCGTTTTAACGGCTAAACCCTTAAAATGACGAGTTCTAAAACAAATGCTATACCCCGGGTGAGTACGGCGAGACGCCCACACTCTCACATCGATTCGTCGATCCATCCCAAGGATTCTGGGGGTACAGAAATTCGTCAATGCCAAAATCAAGACTAAGAAGAACAAGATCTTCCAGGAATAAAATTCTGCCCCATTCGGATGCCCGGGAGGGCAGGACTCATCGAAAGTACCAACATCCGGATTCATTACTCGAACTTACTTGGTATCAGATCGAATCTTAATGCTGTTCACCAACACCTTGAACAAGTGCAACTGGCCATTCTGTTTCTATCAGAAACACAAGTTCCCCCTGGAAGCACTGATTCACCTGACCTGCAATTTCCCAGATACAACCTCCACTCTAACTTTCGCCTTAAAGGAGGACTATGTGCGTATACCAAGGACAACGTAGGTTGTAAGAGGATGTCCACTTTGGAAAACAACAAATTTGACGTGATTTGGTTCAAACATTCTGGGCCCCAATTTGTGAAATTCTACTGTTGTTTGTATAGGTCTCCCAATGATAACAACTTCCAAGATCTTTTTGATTACCTTAGTCTGAAAACAGACTACCTCTTGTCACTGTTCCCATCTTGCTATATTTCAATTTTGGGAGATTTTAATGCCCACAATTCCAATTGGCTTCATTTTTCATCTACTACCAATCCCGCAAGTCATAGTGCAGAAGAATTTGCTATATACTGTGATCTCACACAAATCATTTCCGAACCAACCAGAATCCCTGAGAACCCTAACCATACTCCACATCTCCTGGACCTATTCCTTACAACTAACCCACTTGTGTATAAATCAAGATTCCTTTCCCCACTTGGTCAATCAGACCATTGCCTAATCGAAATAACTTCCTCTGGATCCAGTCCCACTGTTACTCGAAAAACAGATAGAACTATGTGGTGTTTTAAATCAGCTAACTGGAGCGAACTGCTAGATTTTTTTTACAACCTTCCCCTGGCGTGAGAATTGCTTTAAATACTCCTCCTCTTCAAAAATTGCTCTTTTTATAACTGAAGTTATCCCGATGGGTATGCAGTTATATATTCCCAAAAAACGTAATCGTATAGGTCATGCCCGTTCCGAACCCTGGTTTAATAGGGCTTGCACTGATGCATTGTCGCAAAAGCATAAACTCTATATCAAATGGAAGTCAAATAAATCTACTGAAAATCACGCCAACTATATTGCGGCAAGGAATATTTGCAAAAGTATCATCACCAAGGCCAAAAAGATGTTTGAAGAACGTAAATGCAAAGAGTTAGTCTTATGTTCTTTGGGTGGTCGTAAATTTTGGTCATTAGCTAAAGCCATCAGTGAAAACTTTAGTACATCTTCCTTTCCTCCCATGACGTCTCGCGACGGAGCTGTAGCAGCTGATCCTGCTGAAAAAGCCAACCTCTTAGTCGATTACTTTGCTTCAAATTCACGTCTCAATGACTCTGGTAAAACTGTGCCGTCGCCTACGCTACCAATCCACCTTCGTTACAAGCTCCTGGAATCAATTATCAATAAACTTGATCCAAACAAGGCGACTGGCCCTGACGGTATTCCAGCTATCGTCCTTAAAAAATGTTACCCCGAGCTAGTACCTGTATTGTCCAAACTCTTTTCGATCTCCATGTCATCTAGAGAGTTTCCCTCATCGTGGAAGTTAGCAAATATCCAGCCTATTCCTAAAAGGGACGACAAAACCAATCCCTAAAACTATCGACCAATAGCTATCACTTCCATTCTGTCGAAAATCATGGAGAAACTTTGGAATAACCATTAGAGAGGTCCAGTGAAACAGTAGTAGTAGCTTTAAATATTTCAAAAGCTTTTGACCAGGTTTGACACAAATGCCTACTTGCCAAGCTCACTTCGGTAAGCTTATCCGATTCACTCATCAATTGGGTATCCAGCTTTCTTGACAAAAGACATATACGCGTTGTCGTCGATGGCTTCTTTTCGAAAGAAACTATTATTAACGCAGGAGTACCCCAAGGATCAGTGATAGTTCCCACACTTTTCCTGCAGTACATAAATGACCTCATTTCATCAACAACTAACCTGATCCACTGCTTTGCGGATGACAGCACTCTACATTGTAGTTCTTCTCAGTTTTCCCGCAACAATAAGTCTAGACAGGACGTAAAGGTGAAAATAGCACACTCAATTAACAGTGACTTAGAACGTGTCCTTGAATGGAGAAGGAATAATTTATTCACGTTCAACACCGATAAAACACAGTATTGCCTTGTATCTGCCAAGAAAGACCGATCATTTCCTGCTGTAAATATGAATGGCTTAGAACTCAAGTTTGCAAACCCTATTTCTGTGTTAGGGATGTCCCTTTCATGGATTGACTACATTTTGTCAGCCAGCAAGACAGCTTCCCGTAAACTGGGATTTCTGTACAGATCTAAACTGTACTTCACATCGCAACAACTCCTTTTACTGTATAAGGCTCAAATTCGACCTTATCTGAAGTGCGATTCCCACCTCTGGGTCAGTGCTCCTCAATACGCCCTTGATACGGTAAACCGCATCCAAAAAAGAGCTATCAGGCATATAAATGATCCGCCTCTGACTTCTGACCTACAGCCTCTTGAGCATCGAAGAATTGTTTCGGTTCTTTCCTTGTTCTATCGCTATTGCCATGGCAAGTGTGCCTCCGAAATACACTCCTTAATACCTTCGCAGGCCATCTTCGCTAGGAATACTCGGTTTCACCATTCACGCCATAATTACTCACTCAAAATTCCATCATCTCACACTAAACGGGCTCAATCTACATGTTTCCGCACGGCGACCAAATTGTGGAATGCACTACCCAGTTCCTGTTTTCCTCCAAACTTTGACTTAAGTCAATTTAAGCTAGCCATTCATAAACATTTCGCGGCAACCAAACAATGTCCCTAAACCCTCCCAGTGTTCCTGAGTGCTTTAGCACGTTAAGCAAATCTTAGTATTTCGGGAATATTATAAGTAAAAAAAAAAAACTTACGACAATAGGATAAGGGATTAGGGACAACTTTTTTTGTATACTGATTAATTGCGGCAGTCATTTTATAATTAATATCAATAATTTTTTTTAGTGGTTAGTTATTCAACTTATTCATTTATTATAGCTATAACGGTCCTTACTCAACAACTTGTGAGACTTAAAAAAGCAAAAAGCCAGTTTATGCGTTGCAGATTAATAAAGATACATTTTTTGTTGTGATGGTTACGATTGGTACGACATTTGGATTTATCCTAGACAAGCCGATTACAAAATTTACTTGCGTTGTTTCGTTGATTTAATTAGACGAACATTTATTAACTTAGTTGAAGCGATTGTTTATCATACCTTTCGTCATAATTTATTTACTTTTCTGTGACATAAGAAAATAACCATTTGAATCAAGGGGATTCATACTTGCAAACGTTTGAACATATATTGTAATGATAAAAACTGCAATCAGTGTTTGAGAGAAAATATGATTTATAGAGTATACACAGATCGTTACGCTTGTTTTAATTACGAACTAGTGATTTCGTGGTTAAAAATTAATAGGCTTAATTATGATTTGGGTGATATTTATTTATTTCAGAATATTGATAATAATTATAGATATTAGTTCATATTTATACGAAGTCATATTGAATGAACAAAAAAATTTTCAAAATTAAATTGACGTGTGTGTCTGTGGTTTTCGATTAAGATTATTAAAATCACTGGGGCCAAATTACACGTACTCTTTTAAAGCGAAAGGGTGTTTTGCGTATTGAATGTTTGAGTATTAGTTGGGTTGGTGTTGGTTGAGGTTCTGTGATTTTATGTCTTGAGTATGCGGTTGTAGAATAATGGAGAGCGGGAATCCCGTGGAACGTGGTGCGGTCTCTTCCTTATAATCTTGAGATGGGATCCCAATACAACAGTCAAATGTGTTTATAGGATTTAGCTTTAGTTTTTTCTAGGTTAGGTTAGCTAGATTTAATAATGTTGTGGGTGTTAAGGTGTGATATGTGACGTGGGATCCCACACCAAACGAATGCGTTCACAATACTTAGGTTAACTTTGCTGTAGGTCAGAATATCTAGGTTTAAGGGTATTGGAAATGTTGAGTTGTGAGGCGTTAGAGTTAGACAGTGGTTAATTTCGGAGAGGGGTGAAACATTTACTGGGCTTAGGTCGTTACATTGTATGGTGAATAGATTGTTTTGTGCCCTCCATTTATGTTTGTAACTAATAACGAATTTTAATTATTTGTGTTTATCTTTGTCCCTCAAATCCACACTGGAGAAGCATGATTAGAGTTGTTTGTAGTTAGATTACTTATTTCGTTTAGGTTAGAGTTAGGTTAAGCGTATTTTTAGTAGGTGTACATAAGCAGATTACGTTTAGGTCAGGTCCAATTCGAGTTAGAGTTTAATGAGAAGGTTCTGGATATGCAGATGGTCCTTTATATAATTTTGGTCTTTTCTTGAAAATCCTTCGATTGTATCGCACTTATGTGCCGTTGTTATGATATTTTTGTTGTTTTTTTTTTAGAGGACGTTACTGAGTGGTAAGGTGTAACGACTTTGAATTTTGAATTTGTCAGACTTTTGTTGTTGCTCTTTATTTTTTTGTTGTGTTGGATATTTAGTTTGTGATGATTGTGTATGGTGTTTTGTGTGTTTTTGTTACCGTCCGATGACTGTTGGCAGGTTGGTTTGAAAACAATTGGAGTGATGACTCAAATCGGTGGGAAAATTTGGTTGGAGGGTGGGAGTGAGTCTTTCCTGTTACTGTTTCGACTTTACCGATTTGTGATTATCACCGATTTTGACGTTTTTGTTTTAGTTGTGGTGCGGTTTCATGATCTGCCTTTGGTGAAGTGCTTTGATTTTCATGCAGGTCTTCTAAGACCGTTGCCAGTGAGCTTCTTTAGAAGGTGTGTGATTATTTTGACGCTCTGGGTATAGTTAGTATTATGTTGTGCATGTGGAATGAACGTGTGTTTGTACCGGATAATTTTATTTCAGTATAACTTGTAAGTTTGGTGAAACTGTTACGCCACTGAATTTTTAGTAAAGTGATGAATGTTATATAAAAGCTTGCTTAGATGTATAAAAGATTGTGAAAAAATTAAATTTGGCTGAGAAATAATATTTTAGTAAAGCCCCTATTGAGACGATAATGTATTCCATTATGAAGAAAAAATTTGAGTTTGGTTCTGAATGTTATATTAAATGAATATGAATATCATGTTTGGATTACGTTTTTCTCAAAATTTTTGATTTGGTTTCATATTTTCTGCTGGGAAAAGTCGTGTAACATTTAAACTCCTTAAGAATGGTTGGTTTCAATTTAGCGGGTTAATATTCGGTGATTTTTTCAAAATGGGAGCGGTTATCCGTAAAATGGCAATTCTAAAGGCACGAGAGAGATTCAGTTAAAGCGATCACGAATGATTTCAGATAAGAAAGTATAAGCCACATAAAATTTCCGTTATTATGCATTAAGCAGTTTAAATTCGTTGTCGGATTGAGAAATTACGTTTAAATGGGGCTGTCAAATTTTTAGTTAAGCACATTTAATCACAATCATGTGACTTAATAGTAAGGGTAACGATGATGCTACGAGTAGTAAGGTTGCAACTTCAAGTTTGATTTGGTTAAATAAAGGAAAACTCGGAAAATTGATTTTCACACAGCGAAGAAACTAAGAGAACTCGAAAATTAAAAAAATGGATAATTGAAAAAAATTGATGCGGGAAAAATATTTTCCAATTAAAATGGCTAAAATATGCTAGTATTTATCAAGCTGAATTGTCAGACGTTCCTTACTTTGCAGATTTAGTCAATATACGAGGTATGATCAAAATCCATGCGGATTGGAGGCATAAGTCTAGAGTCGAGCGACGCAGTGCGTAGTAACTATGCTCATGTTGACCTTGCAAAATACTGCGCCATGCGCTGAGAATCACGCCAAATGAATTCTTTGCGTTTGTTTACAGTAACGTTTTGTTGTTACGTCTGCGCCGTTATAAGTAGCATTTCTCATGCCCAAAAAAATTAATCAACAAATCTGTATCAGATTTTGTAACTTCGTCAAACGTACAAGGACTCGTACTTATGGACACGAATGCATTAGTTGCACTGAAGTTTAAGAGTGGTAGAAACGATTTCAAAGTGGCCGAGAAAGTGTACTGGAAAATTCGTAACCAGCAAAATTAAGTATAATGTGGATAATATAATGACAATTTGGGCATGAGACGACCCTCCGCCAAATTTGTTTCAAATCGTTCGTCAGAATCCACGGTACTAAACTGAAGCTAATGCCTAGATCTTCCGATAGAGATTGTGATATTTGGGTGCACCTTTTCCACGTTGTATTCACTTTTACTGGTTATGGGCTTCCCAGAATGAGAATTACTTTCTCCGCCACTTCAAAACTTGAGTACTTGACTCGTGCATTCCTCCCTATAATTTTAAGTATGGGTCTACATGTTTTACCAAGTTCTTTTATAAAATCTGGTACAAATCATTTGATGAATTTTGTCGGACATGGAGACTGGTAAATACGTCTATCCTGATACACATGCAAACACTCAAATATGAAGGCCTTATTGGTTGATTGTTTGATTAAAATCTAATTGTTGATTCGATTTAGCTTTTTCCAGTTGGGTTATCACCACCAGTAGGTTAAATTTTGACGTATATTGAAAGGGAAAAACGAGATATCCCTTGTCGACTATGCTGTTAGAAACCCTGACGAAATAAGGCTGAGAATGCTATAGCGGAAAATTATGTTATAGATATTAATAGTAACTTTGTCTGTACCAATAGTAGTCATGGTAGATTTGCAATTTTTAACCAGTGTGAACCAAGTGTAATTCTCAATGTTATGCAAAAAACGTCATATCTTATATATTAATGGTTTTCTCTTAGTCGAAATATTCTTTAGTGAGATTAATAGCTAATTTCTTATATGTGACATCGACTATGTCTGATATCTTTTACTACGTTCGATTAAATCAGGGTTTTGATTCTAGTAAACCTACTCAAATCCACAAGAAAAATTTCATCGTTTTGTTTAGTTGGTGTTACAATTAGTCAACGAGTATGCTTACGTTGAAGAGACGGTAACATTGATCTTCTAATATTTTATGAAAAAGACTAACCATTGACGATCCTGTTTAAATCTAATCATATTGTTAGGTATCTGGGGGCCAATCATACGAGATACATCAAAAGCTGTCAATGATTTAGGACAAGGTAATGGTTTAGGTTTGTCTCGTAGTATTACAATGCTTCTAAATTGGCTTACTGAAAACATTGGTTATATCAAGTTATACAATATTAAACTTCCGTAGTCAAATTCTGTATCTCTAGAGGGCAATGGTTTAGTACCAAAATTAGAAAATATGCACCAAAGGTAAATTAGTTAAAATTGGATTATAATTGAAAAAGTAAAATAAATTACTTAGATTTGTTTGTATAAGACGGAGCTCAATTACTTTCTAATAATGGATTTGTAGTACAAATTACGTAGTTACTAATTAAAATGTACTTGGGAAACATCATAAAATACATATTGACAATCATATTTCACTAGACACAAAAAACATTAGGAAGTGACAGACTACCAGGAGGTCTTTCGAATTATAAAACGTCAAACAGCGTGGTATAGATTATAGTATAGTATGTCCAACATACTGCAAATGGTTTTCATGGAACCAAACTGAATACGATCAGAACGCGAAAGAAGAATAGGACAGTTACTGATGTGAAATGTCCTCCCATTAATTCCCACAGTAACTACCGCATGGGTAGAGTTGATCAAGCTGGCAAATTACGCCAAGCAGCCTGTATTAGTAGACCAACAAATACGTAGTCGTGAAGATTATAATTCGGTAGTTTCGATGTGGATGTTGTTAATAGTTTTGTAGTATTAAAAAAAAACCCAGACGACAAGCTTACCTTTTTAGACTTTAGACGAGGAGTTAGTGGGGATCTGATGTACTCTTCCTTTACGGCAACTTATTTAAAAAACTATCGATCTGTAGTGGCTCACCGTAATGGAAAAGGTAGTCCCAGGGGTAGTTCTGCACAAGCTCCAAAGCATCGGAAATATATAGTGTACCTAAGAATGTAAGACTAGGTAACATAGGTGTTCATAGGAGGACCTTTATGATCCAAGAAGACAATGTAAGCAGTGTTTCATCCTTGCAATGAAATTTCAGCCACACTCAAAACGCATGTGAGGCATACATATGTCTACTCAATTGAATAACATACATTTTAAGGACTTACCGGAAGTGCGAGTCCGAAACTCTATAATATGCCTTGGTAACGAGAAAAATAAAAAAAAAGAATTCAAATTAATATGGCCCTAAATAAACTAAACATGCAAACACATTTTTAATTATGTACATTTTTAATATATCTCGAACAGAAACGGATAAGTATTGATGATTCGATTTTGTGATTTGTTGGTAGTAGTATAGCTATGTGGATCCTGGCCGTAGAGGAATTTACATGTATAAGACAATGGAAGTTGATCTATTCTTAGAAATCCAAAAATAGAACCAGTTCCCGAAAATCTAAAGCTCACTGACTTTTGAAGTGGGTCAAAAAGCAAGAAATAGAGAAAGACACGTACGGATTCTTAGAAATCTAAAAATGGAACCAGTTCGTAAAAACGCGAAGGGTGAGGGGCCAAAGTTCATTGACCTTTTTGTAGCTCAAAGTTCATTAGAAGTTGATGAACTCTTTGAAATCTAAAACTAGAACCAGTTATTAGGAAACCACCACCAGTTCTTAGAAAACAACCACCTGTTTCTGAGAAACGATTTCCTGTTTTTGATCTGTTTTTAATCTGTATTTACCTGTTTTATGCTATATTTGGAAAATTGGGACCAGTTGCCCAAGAAACGGTACCGGTTTTCACGAACAGGAACCTGTTTCCCAAATACAGTTCAAAACATTATATGATATTTTGTAATACACTATTTTGTTATTTAATGTAATATTTTAAATGTGATAATTGTAATGTCGCTGATGGCTACAACTTGTGATATATACCTTTATGTTTATGCGTTTTGTAATGTGACAATGTGTTACCATTTAATACGGTATTAGTTATCAAATGGTATTACTATGAACACCTATGTTACCTAGTCTTACATTCTTAGGTACACTATATATTTCCGATGCTTTGGAGCTTGTGCAGAACTACCCCTGGGACTACCTTTTCCATTACGGTGAGCCACTACAGATCGATAGTTTTTTAAATAAGTTGCCGTAAAGGAAGAGTACATCAGATCCCCACTAACTCCACGTCTAAAGTCTAAAAAGGTAAGCTTGTCGTCTGGGTTTTTTTTAAGACTACAAAACTATTAACAACATCCACATCGAAACTACCGGAATATAATCTTCACGACTACGTATTTGATGGTCTACTAATAACAGCAAATCCGGTAAGTAGCATGAGAACCACAAATCGCGTAGGGAACAATCTAATTTAAATATGATGTAATTGAAATTAGTATATATATATATATATATATATATATATATATATATATATATATATATATATATATATAGTGTCAGTAACAGCACTGCCCGGTAGTAGGACGATAACGTTAGTAGAGAATGCTACATCGCCCAGGGCACGATTTGGCTAGTAACCGGTCTGTCTGCTAATTTAATTACTAAAAACAATAATACTAATGCCTCAGATCGACCTAGCTACAAGGGGCGGTCAAGGTCGAAACAGACAGCCCCGTTGGTTACGACAGTGCAAGGAATGAATGGCGAGTACGTGGAATTATAGAGGTATGCATGGTAAAAAAATTGAAATTGCGAATGTAATGAATGAAAGGCAGTTTCATATTATGTGTATGGGAGACAAAGCGCAAAGAAAAGAATTCTGTGGAGATGGAGATAGGCAGCCTAGCACTATCGTCAGGAGTTGAGATTGAAATGCATGCCGCTAAAGGAGTTGGAGTGATCGTGAGTGAAAGAACGAAAAGATGTGTTAAACAGTAGGAATAGGTTTCCCCCGGGTAATGTGGATTAGAATGAAAGAGGAATTTCGAAATATTTTTCTCATTGCATGCTAAGCACCGGAGAATAGAGCGTGAGAACTTCTGCAGTGATATAGAGAACGTGTTGAACGTATGTTACCCAATTGAAAGAGCCGTGATGATACGAATGGGTAGGTGGGTGTACAGAGAGAATATACAGAACGCGTCCTAGGAAAGTTGGGATCGGAGTGTGGACCGGACCACTTTGTGGTTGTATTGAGAGTGTGTTTAGGAAAAAGCTGGTCTGGGAAACGAAAGCAAACGCAGTGCGAACGTCTAGAATTACGATAGATAAACTGGTAGATGATGGTGCAACAATGAAATATGCAGATGCTGTGAGCAAAGAATTGAATGTGAATGAAGCAGTATGGAACGAACAAATAAAAGACAGTGACGTTAAAAGTACATCGATAAGCTTGAAAGGCTGTGTTGTCACCTGTGGAAGAGTGACTATGGGTAGACAGAAAAAATGTACTTGATGGAATGAATCGGTAAAAAAGGTAGTATGTAAGAAAAAAGACGCGTACGTGGAAATGATTGCTGTAAAAAATCAGACTGAGAAAAAACGATTGTATAAGGTGTTCTGATTAAGAAACAAATAAACGAAGGAGGCAGTAAGAATAAGTAAAGAAATGATGGCCGTGTAAGGAGAAAAAATGCAGAATGATTTTGAGGGAAACGAAAGAGACGGGTCAAAATATAAGAGCTTAATAAGGAAAATGTAGAAGGAATAGTGAATGAAACTGAGTAGGATACAGGGTTAAATGAAAAAACGGTAGGTAAGTTAAAAAACGGTAAAGGAGCAAGCATGGATGAAATCACTGGTGAAATGCTAAAATATGGAGGAGCAGAGCTTAAGTGAAAATGGTGTGAATTATTGAACGTATGCCTTCAGTGTGAAAAAGTGCCGAGTAATTGGAAGAGCGCGATCGTTGTACCGCTGTATAAAGGAAAGGGGAACAAAAGTGATTACAAAAACTGCAGAGGGATAAGTCTGCTCAGTGTACCTGGTAAAGTATTTGGAAGAGTACTGATTGATAGAGTGTAAAAAAGAAGCTGTGTTGTGTGTTTATAGATCTGGAGAAAGCATTGACCGAGTGAATAGGGAGAAGGTGTGGGCAATTAAATGAATATAGCATATGTGAAGGTCTTAGAAACGGAATAAGGTCAGTATATAACGGTAACCGGGCATGTGTTAGGGTGTGAGGAGGTGTGAGTGAATACCTTAATATTGAGCAGGGAGTGCGATAAGGCTGTGTGATGCCATCATGGTTGTTCATTGTATTCATGGATAAATATGTTAGGCAAGCGACCGATAAAAATGGTGTAATTGTTGGTCACGTAAACGTACGAGTACAGTCTTATTAACCGAGAATGCGGATGAGATACAAACCGCTCTGAGGAAGTTTGATGCGGTCTGTGATAGCATGGACCCAAAAAATTGTGGTGTGCAATCGGGAAGGTGAAAAGGAGAGTAGAGTATTTACCCTGCATGATGAAATTGTGGAAAAAGTGGACGAGTTGGTATATCTGGGTAGAATATTCACTACAGACGGTACAATGGATGACGAAATTGGACGACAAGTCAGTGCTGGAAGGAAAGCGATTGGAAGTATATGGACGATATTAAAAAAGGAAGCATGAGCGTAGCTACGAAACGAGCAATCTATAATGGCGCGTTTGTCCCGTCAGTACTGTATGGATGGGAGATAGAAAAGCACGAAATCAAAATAAATGCAGTGGACATGAGATTCCTGAGAAGCGCATGCGGTAAAAGGAGACTGGGATAAGAAGAATAATGAGTGTATAATGAAGGAGTGTGGCAAAAAAAAGACGATGATAGATAGGTATAAAGTAGTACACTATGTTGGTTTGGTTACATCGAAAGAATGAACAATGCAAGAGTATCAAAGTAGATGTGTGTGACTGAAGTTAGAGGTCAGGCCGACCTGGTAGGCCGCGTAAAAGAAAAAAAAAGAAAAGAAAGCTAAGGAGTTTTAAAAATAAAAGGACATGTCAGAGATAATGAACCATGCGGAAGCTAGGGAGGTATGCAGTGATAAGAGAGCATGAAGAAAGAATTCAAATGAAAAATAAGCAAGAGACAGAGATTGTTTTGCCTACCCCGCAAGGGAATGACGTGACATGTTATGTTATGTTATAGTATTGATTGTAATGCAATGCTTAAGAAATATGCCTTGTTAGCATTCTAATTGCAAGGTGAAGAAATTGTAATTGTAATTTAAATTGTTGCTACAGAAGGAAAAAGAAATCATTTCCAGGCTGAGAATCTTGACGATTTAAATGCATTAAAAAATTTTTCAAGACATTTGATGTGGTACTAGTGGACCATTAGCAAAAGGTTTCGCACTTATTATTGTATAGACGCCTATTAAAAATGGTTTACAGAACAGCAAATTTTAAATGGACGATATTACACCATACAGAATGGTGAAAAATTGTTTAGTAAATGAATGTAAATTGCAGTTTATTTTATGATGGTATTATTGGCTTAAGTACGTTGAAACGGTAAGTTGTAAATTATATAAATATGAAGATTAATCCCCTAAAATTAATTTTAATTACAAAATATATTTTAAGTAATTCCAAACGTGAACGGTTGCATGAACGCAAAGAAATTGTGTAACGTATCTATGGCTTACATCTTTTACTGATATTAATGTATCTCACAGATACGTTTCATCACAAATTCTAAATGAGTTAAAATTTTGAAGGGTTTATTTGGTATTTAATTCATTAAATCATTGATGTGTAATGAAGTATGGATATTGGTGGAATATGTTTACTATACGAAATGCAATGTTTTTCTTTGTTGCTTTACATGGTTCACCAATTCAAAACCAAATCGTGCTTCATTGAATTAGATACCACCAAATTTTAAATTATTATGCCTTGTAAGGGTATATGCAGTAAATGGAAACATTTATTTCTCATTTACAAGCAAAAGTTTTTTTTTTAAATAATTCACGTTATACTAAGTGAATACTAATTTGAAATCAGCCACATCTAATAAGTAAGTACGTTTATATCTCAAAAAAAAAACACTACGAATATCTCTGGACAGTCCTATTTCTAAATGTGTATTGTTTGTTTACATTAAGTAGTATTACAGAGCAATAACTACTAGCACACCGTGATTGGGAATGCAGCTTTTTCATCGTTTGTGGATTTTCTAATGGTTTTAAAAGTAATTTCGTGTAACATGTAATACGGACCCTTACTTTGCACACTCAACGAATAAATCGGTACAATATTACGAAAGCATAATATAAAAGTAGCTTACAAAAGCAGTATAAAATTCAAAATCTTCTGAATTCTGCCAAAGTCCAAATACCATTACACACATGTGGTGTTTATGAAGTAGCATGCTCTTGTGTAAAGTCTACACTGGTGAAACTAGAAGAAGCATTAACACCAGGTTAACAGAACGCAAAAGGCAGTAGCGCTTACTTTACTTTAACAATAATATTATTAATGATAATATTTAACTAATCGATTATTTGATTAATCGATTAATAAAAAAAACGATTATTTTAAGTAATTGATTATAGATTGTTCAAACTTATAATCGCCCATCACTAATACCTACACTCAATATAGGGTATAGAGAATACATACTTTTTTTATCAATACTAGCAGATATTCCTCCACCCCTACCAGGAAGATAACATTTTTGAAACGATTTTATAACGTTACAATGTTGCAAAAAAATTGACAGTAAAAATGTTTTTCTTAAAGAAATGTTTTTAATAGGCTTGAAACCGATCTATGAACATATTATGGAATGATGTTACAGAAACACTTGTAACACATTTTGCAAAGTATACTTTTACAAAAAATGCACCATAAACATTACAAAAAAGTGTTAAATGTAATGTAGAGATTTTTTAAAAGATAGTACAAGATATTTCAGGTAGAAAGTTTTTCATTCCATAATATGTGTACAGGTTGGTACATATTGTAAACCTGAACGAATACAATATAGAATATGAGTCACCAATAAAAAAACACTACTAAAGCAGTGTTTCAAGGACGTTAGGTAGCTTCGTCATATTATCTACACTGGTTCTTGTTACCAACATTAAAAGGATATCCGATAGGTTGTAGTGTGGCACTCATACACTCACACGTACACACACACACACACACACACACTACTACACACAGATCACACACGTTAGTCAGCTTCAAGCACATTACTCACACTGTTCATTACCTAACATTACACTAAACATCACACAGTTGAAATGCACTCAACACTCACACGACACAAACACACACACACACACACACACACACACACACACACACTTCAAGACTACTCTCAACACACACACACATACACACACTACCAACAGCACACATACACTACACACTACACACACACACACACACACACACACACACACTCACTCACACAAGCACACACTCACACACTCAACCTAACATACACTAACACACTCACACACTTACACAATCACACTTACACAATCACACTCACACTCTCACACACACACACACACACACACACACACACACACACACACACACACACATAAAACACACCCACAACAAAACACACACACTCACACACCACACACTACACACACTCACACACTCACACACACACACACACACTCACACTACTACACACTCACACTCACACACACACAAACTCACACCCACACACTCACACAATCACACACTCACATACACCACACCACACTCACACACTCACACACTCACACACTCACACTCACACACTCACACACTCACACACTCACACACTCACACACTCACACACTCACACACTCACACACTCACACACTCACACCTCACACCACACCTCACACACTCACACTCACACACCTCACACACTCACACACTCACACACTCACACACTCACACACTCACACCTCACATCACACCTCACACCACCTCACACACTCACACACACTCACACACTCACACACTCACACACTCACACACTCACACCACACTCACACCTCACACTCACCTCACACACCTCACACACACTCACACACTCACACCACTCACTCACACTCACACACTCACACACTCACACACTCACACACTCACACACTCACACTCTCTCACACTCACACACTCACACACTCACACACTCACACACTCACACCCCCACACACTCACACACCCACACTCACACACTCCACACCACTCACACACTCACACACTCACACACCTCACACACTCACACACTCACACACTCACACACCTCACACACTCACACACTCACACACTCACACACTCACACACTCACACACTCACACTCACACTTCTGCTCGTCCACTTAACCGATTCTATTACAAATAAAGTTATGAAGAAAAAGAAAATGCATGTGCATAAACCTAATAATCGTGGTTACAATGAATGAAAATTTGAATATAAATGACGAATAAAGAATTAGAATTATAATGCGCGACTGGTGAACTATGAGTGAGGAGAACATTGTTTTCAACATTATATTTACTGCAACAGTTGACGATCAAGTGTAAGACGGTGGATATGCTAGTTTTATTCTACGCAGTGCGTGAACAGGCAGTGATTTTGACAGTTTTCAAGTTGCAGAAAAGTTGTTTTTAGTACGTTTTTATTCTTGTAATCATCTTGCAAAGAAGAGCAGCTACATTTTTTTTTGTTTTGTTATCCTGAATTGAGCATTATTTTATTTTTATGTGGTGTTGGGTTTGTTTTTTTGATTCAAAAGTATAATATGCAAAGAATTAGTTAACATTATTCGTATATAAACATGAATCTCATACCAGAAATTCATATATTTAATAATGATGCAACGCCACTGGAAAGGGTTGAAAATAAATTGCAAACGTATTAAAACATTATGTGTAAATAATTTAAGTTCAAAATAAGTTTATGGATTAACATGTGAAACTATTAAATAATCTTAAACAAATTAGTATTTACGTCAATAATAAAATTGAAATCCAATTCAGAAATGTTGATTGTAACGAATCGCTGCTATTTAAATCATGACCTAAGTAGCTTGCAGGACAAAAAAAGAGGCAGAAATGGATAGAATTTATTATGAAATCAAAATTTAAACAGCGTTTAAACGAACATGTTTTGTTTAATAAAAAATACACATAACTGTACACATAACTTTTGCGTCTATTTTATTTTTGTAAAATATGATCCATGGATACTACTTCTTAGGGCGGATTCAAACATTTGATACAAAATTAATTAAAAAATTGATATTAGAATCTATTTTGATCGGTTAAAAAACCTAGTTTATTTGTATTAGGATATTTAAGCCATACAAAAGTTAATTAACCAGAAATATATATTAAATTTAGCAAATTATTCTGAGATTCGTGTTTGTTTACGCATAAAATAGAACATCAGGAAGTAAAATTTTGGCAAAACCATCTTAATAATGCGTTGTTTGAATTCTTATTGGAGGTTTAATGTATTACTACGCCTTTCAGGGTGAAAGGAAATTATATAGTTATAAGGTCATGTAAAACCTTTAATGATAGTGTATCAAATTTAAAACGGCCTAAAGGTCATATTAAGAAACTGGGCAAAAATAAATGTCGTGTAGGGCATTCAAGTTGGACAAATGAATGTTCAACAAAAATGTGTGCCAAACTCATTTGGTTTTAAGAGAAAATATAATATTATATACATTATTTATACATTTAGCTAAGTAAATGGTGAAATAACATACTTCACAGTTAATTGAATATAACTAGCAGTTCTGAAGATTTGTTGAACTTAACCAAAAAATAAGATACATATTAAACACATAATGTAAATGCATAGTGAATTGAGACAGTTTCCAAATTAAATAGTAAAACTGAAAAATATTTAAATCTTCCTTTACGCCTGCAAGCAATCACAGTTATATCCAATGCGTAATTAAAAAGTTTAAGTGTGTCTTTATTAATTAAAAAAGAAAGAGATTGTTTAGACAAGAATCAATCAAAGTTCAAAGAAAGCGGCATATATTATTACTGGTAGTGATGAGGTGTGTTCAGGAATAGGAACCTACAATTGGATTATTTTTGTCAATTAAGTAAGAGATTTTATGTTTATTTAAATATTCTTGAGATAAGACAATGGCCTCGTGCTGACATAATTTAAATTTTTAATATTCATTATTAATATACCTGATTGAGTAGATCACTTTGTTGAGTAGCAGAGCTTGACCATTAAATTTGTGCGTACATAATTTAATGAGCTAGCTGATACCTAGGTTATATAAGAAATTACAATATATATGCCTATCGCATCACCTAATAAATTTGTTACATTTGTACTTAATTTGAAATTTAGGTAATCAGGTTTTACCCTTGTGTTCATTTAATCTGTTTGGTACAAATTAAAGTAGATAACACCATTATGTTAAGTTGGAAAGAGAAACCTGGTGTAACTTGGTAATGGTGGTAAGAAATTCAACTATATTTAAATTGATTGTGACATAAATTTTCTATTTTTGGCAAGTACTATACAAGAAATTAATATAAGTTTTATTAAAATGTAAACTTTCACCATTATTACACATAATTCAAATACTTATCTTTTGGGTGTACATTTTTATATTTATACTTCCACAGACCTATACGTTTCGATAACATCTTACAGTGATCGTCTTCAATAGCAGTAACATCTTTTAGAATTATTTAAGGTTTTAGAACAAATTGATGAAATGTGAAAAATTTTTTCTGACACCTTAAATAATTCAAAAAGATTTTACTACTACTGAAGACGATAACTGTAAGTGTTATCAAAACGTATATATTTGTAAAACTATTATTATAATAACATACACCATTAAAAACCCAAAAGTTGAGTATTTGAATTAATGTAAGTTTTCAATACATCAAAGTGTTATATCTTGAAAGTGATAAAAAGGTTTGATTTAGAAATTTGTCATTGTCCCTTAAGCAGGAATATCATTTGGCATACTAGTTATATATGAAATTAACACAGATTGATTTTCTTATTACAAATTTGCATCAATGCTTAAGATTATAGTTCAGAGAACGATTTAAAAAAATTAATAAAGAACAAAACTTTACATGAACCGATAGATTTGAGTAACCTTATAATATAGCTCTATGGGAGATTTTGAAAACAAATCACGAGATTGGTTTTATTTACAGTTAGCAGGTTATTCATAAATTCAATAGTCGTATTAATATTAATCATTAATAACCTTTGACAGAGTTCACTATTGAATTTGTATTTAAACGGGTTTATTTACATCAAGTGATATTGAGATAACTCTATTCATAATTTAAATTAAAGACATCTTACCTGAGGTGGACGGGATTAATTTCTGTTAGAAGTTGTATCTAATTGTACCAATAAGTGATATTGGAAATAAGTTTTGAGCTTCGTATAAGTAAAACTCAGATTTCTTAAATTTTATTGTTGTTTGTCAAAATTTAGACAATTCACATTGAATGTGGATTGTAATTGCATTTCAATCACATATTAAGGAGCTAACCTGGGTAAATAAAAATTTGTTTAACTTATTTAATGCGTTATCAATTTGTTGCCGTTTCATTACAGATTGTCGCACAATACGGTGTAGAAAGATTAAGTAACACTTTAAGTCTTAACTTCTTTTCTTTCAACGAAGATTAAGAATGTATCATTACAATTTAGCACCGAATGTGGGCTTGTTTCATTACAATTTAGCGCCCAGCCGTGGAAGTCGAATTGTGTGTGAGTCATTACAAACTCGTCTCCCAACGTGTCGGCATAATTTTCTGTTTCATTACAATTATAATTTTTCATTGTGTATTTTCGATCTTCTGTGTGGAGAACCAAAATAATAATCAAAGTAAAATCTTTATATCATTTTTACTACTGACTAATAAGCTTTGTTTTAAACTAAATAAATCTACTAATTACGAAATAATAATGGATATAAAGAGACATTTTATAAACACGAGCAAATGGGCTACTATGAGAGAAATTTTTCGGACCACCTTAGGACATCGTCTCATGGTGACGACCTATTGAAACAACCAAGTTCACCAGGTTTTAAAAAGTTGCAGATGTCACGTGGGTGGAAAAGAAAAAGGCATAAAGAGTTGCTTCCAGAGGAAAGTATGAGGAGAGCTATTCAAAAAGTTTTGGTTAGGGAAAATGGAGTAAAAGTCTCTACGAAAAATTGCGGCAGAAAATGGCGTGTCTTCTCAAACTGCAGAGATACGTTAAAAAAACACAAGCAAGTCCTAATACACAGATCTCTATGAAAAGTAACTATAAACATAGAGTAATATTCATTGAAAATGAAAAGAAGGAGTTAGTGGAACATATCACCCCCTCAAAAATGTGCTACGGAAAATCAACAAAAGGTACACGTGAGTTGACAAATGAAATGTCGACAATTAATACGAAAAAGATGTCGCCAAGTTGGGAGCAAAATTAAAATAGCTGGTATTGACTGGCTACAAGGATTTCTAAAAAGGCACAATAAAGAATTAAGCGTTCGGCAGGACTACTGTCCAAAAATAAAAAAAAAGTATTGTTAGAAAAAGGAATCAAGCAATTTAATCAATGCACCAGTGGTGAACATGGGGTATTAATAACCACTTTCCGCACAATAAGTGCGAATGGAAATATCATACCGTAGATGAGAAAAAAAAGTTAAGCCCCACATAATAAAATAATAAAATAATGATGCACCTCCCCGTGCTTTAGGCCTTGCGACATCAACAGGGTGGATGAGTTATTTATATTCGTTATAAAGCACTTCATACAATTCAGTGGATACTTTAAAGAAAACCTAGAATTATATTCAATAATCATGATAGTCACCTGACTACACAAACACTCATATGGCTAAAGAAAATGTGGTTACCATTTTCACACTACCTCCACACTGCAGCCATAAACTGCAGCCGTTAGGTATAAATCTGTATTTGCTCCATTCTAGGCACATTATGATGCTACTGTTGATTCTTGGCTATTGCACCATCCTGGGATTCCACTAACTATATACGATGTCGTAGCTTATGTGGGTGTGGCATTTGGACGCCCCATGACTCCATCTAGCATAAAAACTGGATTTAAAAAAAAACAGGAATTTTTCCTTTCGATCGGGAAGCTTCCACGGCTGATGATTTCTTAAGCAGTTCTGTCAAGAATAATGATATGGCTACTAGCTCAGTTTTATCTAATTGTGATCAACTAAGTGCCTCAATAACGACTGAGAAAATTAGCGTTATCAAAGCCTTAACATCAGCTGAAATTGTAGAAAATCATGACACCAGTTTCGTTTAACCTACCGCAACCTTCCGAGAGAGCCATTGATGAAATTCCTGCACCACATTTTGTTAGTCCTCGAGTGTTCGAACGATGCCTAAAAGCAGGCGAAAGAAAAGTAAAAAATAACGAACGTAACTGAGCTGTAAGTTGTATTCCCACTCACACACTCGAGAGGGATACAATTGAAAAGAAGGAAATAGAGAAGAAAGAAAAAGAAGACCCAAAGAAAAGAACACCTAAAGAAAAGAACACAAGAGCTTAAGAAACAAAAGGAAGAGTGCAAGAAAGATTTATTTGCAAAGAAAAAGGAGTTAACTTCTAAGTTGTATCCAGCGATGAAAGAGAATGTAAAGACAATTCCGATGATGAAAGATGCATTGCTGAACTTGAGGCTCCAAGTTTTAAAGAACTCATTAAAGATCATCAGCCCGATGATTTTGTCCTGGTACATTGCAAAGTAAAAAAGATGTGTTCTTCATAGGGAAACCAATAGAGTTGCAAAAGAGTCAAATAATATTAAGATCAACTTTTTAAGAAAATCTTCAAAGTTCGAGGGACATTTTAGTTTTCCATCTACACCAGATATTTCACTAATTTCAATCAATGACGTTAAAATGATTTTACCAACACCAAATCTGTTAGGAAATAGGAAACGGTTGCAATTCTATTATAAATTTTTCATTGATCATAGTTAGATCATTCCAAAATTTACTACTATCTCATAGTAGCCCTTAAATAGCGACACTATGAGACGGCAACGAAAAAAATAAATAATGACTACTTCTTCTACATATCACATTAGAATTGCATTATCTTTTTAGATCAAGTTGTTGATAATTATCCCTCTTAAACCCATTAATGCTGTAATTTTATTTAAATTAGTAAAACAATACTAAACTTTTTCTGTCTCATGGTGGCCCACCCTCCCCTATGTATTGGCGCTTGCGATAGAAAACATTAATTTTCGAGCACCTAGAAGCATTGTTCTTTTAGCATTAGTGGACGCAATTTATAAATTTTTATATCTTGATGTGGGAGTAAATAGAAGAATGATCTTGAAAGTATGCTACAAAAGGGGATTAATAGAAAAGTGCTGCAATTCCTAAGTGATTTTTACCCAGCCCACTAGATAGATTACCATATGTGATGGTTGCAGATGATGCTTTTCCACTATCTACAAGGATTATTAAACAATGTCCTCAGCGTGGATTGTTTATTAACAAAAGAATGTTTAATTATCGTCTGCGAGAGCTGAGCGTGTTGTTTAAAATGCTTTTGGCGTATTATGAAACAAATTAAGAATTTAAATAGAGTTTCTCAACAAGTTGGTCCTCGTTCTTTTAATGAAGCCATTATTGTTAGAGGCAAATTTTGTAATTATTTTAAGTCAGCTGTTGGAATGACAAAATAAGGCCATTAGTATTGGTATAAAAGGGCGAGTCAATAAAAGAATATAAATAAAATAAGTAACTGAATATCTGCTTTAAGACTCTCATCTGAAACGTTTTTGAGTTGTGCATCAACAAATTCTCCAACTGTGTCTTCGTAGGATTTGTCTTTGCAGCTTTTGGAAGCGAGAGCTTCAGACATTTGTCCTAGTCCATGTATACTTTACTTACATCGTTACAATTTTGCTCTATGACTTCTGAGAATTGTGAATATCTCGGAACAAGTGTCTCCATTGGTAACTCTAAGCTGGACGTGGATTGCCTATGTGGTCAAATGTTTAAATCAAGAAATGATATAATCAACATAATGTGTTTGTTACTAAGTGCATATTAAGTGTACTTGCATCGTCTGCCTCCATTCCACTATGTAACACGGCTAAAACCTTCTTCCTCTCCTTAAAATAGGTAGTTCGGAGACCCTGGATTGTTTTTTAATTTTTGCTTCTGTCACGTGAACACGTATGGATTTCATCTTATGTGCTGCAGACTACGTCACGTTCTATTTATAAATTTAATAAACGGTTATACATGCTAAACAATATACACGAATTAAAAAAATTCGTCTACCAAACACATAACCACTTTACACCACGTGCGAACGACATAAATAAAAATCCGCCATTGCAATATATGGCTCCTGGCGTGGCCATCCATTGCCAGGCAACGAATGCGCATGCCCCTACACTAAACATTGAACGTGCTCAATAATTTTCATACAAATTCAGAACAATCCAATTTTACGTAGAATTTCATGTATGATACTACGCAATATTGTGCTTCAAAATATTGTACAGTATTTCGTCTAATGTACAAGAAGCTTAAAGCCCAATTAGGCAAAAGTTTGGATAAATAAAATATCAGAAATTATCTGCTATCCTTAAACCAGTACTCAAATTAAATTATAATCGGCCACAACATAGATAATAACTCCTGAACTACTGTCCAGTATTTTTTATTTGGTATTTTTACCCACATCCAGACGTATTTCACTGATTTTTTGCATGACCAGGGCACGAAGGAAGTCGTAAAATTTTTAATGTGTCGAGTTAAACCTCATTTTAAAGGTCTTTTTTAATAGAACATAACGGTGCAAAGGGTTGACCCAGTCATAAGTTATAGCTGCTCAAAGTTTTCAATATTTTCTTGGTGTAAAACAGATGTCTTTGTTTTTTTAAGTTGTTGAGATAAGCTTTCTGATTAAATTTCAAACACGTGTTTCATTATTGTCCTTGTTTATGTAAACATGAATTTTCATTCCATACAGAGCACGCTTAAACATCTTGTTATTGTTTACACATTTCAAGAAAGTTAAATTAACAATTAATAATTATGTGAAGTATTTATTTTAGTTGTGTACTGTAACTATACCCTGATGGAGAACTACAGCAATCAACCGTGTCAAAAATAGTTAAAAATTTCATTGAAACTGGAAAATCCCCATAGGTCCCCATAGGCCAGATTGCACTTAATGAAGATACAAGTCGCAGATCCGTAAGTAGAATTTTAAAATTGGAAAAATTTCATCTCTATAAAATGCAACTTGTTCATGGGTTGGTGAATGTTGATTACGATAGAAGATTAGAATTTTGTGATTTTTTGTTCCAATATAATTTTTACGCATGAAGTAATATTTTCTCTTCACTGGATGAGAAAGCAGCACACCCAGTGGCTTGAATAAGTTAATGTTGGGGAACAACATCATTTGGCCGTTCTTCATGAAAGACCATGACATTACTTTTAATAACCTCTGGCATCAACAAGATCGTGCTCCCCCTCACTACCATAGGGATGTATGAACTTATTTAAATGCAACATTCCCAAAACAGATGGATTGGGAGAAGGGGTTCCATTGAATTGCACCCAAGATCACCAGATCTGAACCCCCTAGATTTTTTTCTTTGTGGGTATTTAAAGATGAAGGTTTATACTAATATGCCTAATAATCTAAATGATTTAAGAGCGAGGATTGAACAACATATTATGGAAATTCCTGGTGAAATAAAAAGAAATGCTGCAAATGCATTTTACATACGTCTTGGAGCATGTCAAGAAGCATTCGACGGACTGTTGAACAACTGAGGTAGAATGAGTAAAACCAGAGAAATGATTTCAATCTGCAGTGTTAGTTTTCCTCAACCAGTTTATATTAGCATTCGTGAATGTTTTTCTAGATAAGTTAGTAAGTAAGTTAGACAAGTTTGTCAATTTTATAATAAAAATTTAACAGGACAATAATATTTTTATTACTTTTAAAAATATTTAGTTGCAAAAAAATATTAAATTGCACCAAGAAAATATTGAAAACTTTGATAAGCTATAACTTTTGACTATACCAATCCTTTGCAACCGGAGTTGCACCGTTGTGTTTTATTGAAAAAGACCTTTAACATGAGGTATAACTCGACATAGGCTTCTATTTAAAAATTTTACGACTTTCTCTGTGCGCCGTCCTCTGGCCATGCAAAAAAAAAGTGAAATACGTCTAGATGAGTAACAATATCAAACACAAAAACACTAAGTTTCATTAAATTCTGGGCAGTAGTTCAGGAGTGATTAACCATATTACAGACTTTTTCCCAATCCCGTATAAGTAAATGATATCGTATTAGTAGCTAGAATTAGAAGAAGGACTTAATGAGTTAGAATATAGTACGAATATGTAGTTTGAGAGTATTTGCAAGTAAACCAAGTCAGAGTTTCATTTCAATCCCTTCCGACCCTACTTTTTTGCGAATTGCAAATGGAAAGACTGCGATTAATTCGCTTTAAACGGGTTTAATCAATTTGGTTTAGAAACTATAGTCACGGCGAAAAATTATCAGCAGTTAAGAGGCCAAAAACTGAGGGATTAGATTAGATAGACGTTTTAGTTCAAATGGCTTGATACATTTTAAACAGAGCAATAACAAAAATTTAGCACAAAAAATTATAGATTGGAATTTACAATAGAAATAGATTTAATCCAGCTTAACCATTACATTATGGAGGCCAAAAAAAATGCAATATTGAAATTTCAGCAATAATTATGTTAGCAGCACCTATAGATTTAGTAGCGGTGAATTAATTTCATCGAGTTCAAAAGAAAGTATTTCAAAATGTCAATTATGTTTTTACATGGCGATCCTGTGTAAGGAGAGGAAAAAATTTTGTGCTGCCAAAAATTTAAATTATGAAAATATGTAATTAAATTGAAATGTAAAACACGCATATATTAAATTAATATCAATGTATCGAATATTTTAGTTAATCATAAAAATTAAAACAAGAATGGGCAACTCAGAAATTAAGAAATGTAACTGTGGCGAGTTAAATAAATAGAAATTGATAGATTTAGAGAAAATTAGAATGGATTTTTTAATAAATAAATGTTCAATTTTTATGTTAAATATAAAATATCATCTGACGATACCGGAAATTATAAAAGCGATTGAGATCTCCATAGGAAAGTTTAAATATATTAGAGAATCGGACAGTAGCGTGATATTAGATCATTACTTGTTGAGATGGATAGATGATGAATAAAGTGGTACAAAAAATGTTAAATGCAATTAAATTATATGTGGATGTAATAAAAAATAATAATCACAAAATTATCTGAGAGGCAAAAGTAAGGTAAAATACGAAGTAAAAATCAATAGAGTATTTAATAAACGGCGTTAAGGAAAACTTTGAAAAATGTTGCATAATTAGACACGGAATTAAACATTGAATAACTAGGAGAATACTCACGACATAATCGATCTGTTACGAATTAGGCATGGAAATACTCCGATTAATTCGTCTTAAACGGACGTAAACAATTTGGCTTGAGAATTATAGTCAAAACGGAACATTATTAGCGATCATAGGATGCAAAAACTGAGGAATCAAATCAACGTCCTAGTTCAAATGGCTTGCTACATTTTGAAAAAAGTAAAATTTTTACAATATATAGGAATTTTAGTCGTTCGCCACAATTTGAAAATCTAAATTATAGTAGAAGTTAGTTTAATAAATTTAGTTCAGCTCAACCATCACCTTATAGAGGTCAAACAGAAAACAATTTTGGAACTCCTGGATATTACGGCTATAATCATGTTAGCAACAGATCTAAATTTGCTAACGGTGAACTCATTTCAATGAGTTCAAGAAAAAAATGCAAAGCTAAGCTATATCAAAACGAAATAGCTTTAATGAAAATAATCCACAAATTGATTGCACTAGATTTAATAAAATGGTAGCAGAAGATACAATTCAGTTTTTTCGTGACTAAAGCCATTAATAGTTATCCGATAAACAGTATAGATTAAATTTTTTAAGAATCAACGGACATTTTGTAAAAATTTAAAAAACTACCGACAGAAAGAAACAAATCCCTTCATCAGCAAGAAAAGAGCTGATGATCTTCAAACGACTGAACAGATTTTCTTGAATTACAACTAAGAATACTCTCGATTAAGTCATCTTTCAAACAAAAATAAATTAATCAAAGTCGGTTGCTCAGTGTGGGAGCTACGATGCTACAGACGGATGCACAGATACACCGATACAGAGATACCCACGCTAAACTTATAACGCCCCTCAATTTTAATAGAGGGTTAAAACAGAGCAAAACAAGTCTACGTTAAGCCTATACGACTGAATCCAAACAGGATGTTTCAAGTATGTATATTAATCGACATTGTGTTAAGAAACATCAAAATGGGGTGTGTATGATCAGGAGCTTTTGAATATTTACTAGCTCATACGAATATTTAACTAAATATAATATGGTGCGGATGTGAAGTTATAAAATATCTCTTGATTGAAACCGATATACAATGCGTGATACAAAAAAATAGGGCTTTATGTAGTTAGTCTAATGATTAAACCGGAAGAACTTCATGCCAATTAGATTTTTAAATACAAAGGCACATAAATATTAGGTACCAGAGAACATTTAGTTAAATGAATTATATTTACATACTTCCAATGAAAATAAGGTATCATTTGATAGAATAAATAAGGTTTTAGACTTCATTATTACAAGAAATAGGAATTTTGACATACAATATACATATAAGATCTGTTCAAAATGTGCAGATGTGTATGTTAAATGTAGGTAAAAGTAACATCCAAAGGCGGTGTACAAAGATCCTTTGCAGGTTACCATATGCTCATAAAGTAGAAGTACAAGTTGGTCGTCACCATTACTATTAGTTGTACCGAAAAATTCAGATAACAGTGGAGAGAAAAATGCTGAGAGTTAATTAAAAAATATTGAAAATGACAAGAATATTTTACCAAATGTTACAAATACTCTAGCTTCTTTTAACACTTAGATTTCACACCTGTTATTATCAGGTTCAGTTCGTTAAAGAAAATAGATAAGTTACAGCATTTACTACAGATAAAAGACAGCATTAAATGAAACGTTTCCTAATGGGGTTAAAAGTGAGCACAAATGCTGTTTCCTGGAATAATAGCATTATAAGTAGAATGGGGTCAGCCGAGGATGTGACGTCATAATCAATTAAAAGTGGAGGGGGTGGAGTGGAGGTCTGGGGTGGGGCGAGGGGCGTGGACTGGGGCGGGGCCGGCTTCTTTTTGGGGGCGTTTTTCAACCCCTGGGCGGGGTTTAACCTCTAATTAAGGCCCTTTTGGCAATATTAAGAAACTGCATGGCGACCTAACCCTTGGTTAGGTGTGTTGGATGCCCCTAGGGTGTGGTCTAGCAGCCATTTTGTCTGCGTTAAGGTGGGGGTTTAGGACCCTTATGGCTTCATAAAGGCGTGGCCACACCTACTCCTTTTACCTGGTTAGTTGTACGTAGGCGGGGCTAAGGCTAGACCACACCGATCCTTACACCTGATTGGTTGAGCCCACCCCTCTGGCTTCTGATTGGTTCTTAGCCCCACTACTCAGCATCTGTGCTCTGATTGGAGGATTAATTATCTGCATTCTCATTGGTTATGGCGGGAAACTTGAATTTTTATTCTAATAAGGGAGTATTGCTTTTAATTGTGAGTCATAATTAAAGCGCTGGGGCGCGGGTGTTATGCATTAAATTGCATCATCATAACCCTTTTAATTACGAGTCGTAATCAAGACCCTCGGCCATTTTGTTATAATTAAAGTGTATCATCATAACCCTTTTAATTATGAGTCATAATAAAGACCCCTGGACATTTTGTTTTGGCGGGAAATTTGAATTTTTATTCTAATAAGGGGACCTGATGCTAACTTGTAAGATAGGTGTAGGAGTTCGCAAGTTGCTCTCGGGGCTTCGCCCCTTCACTCTGAATTTATATTTAAGTCTCTACTGAGTATGGAGGGTAATTTGAATATGTATTGTAATAAGTGGGGCCCTAATGCTAACTTTTAAGACAGATACAGGACTTCGCAACTTACTCTTGGGGCTTCGCCCCTTGTCTCTAAATTTATATTTAAGTTTCTACATGTTATGGTGATAAATTTGAATATGTATTCTAATAAAGGGGCCCTAATTCTAACGTGTAAGATAGATATAGGGTATCGCAACTTGCTCTCGCGCCTTCGCCCCCTGGCGCGAAATTTGAAATTGTATTCTAATAAGGAGTCCTAATGCTAACTTGTAAGACAGGTGTAGGGCTTTACAACTTGTTCTCGAGGCTTCACCCACTTGTCCTGACCCCTAGGTGTGAAATATGAATTTGTTTTTAAGTCTCTATAGTTTATGGATGGAAATTTGATTATGTATTCTAAAAAATGGGGCCCTAATGCTAACTTGTAAGCCAGATATAGGGCTTCGCAGCTTGCTCTCGGGTCTTCGCACCCTTAGCTCAAAATCTGAATTTGTATTTAAGTTTCTACATCCTGCTTGGTTATGGCGGGAACAATGCTCGCCAATCTTGTACAGGTTGTAGCACCATAACGAACAAGGAGATCTGACAAGGAGACGGAGGTGTGACAAAAGGCTAAGACTCAAAGACAAGTTCCAGCGTCCTAGCCGAAAACCGTGTGTTTATTAATATAACCTAAGATTGTACGTATATTAATCTAATCTAAGATTTTGTATATACTGATCTAACCTAATATTGTACATAATATAGATGGTGTCAACGTTTGTGTGTGTCAAATCCATACATCA
Source organism: Vesta saturnalis (assembly GCA_036346205.1). Classification (NCBI taxonomy): domain Eukaryota; kingdom Metazoa; phylum Arthropoda; class Insecta; order Coleoptera; family Lampyridae; genus Vesta; species Vesta saturnalis. Next base: position 628,529 of record JARFJB010000683.1, read on the forward strand.
AACAAATCAATTAAACGAAAAAGTCGTTATTGAAAATAGACAAATGCGTGGGAGTAAAAAAAACGCGGTGCAAATCTAAGAGAGAGAGAGGCGTGAGACCTGAGAAGCGAGAGGGGAGAGAGGCAGCTGATGCCAGGGAGATGTTAGACATAGGAAGACGGATGAGAGGAGAGAATTGATAGAGACGAAGGATACGAGAGAGAGACGCTTTTAAAATATACTACTAGGTAGAGCCGTGATCAACTGCCATTACAGAAAACATACACTAGTTTAAAAATACACCACTAGATGACAGCACAAACAAGTCTGCTTTTAAAAATAAGTGTAGTCACACGCACAAAGAACGTGAACATCATATTTCCATTTTCGTGGACAGTCCAACTTTTCGCGTAATTAGCTAATTGGGATTTATGGATGTACTTGAATAGTGAAAGGTTGCTATTGTGGTTACATAATCGGAGAAATTCAGAAAATAATTACTTTATGCTAATATATAACGGAGGCCTCTAAGTACTTTTATATTATTCAGTTATAAACAAGCCGCGGAAATTGAGTGTTCTGTGAGTGTGACCGTGTCAATACGTTCTCCCAATGCGATTATCAGCAGCAACCACGGTAAGTGATAGTTTTTTATTTTAACGCTAACACATATTTTATTTACTTTATTTAATTGCTAGAGCCCTGATTTCAAGTTTAGTTATACCTGTTTTTGTACAGCTATTTTTCTTTACTGCTTTAGTTGTAACACGTATTTTTATCATTGTATGCAAAACTCAACAATAGTGTTACACGCTAATTTGACTGACGTTATTGTTATTATGGTTGGCTAACGATAATGCGTTGGGTAAAATAAAACACAGGGTCCTATAGCTGCCTTACGAAATGAAATCGGTATTAGTTTCAAATCATCCCTGTATTATCAAAATTGAAAATGGAGGTTAGCTTGTTTATTTACCCTCGGGAATTTATCTATTTTCAAAAACTAAATAGTGCGTTCAAGTTTGCTTATAAATCTAGGGCCCTTTTGGCAGAGGTATTTACAATAAGGCATTCCTTGTATGTAAAATAATATAGTGATCTGATTTCGAGTTTGGCTATAACCTTTATTGTATAGGTATTTTTATCAGTTTAACTGTGAAACGTATTTTTAGCACTGTATGCAAAACGCGATAATAGTGTTACATGTTTATTTGGTGTACGTATATTGACAGTAATGCCGAAGGTTATCTCATGTACGTCTGAATTGTGATTGAATTTAACGTGCTGTAAGTTACGCCAGACCTGTATTTTTGAATTGTAAGCTGATTTTGAAACCTGTAAGTTATGATTTGATTGATTGAGATTAAATTGATTGAGATTGATTTGCGGATGATCGACTGTTTTCCCCCGCCTGTGCCCTCACGTTTAGGGTGAGTACCAGCTCTTAGTGTCGGTTAGCCTTATCTTCAAAGTAGGCGATCGCTCATAGGAGCTAGGTATATACAGTGGGAGAATCGTTACCCGAACGCTATGAAGAATTGTTAGCACAGTTTCTTGTTTGATTTGATCGAGATTGATTGATTTGACTGCTATGGCTAATTGCTTTGATTAATTGTGATTGATCGGATTATCTGATTTAATCTAGAGTGATTTTTCCATTTCCAATAACGGCAGACGATACTATAGAAAATATTCGTTAGTTTTAAATCTCAAAATAGTATTACTTATAATAAATGATTAAAGCCCTTTTTTATAAACAGCTTAATAACGACTTAGGACGTTCAGGCTGGCATATAAATCTCATGGCCTTTTTGACAGAGGTGTTTCCACTAAGGCAGATCTTGTATGTAAAATATTTTAATTAGCATTTTTCCATTTCCAATAACGCCAGCCCTTATTACAGATAACATTCATTAGCTTTAAATCTCAAAATACTTATAATAATTGATTAAAACCCTTTATCTTTTTATTTATAAATTTAATTATGACTCATAATTAAAACCAAAATAGTGTTAAACCCTTTATCTCAAATTTCCCCCATAACCATTACAATGATCTGTATGTAATATTAAAATATACCGCTAGGTGGAGCCACCTATATTACAGAATACATTCGTTAGTATATACACAGCTAGACGGCACCACAAACAAATTCAGATTTTAGGGCAAGGGGGCGAAGACCTATACCTGTCTAGTTAGAATTAAGGCCCATTAGTAGAATACAAATTCAAATTTCCTGCCATAACCAAGCAGAATACAGAGACTTAAATACAAATTCAGATTTTCAGCCAAGGGGGCGAAGACCCGAGGGCAAGTTGCGAAGCCTTGTCTGTCTTACAAGTCAGCATTAGGGCCCCACTTATTAGAATACATAATAAAATTTCCCTCCATAAACTTCAGGGACTTAAATACAAATTCAGATTTCACACCTAGGGGTCAGGACAAGGGGGCGAAGCCTCGAGAACAAGTTGTAGAGCCCTACACCTGCCTTACAAGTTAGCCTTAGGACCCATTATTAAAATACAATTTCAAATATCCTTCCAAGGGGTTCAAGGCAAAGGGCGGAGACTCTGAACAAGTTCGGATCACGACAGGCAGGGGCTAACACCCGAAAGCAAGCTCCGAAGGCCTGTACATATCGTGCAAGGTAGAATTAGGGCCCCCTATTAGAATAGAAATTGAAATTCCCCGCAAATAGCCAAACCTAAAACAATCATTAGTCCATACACTACTAGATGGCGCCACAAACAATTTCAAATTTTGAGGCAAGGATGATAAGACCTTAAATCAGGTACCAAAGGCCTATACATGTCTTACAAGTTAGAATTAGGGTCCCTTATTAGAGTACAATTTCAAACTCCCCGCCAGAGGGGCGAAGGCCCGAGAGCAAGTTGCGAAACCCTATGTCTACCTTACACGTTAGCATTAGGGCCCCCTTAATAGAATACATATTCAAATTTATCACCATAACCTGTAGAGACTTAAATACAACTTCAGAGACCAGGGATGAAGCCCCGAGAGCAAGTTGCGAACCCCTACACCTGTCTTACAAGTTAGCATTAGGTCACGTTATTAGAATACAAATTCAAATTTCCCGCCAAAACAAAATGTCTAACGGTATTTATTATGACTCATAATTAAAAGGGTTAGGATACAATTTAATTATAACAAAATGGCCGAGGGTCTGGATAAGACTCGTAATTAAAAGGGCTATGATGATACAATTTAATACACAACACCCGGGCCCCAGCAATTTAATTATAACTCATAATTAAAAACAATACCCCCTTATTAGAATATAAATTCAAATTTCCCGCCATAAACAACAAGAATGGAGAGAATTAATCCTCCAATCAGAGCACAGATGCTGAGTAGTGGGGCTAAGAACCAGTCAGAAGCCAGAGGAGTGGGATCAACCAATCAAGTGTAAGGATGGGTGTAGTCTAGCCTTAGCCCCGCCGACGTACAACTAATCAGGTAAAAGGAGTGGGTGTGGCCACGCCTTAATGAAGGCATAAGGGTCTTAAACCCCCACCTTAAAGCAGACAAAATGGCTGCTATACCATACCCTAGGGCCATCCAACACCCTTAACCAAGGGTTAGACCGCCATAAAGGCTGTTAATATTGCCAAAAGGGTCTTAATTAGTGGCTAAATCCCGTCCAAGGGTTGAAAAACGCCCCAGAAACAAAACGGGCCCTACCCCAGGCCCCACTCCTCTACCCCCCCAATTTTTAATTGATTATGACGTCACACCCTCAGCTGCCCCCATTCCGCTTTGAGTTTTTAATTATCAATTTATGTGATTTGTATACTTAGATGATATGGCCTTTGAAAATAATTTAATAAATCACAACAAAAATTGAAATAAAGTATTGGAAAGATTAAGGCAAATAAATTTAAAGTTAAGTGTACTTAAGTGGATTAGTTTTTGAAGAAATACTTGTACCAACTACAAGGGGTTTGTTGTCTGAAGCAAACGGAACAAAAGTAATTTTAAAATATGCTGTACTGAAAGATTCAGGTGGCATTTTTAACGCAGATATTGTTTGACAATTGCATACACTTATAAAAAAAAACGATGTTAAAACTCTTTGCACTAAAAGATGCGTTAAATAAACCACAAATTTTAGATTATCCAAATTTTAACTAGTAGATTTATTCTAAAACCGGATGGAGTGTAATGCAAATGGTAAATCCGTAGTATACACATGTAGGGCGTTAAAAAGGCAGAACAAGTTACACAACGATGCAAAAGATACTATGTAATTGGATGGGCAGTTAAATATTTTAGACATATTTCTTCATATCGACCATCTGTGGTGTATTACTGGATATGCTAAATCCGTCCTCAAGGCTAATGATTAAAGATTAATGAATAATGTACAACATTGTTACGCCATTGCCTCTTGATCTTTTGCCTTTTGCATCTGTAAGTTTATAAAAGCGTGGGAAATTAATATGCCTAAGTGACGGAATTTAAGCCATTGCGTTGTAATCGTTAAACATGTATTAGTTCCGTCATAGTCTGGTACGTCCTCTAGTCGGAGTACGTGTGATTTGTGTACGTTTTAAATATGTTCTTTAATTATTTCATACCTGATTGTTTCACGTGTTCTTTTAAGACTGAATGTAGTTATTTTAGATTTCTCTCAGCATGTAAAATCATAATACTTAATTCGAGTTTATTATACTGGCAATACATTTATGCTAATTAAAAAAGTCGTGCTAAGAGTGTCGAAGCTGCTTAGGGTTTATCTTTAGGTTTTATTTTAGAGTTTATTTAACTTTTTCTCTATGTTCGTTTATTTTAAACTTGAGTTTTTATGTAAAGACATTTACCGTTGACTATGTATTTGGATTATATATGGTTGTGTACGGTATGTATTGCTTTCCCTATTTCTACTGAATGTTGGACATATGTATTTGAATAATCACTATTCTTATAGAATTAGTGCAGACGTTTCGTTTTTTTTTTTATGATTGTGGACCTGAACAGGCTAAATTTGGCCTATCGTGCTAAGCACTCAAGAACACTTAGGAGGATGGATAGAGGGATAATGAATTGCCAATAAATGCCTATGAACAGCTACCTTAAATTTTCTCACATCATAAGTGAGAGGAAAGCAGGAACTAGGGAGATCAATCCAGAGTTTAGAAGCCGTGTAGAAAAATGTGGAAAGAATATGATTCAGCAGCACAATAGCCGTTGTAATAACGATAATACAAAGAAAGAACTGAAACCATCCGTCTATACTCAAGGGACTGTATGTGAGAAGTTAAGGACGGGTCATTTATAAGCCTAATCGCTCTCTTTTGAATACGATCAACGATATCCAGAGCGTATTGGCGAGCACTAACCCAGAGGTGAGAATTATATTCCAGATGAGGCCGAATTTGGGCCTTATACAGCAGAAGGAATTGTCGAGAGGTAAAGTACTGCTTAGTTCTGTACAAAAAGCCTATTTTACGAGCAGCTGTTTTCTTAGCTGACAGAAGATGGTCAACCCATGAGAGATTTGAAGATACAGTCACACCCAACAGAGTAATAGAGTCTCAAAACGTAAGAATTGAGCCATTCATACTTACAACAGGAAATGATCGATTTTTTTTGGCGCACACAAGGCAACACTGAGTTTTGTTAGCATTAAATTTAACTAGATTATTGCTTCCCCATTCGAGAATACGTTGAATATCTTTTTTGATTGAATTTGCCATTTCAGCTTTACTTTCTTGATTTGACATAGAAGATGGATTATCACTATGAGTAGACTGAGATTAACTACAGTGAAGAGTGCTACCGTCAGCAAAGCAATGAATGGGGTTAGTTGTTGAAGAAGTAAGGTCATTTATGTACAGCAGAAAAAGTGTAGGCGATATAACGGATCCCTGTGGTACGCCCGCGTTAATGCTAACTTCTTTTGATAAAAAGCCATCCACTACGACACGTATTCGTCTTTTATCAAGGAAACTGGAAACCCAGTTGATGAGCGTATCATTTAACCCAAACGAGGTGAATTTGGCAAGTAAACACTTATACCAAACTTGGTCAAATGCCTTTGAGATATCTAAAGCGCAGTTGATGATTGATGGTTTTTTCCATGATTTTAGACAAAATGGAAGTGATGGCAATTGGTCGGTAGTCTGAGGGATCCGTCTTATCGCCTTTTTTGGGAATAGGTTGAACATTTGCTAACTTCCATGATGAAGGGAATTCCCCAGAAGACATAGAGATCGTATAGAGCTTAGATAGGACTCGTACTAGTTCGGGGGAACATTTCTTTAAGACAATAGCTGGGATACCGTCTGGGCCAGTCGCCTTATTGAGATCAAGCCTACTGATAATCGATTCCAAGAGCTTGTACCGAAAATGAGTTGCAAGTTGTAAGTTGCAAGCAAAAAGAGCAGTTGCTTTTAGACAAAATGGAAGTGGTGGCAAATGATTTGTAGTTGGAGGGATCCGTCTTATCGCCTTTTTTGCATGTGTGTTAAACGTTTTCTAACTTCTGTGGTGGAGGAAATTCTCCAGAAGACATAAAGACGGAATAGAGCTTAGATAGGACTGGTATTAGTTCAGAAGGAACATTTCTTTAAGACAATAACTGGGCCTGTCGCCTTATTGAGATCAAGCCTACTGATGGTCAATTCTAGGAGCTTTCACCGAAAATAAATTTGTTTCATAGCGTATGAAGAAGAGCTTTCCCAGAATCATTGAGACACGAGTTTGATGCAAACAACCCACAAAAACATTGGCTTTGTCTACATAATCAGCAAGTACCGATCCGTCAATAGGTGTGAGGGGGGGGAAATGTTACAAGAACCGGCTCGAAACGTTCCCACTTTAGATGATTCGATTCAATAAAAATTGAGCAAATGAAGTGTAGTGGGGTAATGAAGATCTTCCAAAGTTTTTACTAATGGCTTTAGCTAAAGACCAAAATTTACGACTGCCTAAAGGAGATGTAGATAGTTTATTGCATCTTCGTTGTTCGAACAACTTTTTAGTTTTAGTTTGCAAATATTTCTAGCACCAACGTATTCTACATGACTGTCGAACGATTTATTAGATTTCCATTTAATGTAATATTTATTTTTTAAAGATATTGCATCAGCACAAGCCTTATTGAACCAGGGTTGGGAACGTGAATGACCTATGCGGTACTGTTTTTTGGGAATGTATAACTTCATTCCTATGAGGATGACTTCAGATACTGTAAGAGCGATATCCGAAGAAGAGGACGCCTTAAAACAATATTCACGCCATGGAAAGGTTGCAAGGAAATCCCGTAAATTACTCCATCGAGCTGACTTAAAACACCACAAGGTTCTATCGGTTTTGAGAACAACAGTGGAATAAGGTACAGTAGAAATGATTTCTATTAGACAATAGTCGGAGAGACCTAAAGGCGAAAGAACGAAAGTTTTATAAACAAGAGGGTTTGATGTAAGAAAGAGATCTAGAAGATGTGGAGTGTGGTTAGGGATATCAGGGATTCTTATGGGTTCACAAATCATTTGTATGAGATCACATCAAACAGCAAATGTTTCTGCACTATGACCAGCAGGATTTGTAGTAGATGAAAACTGAAGCCAATTAGCGTTATGAACATTGAAATCGCTTACAATTGAGATATCGCAAGATGGAAACTAAGAAAGGAGATAGTCAACTTTCATACTAAGGTAATCGAAGAAGTCTTGAAAGTTACTGTCATTAGGAGACCTATAAATCCAACAGTAGAATTTCACAAAATTAGGACCAGAATGTTTAAACCAAATCACGTCAAAATTTTTATTTCCTAAGGAAGAAACCCTCTTGCACGCAATTCTGTCCTTGATGTAGGCACGTACGCCTCCTTTATATCGATAGTTAGTGTGAATGTGGTATTGAGGAAATTGTCGAGTCGGGTGACTCGGAGCTTTCAGAGGAGACTTGTGTTTCAGATAGAAACAAAATATCAGGTTGTAATTGTTCAAGATGTTGGTGAATAGCATTAAGATTAGACCTGATGCCGCGGATGTTGCAGTAGTGAATCAGAAAGTTGATACTTTCGATTACCGTGGTCGCTTGGGCCCTGCCCTCCCGGACATCCGAATGGGGCAGTATTTTACGTCCGGAATTTATTACCCTAGAAACCACAGCCATCTTATTTTTTAATTTGGGATTTTTAATCCGATAAGAAGACAGTAAGGGTGAGAAGGAAGAATAAGGATGAGAATAGATTAAGGATGAAGGAAAAGGTAACCGGCAGCCCTTACCGAGCTCAGAAAATCGGAGAGCCAATATTAAGGAGCCCATGGTAAGGGTGGTGGTACCTCCCCGGCTGGCATGGAGTATACATGCCTACCACTTCTTCGTGAAGATTTCATAACTTGTGGTGAAATGTGGAGATTGAATTTAGCTTTTGAAGAAGTTTAAATAAAAAAATTGGTATTGTGATCAAATTGTTAAAACACAATTTGTAAATTTTCTGATTTTAAACAAAATTAAACCCGTAAAATGTGCTATGAGTAGAGGAATTATTTTTAATCGTTTGGTAAGATTTAGATTTATAGTAATTTGAGTTTCGTGTACTCTTAAAATACATCTGGTTTTGTTTTCGAAATGTTTATCTTAAGATGCGTATCAAAATGTAATATAAGGTTGTAATTACACTTGGGTACGTAATTGTACGCATGCTTTAACGTTTACCCTGTTTATGCATTTTATTCCGTTAATTATTTTATTTTTAGCGTTTTTAATATAAGCACTTAATAGTGGTTTTTGCTTTGATTTTGTTTGAGTCTATCGTATAACAAATTTATGATTAGTTATGTACCTTAGTTACATAAGTCATAGTCTCATCTTGTACTGGCCATTGACGAGATGTTAAAAAAGTCGAGATCGTTAATCGCCTATTAATACACGAGTTCGTTACAAGATTTTTCAAAGAATCGCTTTCCTTAACTTTCCTGTTTTTCCCAAGTGAAAATTGTATGTCGACCAGGCTGCCATCTCGTAATGAAAGTACAGAACGCCTGACAGTTCTCATTCCTTGACACAATGCATTCATTGTTAGATGTTTCATACTAATCAATGCAGCGCTTCCTATCAACTTCATTTAAATCGTTTATTAATAGACCCAGTTAATGCATGATGTGGAGTTGCTTAATAATTCTCATTAATAAAAGATTCTCTGAAATAGAAATTTAAAGGTGGGTGCAGCATTTTGACTGTAATTAAGTGGAACCACACGCACTTATGTTCTAGACTCTCGTAATGATTTTGTTTGATAACAGCTTCCGGCGGCGATGGTTTGGCGTAAAGAAGATATGCATCCTAGACAGTAACCTAAGGATAGTTGAAAGAGGACTATCATTCCATAAATAGATCATAGATACTATCTTCTTCAAGTATTCCACCACAAATTTGTCAAGAGCTGAAGGGAAAGGAGAAAGAAAAAATCAAGACCTACTACCACATCACCTTGCATGTGTAACAAACCTACATTTTTAAGTATGTGCAAATATTGCAGTCTGTCGTATTATTGCATAAGCCATTAGTAAATATGGGACTAATTACACAGTTGAAAATTTTGCTTTTATGTGTGTAAAAAATGAATAATAAACCTTGTCATCATCTTCTAAGTACTTTATACGTTAAGCGCCGCAATATTTAGTAAGGAGCTTGGTGTAGAGACCGCAATTTCAAAATCTGACAACCACTTTTCTCTTCATTTAATCCTCATGGGTAAATACGATATTTGATAGCTTAAAAATACCTGTGTATCACGTGATCTATACATTAGCATCTCTATTCTCAATGGTTTAAATCTGGATATTTTTATACCATAGGCTTTTTAATATCGGTTCACCGATTTTCTCCGGTAAGGAGCTGCCGGTCACCCTTTCCTTATCGCTAATCCATTCGCATATTATTTTTCGTTTCGTCGTTACTGTAACCTTCCTATAGAAATAAGAGAGCTCAAAACTAAAATGGCTGTGGTTTCTAGGCCCAAAATCAACGAACGTAAAATCCTATCTCATTCGTATGGTCAGGTGGGCAGCATCCAACAGACATCGGTCATTGAAAATCCTTATTTCTGGCTCATTATTGGTATCAGATCAAATATTAATGCTGTTCACCAACACCTCGAACAATTACGCCCTAACGCTTTGTTCTTATCAGAGACACAAGTCTCCTCTGGAAACTCCGGTTCACACGACTTGCAACTTTCCCAATACAATCTGCACCATAACTTTCTTCACAAGGGAGTAGTGTGTGCCAATCTCAAAGCTAACATCGATCGTAACTGATATTTTTCTTTGGAGAACAAAAAATTTATCGTGATTTCGTTCAAAAATTCTGGTACAAAATTTGTAAAATTATACACTTGCATTCATAGGTCTCTGAATAACAGTACCGCTCAAGACTTCTTTTATTACTTTACGTTGAAAGCTGACTATCTCCTGTTCCAGATTCCGTTTTGCGATATCTCAATTCCGGGAAACTTCAATGTTCATTGCTTTAATTGGCTTTGATTTTCATCTATTACTAACACTTCTCGTTACAATGCAGAAGCATTTGCTACTTCACGTGATGACAATTGATTTCCGGACCCACTAGAATCCCTGATAACTCTAACTATACTTCACATTTTCTAGACATCAGAGCCACTTGTTTATATAACGTCAGTTTTTCTCACTTGGTCTTACTGACCACTGTTTAATAGAAATAACTTCTACTGTCCCAAATCCTTCTGTTGTTCACAACAGTGATGGAACCTTGTGGTGTTTTAAGTCAACTAACTACAGTGATCTACGAGAATCCTGTGCAAATCTTTCCATTTCGTGAATGTTGCTTTAAGCCACCCTCGTCTTTAGATATAGTTTTACCAGTATCGCAAGTCATTCTCACACTGCTACATAATGCCTGAAAAAACGTAATCACTGCCGCTAGTCTTCACTTGGATACGCCATAAAATCAATTCATTTTTATTTCTAGAATTATTCGTATGATTGATTCAATATGGCGATATCTTCACTATTGTACTAAAAAAATGTTCTCCTAAACTAGTGTACCAGTTCCTTCTATGTAAACTTTATTTATTTCTATGTCTTCATCAGGAAGCTTAGCAAATGGTCAACCTATTGCCATAGGCAAGAAGAACGATCCCTCTAGTTAGAGACCAATTGCCATTACTTTCATTTTGTTTAAAGTCGTAGAAGAAGCCATTAATCCACAACTAATTTCTTTCCTTAAATCTGATAAACTCCTTCGTAGGTTTAGCGCATAGATAGTGAGTAGTAAACATTTGATTACTGTTATAGCTAATTGCTTTGGTGTCCCGGGCTCCTTCACGTAATAAAGAAAAATAGAACTCACCATTAGCTTAGTTGTGTATGGAATAGCAGAAAGTTTTACGTCGTGTGTACTTGGCAGAAATCGTGACGAAAGCGACGACTGCATTACTTGTATCGGCTTTGAGTAGCAGTTAAACTTTCGGAAGGTGGTTATAGCATGAAAATATAAAGACAAACGTACCGAAAGTACCTATTATATAAACAGTAGCATAAATGGTGTAAAAGATTGGATAACTAATGAAGCTAAAGGTCACTTAGTTGTTTAAGGAAACTTGTATCTGTATCAAACGAAATAGAAATATATATTATTATAAAATAAAGCAAGTGCTTGAAACAAAGCCATTCTAACTAAAATCTGCATTACAATGTCAATTTTTATAAAAATACAAAAAAATCGACCACATCTCGTTTCCTTAAGACGCCAACTATACAAAATGCCGTCAATCCACAAGAATTAAACGACAGCTAAATTTTTTTTCGACCAATCGAAAAACCGTATTTTTCTTATCACAAATTTAAAACTAGCTTATAAACCGGGTGATCAGATCATATATGCGACGTTACTACGTTGCTTTTTACAGAAATAAGACAGTTACTCCAAAAATTTCATTTGATTCGTCAAATTCAAACAATAGCATCTATCTACCTTTGGTTGATTGAAAAAAAAAGTTAAACGCCACTGTTCTATAAAGCGGTTAAAAGCGTCTCCAACTTACAAATTCTAAGAAACTACGTATATTATAGCCGTATATCATAGTGTTGCGTACCTGCCGTACATAAAACTTCGTAAAACGTTAAATACTTTGTAGAAAATTCTTAAATAATGACTCTCAATTAATAATAATTGCATGACCCACTACACTCTGACTTGGATAATGTGGATAATCTCGTATCAGAGAAGAGTAATTTCTATGATAGTTGATTTTAATCAGGGTATCTTAAGCGCCTCTATTTAGTTTTTCCACCGTATTGGATGCACCAATTTTCATGACATATTACTTTTGGAAATAAGTCAATATTTTATCCGTAAAAACTTATCTAACCTTTTACTGATTAACTGACGATTGATTCTTTGGAAACTACTCCGAAACTTATTATTCTTTGTCAGACGAAATCACATTTGCTTTCATACCAAAAAGAGATGGGTGTAACTTTACAAAAAAATAATTTTTTAAATAAAACATGAACGTTACACCTTAAACTCGAAACAAACATCGTTTTTAGGGTTACTAGCACAAAACAAATTATACCAGAAATCTTACAGTTTCCTTCAGAATTAAGTAGGTACCTACTTAGACGCTGCGCTTCATCAATCTGTACATGCTAAATGCAACATAAACGTTAATTCAAAATACATTCATAAAAAGAGAAAATCACAGTCGAAGTCTTCAAAGCAGACATCGACAAACGATAGAGCGTGTCGTTGCTGGTTTAACTTCTGCGAGGGCCTTTAAATGTAACTCAATACCAAATTTCAATACTGTTTTCTACCGTTCACTCTTAAAGCAAATACTTGTGCGTTAATATCCAAATATTATGTATACTTATTTTTCAATAATGAAATGAAATGTCTTCGCCTTGATTATTATAAAAATAGAATGCAAAACAAAATTACGTCATAAAAAAGAGGCTTATGCATAAGCACTCTTTATTAATAGAGTTTTTTAATAGTAGGAAACAATGTACACACATTAAAAGTACATGAAAAGGTTTTTAAACTAAATTCCCAATTGCACGTAATAATATTATAAGCGATGGAAGTCGCCGACACATTTAAAGGATTGTGAATTTTATAGATTAAAAAACATGTTGGGTAAAATAACACAATAAAAATTCTGCTTACAAACAGCAATAATTTACTTTTCCCATACTTTGTTGTCACCGTTAAAATTATTCGAATATAAATCAATACACCCTCATATAGTAGTTCTTAGTAGATCAGTGGATAAACACACATGCAATAAATTTTCTCTGAAATATTTAAAACAAAACAAAATTAAATCTAGTGTGCTAGACTAATAATCCTGTTAATGGTGTTAATTGAACTAAATAAAGGAAAATAGTAAAATAAAAGTAGCTAGTATCAAGTCTGTAGCACGAATTTAAGTTTGGCAAACGGCTTACAAATTTCATTATCAATATTGAGACATGATTACCGTTAATTTACATACAAAGGGTTAAGTCAACGCATCCATGTTAGGACTTACTTGTAGGTCAATCGTTATAAGAACGAGCACAGCAAATTTATGTCCATTTTAAAATTTGCTGTTGGGCGTAGAACATCTTTCAGTACCGAAATTCACCATGTCATTTCACAGCTATCAAATACCATCGTAATTATAATAGAAGATGCAAAGCTATAGTGTTCTTGTATTTAGTTACGCTCAAAACATCGACACACAATTTCCGCACTTTTGTGGTAAACTGTAGAAAAGATAATTAATGGGCTTTTAATATCTTGACAATACGTCGTAATTTGCTAATGCTTTCAAAATATTTTTATTTATATATTTTTATCTAAGGAATGTAGGATTGTTTGTAACTAATATGTATGTAAACACATATTAGGGGGTGAGTGGCAGGTGCACGCTTAAAAATGCTTTACTGAAGGGGCGTAACGAATAATTGCAATTTCTTATGCGCGGTCTTGATGTAAAAATGTCATTGATCTAATGATTAATTGTGGCGGTACAGACCGCGATTAAAAGATATCTTTGTTACTTGAAAATTCGAGAGAAATGTAGTGTTGTTACGGATGAATGCAAATTTTTAAAATTAAGATGTCGTGCAAAAATTAATATGAAACTGTTCCAACGGAAATTAATGTTTCTTGTTTTTTATTACTTTTGAAAAACGAGGGTGGTTTTTCGAGAGTAGGTATAGTTAGGTTTGAAATCGAAGGGGGCAGTTACAGTTAACGTGTCAATCGAGCCAGATCGATTTTTGGGTTAGTGCCTTCATTGTGAACAGTTTGTCTTTAAAATAATTATTGCGTGTACATTTTTCTTTTGAATTCACCAACACTAAGTTGTCTTTTCTTTCGGAGTTAAACCGCATATGTTAACGATTTGTGTCTGTGATCAATTAATGGAATATTTATTCTAGTGTAAGTATGTATTTTTATATAAATGCAAGCTCGCAGCCGATCATTTTACGAGCCTATATAACATGTTAAAAGGATCAAACGTTGCTTTGCAAGGGTATCTTATTCGTACGCGGACCCATTAAGCTGAAATATGCTAAAATAAAAGGCAGTACAGGGCCCTCTCACTCTAGTATTTGTGTGAATTAGCATTGTTGGTTGTTGTTTATATTTATATTTGGGTAGAGGTAGGCTGATGAACTGGTATATGATACCGTTTTGGTTACTAATTGTAAAATGCAATTACCAAGCGTGTACACACTCCCGAGATCAGATAACCATTCAACACCTCGAATTTTATTTTTATTGTTTTTATTGTTGTGTAACCTGAGAGAGGAGCACTGTATTTTTCTAACGCACTCAAACTTATATATCAGTCACGATGTTACTGATCTATTTATAACTTACCCTTGTAAGGCTTTGTTTTAATGTTTTTTGTCAGTGTGTTTAAGTGGAATTATTTGCTTGCGAGCTGATTTGTCTTTGTATCTGCTTTATTGTAATTTGATTTAAGTATTCTGTGCTTTAGAGGTCACTAAACAATTAGGTACGTGTAAATTCCTTATCTGTTTTCTTTTATCCTCGCCTTTACCTTATCACCTGTGCAATTTTACTGTTGTATTTTATATGTACCATAATTTGCTTTATTATTGTATGTGCTTATTTACTTAAAAACCGGCATGATTGGTCTTTAAAGGGCCACATGTTTGGTGTTACGATTTGTATTATGATTTTTAATTTGATTATTTGTGAGTGTGACTACACGTGTTTTTTTTTTATTATTGTGTTTCTGTGTAACTAAACTGTTTTTTATTCATTTTCTCTTAATGTTATAATTTTGTACGCACTTTAACGCAATTTAATGGTGTTTTGTTATATATTTAACCCTCATTGTTTTTTTTGTGTTATTTGATTTATTAATGTACTTGTGCAATTACTTATTTATGAATAAAGTTAGTTTTATTGGTAGTTCTTTCCCACAATACTAGATTAACGGGATGAACCACCGCTGTGCAACGCTCGTTGATTTTAATTTGAGTAGCTTACCTGCCCCTCTTGATGCAACACTTACCTCATCAAGCCTATCTAGTTTAGATAGCTCAACGTACCTAACATTAGACGGCCACTTCATTTGATCAGATTTGAGGTTTGCGAGTAATTAATATCAAACTTGTAAATAAATTCTAATGTTTTAATTATTGCCCGGAAAGTCAAAGTAAGGCAGGCAATTAATTTGAGTAATAGTGACATTATTGTCAGTCAAGTCCACATAAATCACTTAGTGATTGTTTGGTTCTTGAATTTGCATTATTGCAAATAAGTTCAAATTACGCTTTTCAAGGTAGGGGGGACGCTACATTATGTACAGAAAGCTGTACACGGATAGCTATTTCCTTTATCAAGGGTGCATTCGCCGTCTGGTAAACTATGGATAATCCCACGACTCTATACGTTTCATTTTGTAGGTATCAACGGATTTGTCAATATGTGTATGGTATTGAAGTATACAATACAACGTGTATCGCAGGCTATGTCTAACAACACGATGATACTATAAAAAGATAGTTTTTGTGAATTTACATTTAGTACTTGACGATTCAGGTAGCCAAATTTATCTTGCACGCTTTCCATTTATTTTATCTTTTATGGTAATCCAACAAGTTAAACCTTGCTGCTGGTAAATTAAACCTATTTTCATCCAATAAGTTAGAACCTGGTTTCAAACATAAACTTGATCTAAAGTTATTCCATCTCTAGGTCTGAAAATTTGGACTTGAAAAATCGCTATCCTAGGCTACGATTCAAATTCTTGGAATTTGGGCTTAGGAAATGATGTATGCCATGACTCCAATCTTGCTGCTTTTTTTGAATTTAACATGAAAAGGTTTAACGGCTATGAAATAGTTTTCTCTGCCATCGGACATATGGGTTCGCATCGGTCTTATTACAGAAAGTATAATGCTATACCGTTTGTTGTTAACGGTTAACTGATATTTTGTAGTGTAATAAGTGTTAGAGTAAGAAACTTTATAAACTTCTCTGGTAGAAGAAAGAGTAAGGTAAATTGTCGCAAAGTTAGTTCTGTCAGCGAGTGGAATGTTTTGTAATAAATTAGAAGTAGTAGAGAGTGCAGTTAGTCGTAGTTGGACTCTGAGTACAATGGAACCATAATGTAGTTAACGTAAATAAATGTAAGTTAATACGGATGAGTTTTCTATAATAACGCTATCTAATAAATACAGTCCCACATAAGCGCTTAATGTTGTATGACGATCCTTAATAATAATAAAACATTATATGGCTGCCAAAAATTGCTTCTTTCTTAAAACAACGTACATCAAGAAACGGACGCTCACGGTATCAGGTGATGTAGCGATGCGCGCGAAATATGTGCAGAAAATAATTCCACGATATGGAAGTATAAACCCTTAAGAAAATATGCAACTTAAGTTACACGAATGCAAATTAAGTTGCCTACCACATACTTATAAATCGTTAATAATCAGAAACACCTTTTTTTACAACTAAATGAACGAAGAACGTAAAAGATTCGTTACATGCTTGATATTACTTCTTGGGCACTAATTAGGAAGCGAAAACGTATTTACGTGAAATCACTTCACTTCTTGGGGCGTTAACGGTAGTGAAGCAGTGTCATTAAATAGCTATTTACAAACCCTACGTACGCCGAGAAGATATGCAAATAGTTATTTTTCTGATTGCTGATGATATAATTAAGACATGTAAATTAATAAACATCCAGGTATTCTGGAATTATCATATTTTAACGTCAGGAGTATATCAGGTGGCTTTGCCGGATTATTCGTAAAAACAAGTTTAATTTTAAGATGCATAATTACCTACCGGGTCCTGGACAGTGTTTCATCAATCAACCTACTTTATTACAACATACGCTTTTGGGGAACAACGCACTGCAAGGCTTGTTTATCAAAGTAACTAATACTTCTAAACGTTAAAATATTTCTCAAATGCAAAAAGATGAAAACGAATATGGTGCCAATGGGCACCACATTGTGTGAGGCAGCAGAGGCTTCTGGATCATGATTGTACCGGTGTGAAGGAGGCGGCAGGTTCTAGCGGCTAGTTTTGCTAATGATTACCGAAGTCACAGTATCGTACCAATGAAGTGTAACTCGCACACATATTGCGTAATTGTGTCACAATCAGGTTAAATTTTAGGTACTAAGTAGTATAGCTGTGAGGGTTCTGATCCACTTTTGCCACTAGAATAGTAACTAGATTTGACAAACTCACTAGAAAAGTGACTAAATTTGTGTTCAAGGTCAAGGTTGCTCACACCCCACTTCTAATACACTTTTGTCACTAGAAAAGTAACTAGATTTGAAAAAGTCACTAGATTGGTTTCCAAGGTTAAGGTCGCTCACATTGTCTGCATACTCTTCAAGGTCACGTATAGCTAGGGTGATCCTGGACCACTTTTGTACTATACTTTTTCTACGAGTGTTTTGATATCGTACACATTCCCGATATCAAATTGTATTCTTCAAGGTCACTTATAGGTAGGCGGATACTAAATCAAATTTTTCGGGAAATTTAAATTTCAAGGTCATGGGACAGGAAATGTTCAAGGTCACCAAGCAATTCTTGGAAGTTAGCTGACTCAAGGTCATGTGTTAATTGTTAGGGTTGACTCAACGCCAAGTGACAGGAAATTTTTAAGGTCATCAAGCAATTCTTGGAATTTGGCTGAGTCAAGCACGCATGTTAATTTCTAGAAATCAATGGTCACCTGCGAGGGTATCCCCACCTCACCCTATCTTATCCGATCTTACTGTCCAAGGAAAAATTCTTGGAAATAAGCGTTGTTAATCAATGAACTGGCTTTGCGTAAGCGTGGGCATCAGCAGGGGGCAATTCTTAGAAATCTGAACAGATCGTGGAAACATGAAGAATGAATGCTATTGGTTAAATTTTCAAGGTCAAATTCTTGGAAATAGCAAAATAATCATTCCTATCTTATCCGATCTTACCCGATCTTATCCGATCTTATCCGAACTTATCCGATCTTGTTTGATAATACCCGATCTTATCCGATCTTACCCGATCCTATCCGATCATATCCGATCTTACCCGACTATCCGATCTCATCCGATCTTACTCTTCAAGGACAACTTCTTGGAAATAAGCGTTCCAATTCAAGAAGTTTATAACTGGCTTTGCGCATACACGGGTATCAGCAGGGGCAATTCTTAGAAATTAAACAATTCGTGGGAACATGAATGAATACTATTGGCTAAATGTTCAAGGTCAAATTCTTGGAAATAGCAAAATAAGCATTCCTATCTTATCCGATCTTACCCGATCATATCCGATCTTACCCGACCTTATCCGAACTTATCCGTTCTTATCTGATCATACCCGATCTCACCCGATCTTACCCGATCTTACATCCGATCTTACCCGATATTACCCGATCTTATCCGATCTTCCCCGATCCTATCCCAAGGGTGATCATGGACCACTGTGCGCTTACGAATAAGGTCAAATTTAAAAATAGAAAGTAGAAGATCATCATCAAGGGCGAAGATGTATTAGGCGGTGATCCTGGCCCGCTTTTCATATAGTTTTACTTCATTTTCATATTTCTTTGGAAGTTCGTGACATTCCTCTTCCGTATAAAAGCGTCCTAAATTATGCACTGCCTCATGATCAGCATCAAATGCCAATGCCGTCAAATGTTGAAGTAAACGTCCCATGGCCGTACGTGCATCTACAGCTTTGGTGCACGATTCAGCTGAGTAGCACACCCACATATTGAATCAATTTTATTTGTACATTACTACTTAAATGCCTTAACCACTTCCACATCTACCCACTTGTTACTGATGACCTAATTTCTATTTTTAGGTATGACCTTGACTAACTTCAACGTAGAAATTCGTATCACTAAATTTCACGCGCAACACTGCCTCATTATTCTCATGTGAACAACTCGAAATCTACTTTAATTTATCCAGCATCAATTTTCTCTACACTTAATACCTTTGCTTTAATTTCTCTTCGTACTACTTTCGTCATTTCTGCTAAACTGAATCACCTCCACGCAAGCAAGCCTTTTATTATAAACCGGCATCCTTGAAACCACTGATCTTGAAAATATTTCTAAGAATTGTAATGTAATACACAAGCTAATTCGGAGAAGATTGAATAAGATCGGATAAGATTGAATAAGGTCGGATAAGAACGGGTATGATCGAATAAGATCGGCTAAGAATAAGGTCGGGTAACATCGGATAAGATCGGATATGATCAGGTAATACCGGATAAGACAGGAATGCGAATGCTTATTTTGCTATTTCCAAGAATTTGACCTTGAAGAACATTTAACCAATAGCATTCATTCTTCATGTTTCCACGAACTGTTTAGATTTCTAAGAATTACCCCCTGCTGATTCCCACGCATGCGCAAAGCCAATTATAAACTTCATTGATTAGCAATTCTTATTTCTACGAATTTGACTTTGAAGAGTAGGATCGGATAAGATCGGGTGAGGTCGGTATACCCCTGAAGGCGACCATTGATTTCTAGGAATTAACATGTGGACTTGAATTAACACATGACTTTGACTCAGCTAACTTCCAAGAATTGCTTGGTGACCTTGAACATTTCCTGTCACATGGCCTTGAAATTTAAATTTCCCGCAAAATTTTATTTAGCATTCGCCTACCTATAAGTGACCTTGAAGAATACAATTTGATATCGGGAATATGCACGATAGAAAACACTCGTAGAAAAAGTATAGTACAAAATTGGTCCAGGATCACCCTAGCTATACGTGACCTTGAAGACTATGCAGGAAATGTGAGCGACCTTGACCTTGAAAACCAATTTAGTGACTTTTCTAGCGACTTTTTCAAATTTAGTTACTTTTCTAGTGACAAAAGTGGATCAGAACCCCCATACCTATACTACTGTACTCTCACACCATTTAAAACAATAAAATAATAAAACAATTCTTTGCCACGTCTATTAAGAGGGTAAAAAACCACAATCAACCCTCTATTACTATCACCAAAAGCACGAGTAGTGTCTAGTTGAAATTTTCAAATTAGATTACTATTTAATTAATAATGAAAGAAATGTCCTGGAACTGCCGTCTAAGAGGGTGATAGTTGAGACCAATCCCCTATCCTCGATCTCGAAAACCGCGCACGGTACCAAGTTCAAATGTTCACATTAGATTACGATTTAATTAATAATGAAGATAACAAAATAGTATGTGATGGAACTGTGGTTTAAAAGGGTGAAAATTGAATCCAACCCTCTATCCTTAATCACAAAAACCGCGCATAGCATCAAGTTGAAATTTTCATATTATATTACTATCTAATTAATAATGAAGATAAAAAAAATATGTAATAGAACCGCCGTCTATGAGAGTGAAAATTCAGCGCACTCCCATATCCTCGATCTCGAAAACCGCGCGTAGTATCAAGTTGAAATTTTAGATTAGATTACTAACTAATAGTAAAGATAGAAAATAATATCTTACGGCACTGTCGCCTAAAATCGTGAACAGTGACACCATCCCTTTAGGCCCCATCTCAAAAACCGCACAGCATCAAATTGAAATTTTTAGATTATATTAGTGTTTCATTAATAATAAAAATAAGAATCTGATGGTATTGCCGTATGCCATATTTGGACCACCCACCACTCGATAATTATTTAATTATCGAGTTAATGATATAATTACTATTACGCGAATATTGATCGTTTATCCCCTCGCGACTGTGCATTCTTAGCTGTAGATGAATTTGTGTATCAAACGCATCAGTGGGAATATGTTTATTATTTGATGGCTGCATTATGGCTGTAGTGGGGAAATTCTTAACGTATCTATACACAGCTGCGATTTCTAACGAACGAAATATTAAAAAAAAAACCTGCTATAATATGTAAAATTGCTCGATTACAGAAAGTGTGTACCCAGGTCTGGAAATACATGGCAGCGTACAGGTTACGAACTACATTGTTGGTCATTCTTTACATAAGATTAGAAAACACTGATAAAACTGTAAATTTTGACAAATGACAGTCCTCAACTTAAATGTGTGACTAGCGTTGTTCTCTATTTATACCGGTTGTCCCAGAGTAGACGTGACAAACTGCGGCATCATATAGTACTAATGAAAATAAGAAGAAAACACCCTATAAACATGGGTTCTAACCCCATTTCAGAGATACAGCGTGTATAGTTGAGAAAAACAAAATTACATTTTTGCGATAGTTCAATAGTTGAATATATAACAATCCATCTCATAAAAGTAAAATCGCATGAAGAAAGCTAAATTTTGATGTTACTACCATATCTCAGAAATATTACAGTGGCGTAATTTTTAGGATGGTCTGATATTTCAACGACCCTGACTTGATCGCCACCCATATTTTCTTAAATTTGTGGATTAACTGAGATTAAAAAAAAACGGATTCGAATGATTTGATATACGTGTGCTTTTTTCATCATTCTGGTTAACATCAATAATTCTGTCAATGGTATTCAAGTTATAGCCGTTGATGTATCAAACCGTCATAGAAACTACGCAACTGAAATATTTTTGAGATATTACAGTTACATCAAAATTTCACATTTTTATCCCCTCTTTTCTATTTTTATGTACTATTTTGTTATTTGCATCCTTCTTTTCATATTTTCATTAACCTTCTCTTATTTCATTCACTTAAAGACGAATCTTGAAATTGCATCAGCATCTAAGGTCCTCTTGGTAAAATTTGGCCACAAAATCTAATTATTATTTTGGAGTAAAGTTGCCGTAACCAGTTTGACACATTCGTATGTCAACAGTTAGTCCCTTTTGAAATGTTATACATTTAATAGTATATTGATCCAACATATCGAAATACGGGGCATATTCTTAGAGGGCAGTACAATCAGATATTATTTTATCTTTATTATTAATTAGATGGTGATAATCTGAAGATGTGAACTAAATATTATGCCTTTATCTTCATTATTAATTAGAAAGTAATATAATCCGAAAATGTCAACTTGATATGCGCGATTTTCGAAATCGAGGACAAGGTGTTAGTCTGAATCTTTACCCTCTTAGACAGTTCCACACATATTATTTTTTTATCTTCAGTATTAACTAGATAGTCATATAAGCTAAAAAAAGTATCTTAATACTTTGTCCGGATTTCGAAATCGAGGATAGGGGGCTGGCCTCAATTTTTAACCTCCTAGACCGCAGTTTCTTCACATATTATTATTTTGCATTTAATATTGATTAGATGGTAATAAAATCTGAAAAATTAGCTTCAAACTAGGCGCGGTTTCCGAGATCGGTGATAAGAGGTTTCACCCTTTTAGACGGCGTTCCATCACATAATATTGTTTTATCTTTATTAATTAGATAGTAATAAAATCTGAAAATGTCAACTTGATACTATACGCAGTTTTTGAAAGTGACGGAAATTGGGTTGTTCTCAATTTTCATCCCCTTAGGTGGCAGTTCCATCACATATTATTTTTTTATATCTTTATTAAGTCAGTAACATAATAATCAGAAAATTGTCGTTAATGTGTTGGTCTCAATTTTCACCCTCTTAGACGGCAGTTCCATCACATATTATATCATTACTAATTGGATGGTAATATATTCTAAAAATGTTAACTTGAGATCGAGAATAAGAGGTAGCTCTGAATTCTCACCCCCTTAGACAGCAGTTCCGTTGGCAGTTATTTTTTTTATTATTAAATGGTCATAAAATCTGAAAATATCAACTTGGTACTATGCGCCGTTTTTGAATCGGGAAATAGTGTCAACTTAAAACTACGCGCGCTTTTTGAGATCTAGAATAAGGGGTTGGTCTCAATTCTCACCACTTAGGCGGTTCCATGACGTATTATTTTTTAACTTTACTATTAATGAAATGGTCATAACATCTGAAAATGTCAACTTGATGTTCAGCGCGGTTTTTGAAATTGAGGATAGGGGTTGGCCTCAATTTTGACCTTCGTACACGGCAGTTCCATCGAATACTATTTTGTCACCTTCATTAATTAGATAGCAATATAATTTAAAGAAGCCAATTTTAAGCGATGCACGGTTTTCTCGATCGAGGATAAGGGGTTGTCTCCATTTTTACCCTCTTAGACGGCAGTTCCATCAAACATTATTTTCTTACCTTCGTTTTTAATTAGGTAGTAATATCTGAAAATGTCAACTTAAACTACGCGAGGATTTTGAGATCGAGGTTAAGGGGTTAATCTCAATTCTCTCCCCTTGAGACGGCAGTTCCATCACGTTATTTTTGTATCTTTATTATTAATTAGATGGTAATAAATCTGAAAATGTCAATTGGATACTATCCGAGGTGATTGAAATTGAGGATAAGGGTTTGACCTTAATTTTCACCCTCTTAGACGGTAGTTCCACCAAATGCTTTTTATCTTTATTAAGATTGTAATATAATCTGAAAATGTCAACTTGATACTATGCTATGTTTTCGTGATCGAGCATAGTGGTTTGGTCTCTATGTTCACCCTCTTAGAAGGCATATTATTTTCTTACCTTCCTTTTTAATTAGCTAGTAATATTATCGATTTTTGAGATCAAGGTGAAGGGGCTGATCTCAATTCTCACCTCCTTAGACAGCAGTTCCATCACAGGTTATTTTTTTATCTTTTTTATTAATTAAAGGGTGTTTCAATAACACCGCAAGATTTTAAGGTTCAATAAAACATGGTTTTCTGCAGCAAAGTATTGAAATATTTATTGATTTATAATGTATACATTTGGGAATTATGTATGAAACAAAATATCTTGTAAATAGCCGCCATGGCTTTGCTGGTACATGCGTACTCTTTCGGCAAAGTTTGCAATAACATTATTGAGTACATGTGGCGGTATTTCATTGATAGGGCCTCTAATTTCGGCCTTCAATACTTCGGTGGTCGAGGCTTGTTGGCATAAACCTGTGACTTCAGATAACCCCACAGCCAGAAGTCCAAAGGTGTTAAATCGCAAGAGCGTGGCGGCCAATTCTGGTCACCAAACCGGGAAATGACACGACCAGGAACAAACTCGTGCAAGACAGTCAACGTTTCACGGGCGGTATGACATGTGGCACCGTCCTGCTGAAACCACATGTCGTAAAGAGCACAAAAAACTTTGTTATCATAGCACTATAACGTTCACCATTCACCGTTACAGCATTACGTGCCTCATCTTCAAAGAAAAACGGTCCAATTATTCCACCAGACCACAATGTACACCAAAAAGTGACACGTTTTGGATGCATTGCTCTGTGATGAATCATTCGTGGATTTTCTGAGTCCCAAATGCGGCAGTTTTGTCTATTAACGAAGCCATCGAGGTGAAAATGGGCCTCATCACTGAAAATGATTTTGTTCACAAAATCGGCATTCACTTCTTGTTGCTGAAGGATCCAATTGGTAAACTCTCTTCGCTGTGCATGGTCTGTTGGCAGAAGTTGTTGAGTCAATTGGACTTTGTAGCCGTGGAGATGCAAATCTTTAGTAAGAATAATCTGAAGGGTGGCTGTTGTAATGTCCAATTCTTGTGCACGATGACGAATCGATGTCTCCGGACTTTCGGCCACACACTCTTGAACTGCCGTGATGTTTTGTTCTGAACGACCTCTACGAGCTCGTGTCGTGTGTTTCACATCACTAACCGAACCAGTACTTTCGAATTTTTCGATTATTCTTTTCACAGTAGATGAATTAGGAACATTATTTCGACCGAATATTGGACCCACTTTCACCATTTTGATAATAATGTTTAACAATCGGGATACGCTGTTCTATCGTGTAATGGCGCCATGTTTACTAACTCCCATCTGTCCACTTTCGATCTGTCACGTCATAATCACGTGTCATTATGACTGCCAAACATGGCGCACAATTCAAATCTTGCGCTCTTATTGAAACATCCTTTAGATGGTAATAAAATCTGAAAATTTTAATCTGATACTATGTTTATTATTAATTAGATAGTAATATAATTTGAAAATATCAGCTTGAAACTATGCGTGGTTTTCGAGATCGAGGTTGAAGGGTTGGTCTGAATTTGACCCTGTTATACGGAGCTTCACTTTGTCAAACCACACGTGTAAATCCTACTCAAACGTGGTGCTATTAGATTCCGTGGGACAGCATTGAATGACCATCTCTTTCTTAAAATACTGCTAACCAAATGCGGCGGCTCATTAAGAAACCTGCCCCAAATCTATCTTAATTTTTTATTCTGTACTTTTTAAAAGAATGTAATCATTAAGCAACGCAGATTTATTAAGGAACCAAGAATATAGTTGATAGATGATATAATTCTGTGAATGTTAAATGTGGACCCTGAACGTTATATTAGTTCGTCAACAGTCGATTTCTCTTTATAGCGTTGAAATGATAAACAAGGGCATGAAATGTAAGAGTGATTATTCATAGATACATGTGCGCTGATCCAAAATTTATAGTCTAGAAAACGTTAACTTACAACAGGAATAGAAAGATGTGGTAGCGATAACAACAATTTATCAACGTCGAGATAGTTTCTTAAAATTATTGTACATTGTACTGACCTGTAAGAGTTTTATTGATGGAAATTTTAGTATTATCGTCTCGTTTCCATTTTACGCTAGGTTGTGGTGATCCAGTAGCTCGACAGGTCAGCGTCTCGTTGGCGCCTTCACGGACAATCACATCGCTGCTGCTGAAGGAATCATCAATATTTGGAGGTACTGCAAAAAATAATATGATTAGTAGGTAAAATGGTTCCAATTTAAAAGAAAACTGAGAAATAAATTGGAATTTCGCTATTTACCGAAATTCACGAGAATAGTATTAAACGTCGAAAGAAATAAATACAACGGGATTGAGTAAATATCATTCTTGTCAGTTGTATCAACCTAATAAAATTAAGGGATATGACTCCGTGACCGTGTCCACTCGAAAATAATCGCTATCATAAATTTTACATTATATCATAACAATCGTTTTACTGTTTCCGCTTTCTTTTTATTCCGCAAGAATGTTTTCTTTATTTGGTTTAAATCCGCTTACGAATAATTTGTTTGGTTCGTGTTTCATTTAATTTGTACTGTTAAACGTAATGATTATTTAAAAAGCCTTTAAATAAGATTACACAAGTTTGGCGTAGCATTACACGATTCTTTTATAATCTTTTTTTTTTTGTAACGGTTTTGTCGTGTTAAGCTAACAATTTTTTTGTTGTCCACTTATTGTGAAAAGTTCTACGTTCTGAAAAGCCTTTAACGATTTTGAGTTAAAATTTGCATTTAGATGTTGTGGTTTAAGCAGCAAATTAGAGGCATTTCAAATGGGATGAAAATCAATTATACAATTTGTCACATATGAATTTACTTTAGTGTAAAGTTGGCGTTACCGTAAAGTTTCAAAATTACCTACCTACCAACATTGTAACTGTAGTTATATCTCTGTTGAGGAAATAATATATGCAAATTTGGGCACAACAAAAATGGGAATAAATAAACTCAAATAAATTTGGGTCAATACAACTCAAAATGATTTACATGAATATGTTTCCAATACATTATCACGTTGTGGAATCTATCTGTCTTTACATTCAAATAAATTGAGTAAAAGCTTATTAACCCTTGTGTGGTAAAATAAATTAGAATACATTATGTAGAACTTATTTTCAGTTGAGTTCGTTTCAAAATACGTTGAAAAGGTTTTAATTGCACTTTAGAACAGTTATGCAGTTGATTATTTATGGTTAAAATTAAGGCGACCATTTATGTAAAAAGGAGATACGAGGCATGGACGCATCACCAGAAGAGTCTGAGTGGTACCAAATACTCCTCAGGGGAGAAATTTCTTTTAAATTAGATATAAAATAATGTGTAAATTCTAGTCTAAGTGCCAAATGTAGTGGTTGTGTATGGTAAGTTTTGGGCATCGATATAAAGGAGGCGTATGTGCCTACATCAAGGACAGAATTGCTTGCAAGAGAGTTTCTTCCTTAGAAAATAAAAATTTTAACGTGATTTGGTTTAAACATTCTGGTCCTAATTTTGTGCAATTCTACTGTTGCATTTATAGGTCTCCTAATGACAGTAACTTTCAAGACTTCTTCGATTACCTTTGTATGAAAGTTGAATATCTCCTATCTCAGTTTCCATCTTGAAATATCTCAATTGTAGGCGATTTCAATGGCTTCAGCTTTCATCTACTACAAATCCTGCTGGTCATAGTGCAGAAACATTTGCTATTTCATGTGATCTCACACAAATGATTTCTGAACCCACAAGAATCCCTGATCTTCTAGATCTCTTTCTTACATCAAACCCTCTTGTTTATAAAACTTCCGTTCTTTCGCCTTTGGGTCTTTCCGACCATTGTCTAATAGAAATCCTTGTGGTGTTTTAAGTCAGCTCGATGGAGTAATTTATGGGATTTATTTGCAACCTTTCCATGGCGTGAATATTGTTTTAAGTCGTCCTCTTCTTCGGACATCGCTCTTTCATTATCTGAAGTCATTCTCATGGGAATGGAGTTATACATTCCCAAAAAACAGTACCGTATGGATCATTCACGTTCCCAACCCTGGTTCAATAAGGCTTGTGCTGATGCAATATTTTAAAAAAATAAATATTACATTAAATGGAAATCTAATAAATCGGTCGATAGTCATGTAGAATACGTTGGTGCTAGAAGTATCTGCAAAAGTGTCATCACTAAAACTAAAAAGTTGTTCGAACAACGAAAATTCAATGAACTAGCTACATCTCCTTTAGGCAGTCGTAAATTTTGGTCTTTAGCTAAAGCCATTAGTGAAAACTTTGGAACATCTGCATCCCCCCCCCCCCCCTGACATCTATTGACGGATCGGTAGTTGCTGACTCTGTAGACAAAGCCAATGTTTTTGTGGATTTGTTTGCATCAAACTCGTGTCTCAATGATTCCGGAAAAGATGTGCCCCTAGTCAACTCTTCTTCATACGCTATGAAACCAATTCATTTTCGGTACAAGCTCTTGGAATCGATCATCAGTAGGCTTGATCTCAATAAGGCGACAGGCCCAGACGGTATCCCAGCTATTATCTTAAAGAAATGTTCCCCCGAACTAGTACCAGTCCTATCTAAGCTCTATACGACCTCTATGTCTTTTGGGGAATTCCTTTCATCATGGAAGTTAGCAAATGTTCAACCTAAAGGCGATAAGACCAATCCCTCAAACTACCGACCAATTGTCATCACTTCCATTTTGTCTAAAATCATGGAAAAAACCATCAATCATCAACTGCTCACGTTCCTGGAAACTAACAAACTCCTTAGTGACCACCAATATGTGGTTAGGCAAAGTCGTTCAACAGGTGATCTTCTTTCATATGTGACCCAAGTTTGGAACAATACAGTAGAGCAGTCCGGTGAAACAATTGTAGTCGCTTTAGATATCTCAAAGGCATTTGACCAAGTTTGGCATAAGTGTTTACTTGCCAAACTCACCTAGTTTGGGTTAAATAATACGCTCATCAACTGGGTTTCTAGTTTCCTTGATAAAAGACGAATACGTGTCGTAGTTGATGGACTTTTTTCAAAAGAAGTTAGCATTAACGCGGGTGTACCACAGGGATCCGTTATATCGCCTACACTTTTTCTGCTGTACAAGATGACCTTATTTCTTCAACAACTAACCCCATCCATTGCTTTGCTGACGATAGCACTCTTCACTGTAATTCATCTCAGTCTACTCAAAGTGATAATCCACCGTCTATGTCAAATCAAGAAATTCAATCTGAAATGGCAAATTCAATCAACAAAGAGATTCAACGTATTCTCGAATGGGGAAGCAATAATATAGTTAAATTTAATGCTAACAAAACTCAGTGTTGCCTTGTGTCCGCCAAAAAAGATCGATCATTTCCTGTTGTAAATCTCTCATGGGTTGACCATCTTCTGTTAGCTACCAAAACTGCTGCTCGTAAAATAGGCTTTTTGTACCGATCTAAGTAGTACTTTACCTCTCGACAACTTCTTCTGCTGTATAAGGCCCAAATTCGGCCTCATCTGGAATTTAATTCTCACCTCTGGGTTATTGCTCCCCAATACGCTCTCGATATCGTTGATCGTATTCAAAAGAGAGCAATTAGCAATTAACTTCTCACATACAGTCCCTTGAGCATAGAAGGATGTCTTGTATTATCGTTATTACAACGGCTATTGTGCTGCTGAATTATGTTCTTTGATACCATCTCGGGCTATCTTTGCGAGAAACACTCGGTTCGCTCATTCACATCATCAGTGTGCAGTACAAACCTCCACTTGTACCAAACGGGCGGAATCCACATTTTTCTGCACGGCTTCTAAACTCTGGAATGATCTCCCTAGTTCCTGCTTTCCTCTCACTTATGATATGAGAAAATTTAATGTAACTGTTCATAGGCATCTATTGGCAATTCATTATTCCTCTATCCATCCTCCTAAGTGCTTTACCACGATAGGTCAAATTTAGCCTGTTCTGGTCCACAATCATAAAAAAAAATCCCATGTCATCATGCAATTGTGTCAAAAAAAAAGTAATAAAAAAATCTATTTAGCTCCGGATTTACTCCAGTTTTTAAAAGTACGTAGTATCTGGGCGAACTTGAGATACTTGAACAAATCAAGGCAATTTATTTCAAAATTATGTTTAGTCATTAAAAGTCTTTTTAAAGTTCTTACAGTAAGGCTAGTTTTTTCACTGGCCCAAACTTTATCCATATCAGAAAAAATTCTATCCGTGGAGGTTTTGGTTCCCGGTAAACATATCCACATTTCAACAAGTTTTAATATGTTGTTGTGTGTGCTAGAAAGCTCAACCCATTCTGTGCCAATAGAAACAGAAACTTCTTTCCACTCTTTTATTTTTTGATTGGTTGTATATTTTTTAATGCACACAACTTCATCCAAAAGTTACGAATGAACTATACAGTGTGGTGTCTCCAAAATAGAGTTAACTTTGGAACCATGAAGCGTTGTCACTACGATTGTAAAGCTGTTTATACCAACAATCATGTAAAACTATACAGAAGGGTTAACTTACGCTAAATGTAATTTTTCTCATTTTTTTCAAATGTAACACCCTGTATATTTTTCACATTTGGAATCCCCGTGAAAAGTAGATACTAATTGATAATAGGTTTCATAGCCATAAGACGGAACCTTCTTGAGATACTGACGCTTCTGCATAAAAATATTCTAAAATATAAATTTACTATGACAATAGAGAATTCAATAAAACAAATCAGGTAGGCTAGCCGCTCGTAATAAAGGGGAATAATTGCATCTATTTTTGTAACGTTTGTATAATTATTAAAATATTGTTTCAATAGTTTGTAACAATCCATTTTGAGTTGTATTAAAATATACCGTAATTTACGTTCTTTGTTCATTTAGTTGTAAATATAAGAAAAAAGTTTTTAATTATTGAATTATAAGTATGTGGTAGGCAACTTAATTTGCATTTTGGTGTAACTTAAGTGCATAACTTTTTAGGAAGCCATTTTTTGGGTTTCCACCTAAATTTTGTGAATAGTGCCATTGATTTAATGGTAAGATATATTTAACGCATTATATTAAAATCTAAAACATTTGCTTTTTGCAGGCACTTTCATTTTTTTACTTTGACACTAATTCTACCACTTTTAATTACGCATGTAATTTTACTTTTACGAACGCTTTCATTTTATGATTGCGTTTTGCTTTTAATGCAGATCTAAATGTATATCCCAATTTTTTTTTTCGAGAGAATGCAATAAACATTGGATTCAAAATTTCATGAAGAAAATTTTATAAGAAGTAAAATTCCATTTTGGTGGTTTACAACGTAAAGCACTGTTATTTCCAGATATTGCGCAATATTGGTGCAAAGATGATATCACCTTTGGTTTACATTTCCATAATTGTTTAGATACCAGAGGTTATTAAAAAGTTTGTGTACTAAAATTTTTCGCACAGGTACTTATATCCATAATTTAGCAATTTAAGGCTAATTTTAGGATATATTTTATATAACTCTAAATTTAACTGTTAATAAACATAGTATGTATATGTTTTATTTTTTACATTTTGATAAAATTTTTATTGTAAACCTCGGTTCAGTTATTCCGAGCATAATTAAAAAATAACGTGGCGTCCGAGATCATTTTTATTAGTGTTACATTGCAGTTTTATTTTTATTGATGTAAAGTGGAAATAACAGCATAAATTGTGGTAATTAAGCAAAACAACAGATTGAACCGCCTTACTTTAATCAACCGACTAGGACAAAGGTTGTATCTCGAGTTAGTTTAACGATTTGTTACGAGAACTTTTACAACCAATTTATTTATTATTGAATTTTACACCATTTACACTATTTACAACATTACGTTACAAGTTTGTGTGTTTTTGGATTGTCGTTTTGTCAATTTTTGTATAAAATGAATTTTTCCAAAGAAGAAATGGTCGATATGACCTTTATTTACGGCGAAGCTCAAAGAAATGATTTGCTGGGTACCCGTTTGTATTGTGAACGATACATAGGGAGAAGATAGCCGAAAAGAATCGAGAAAGAATGTAGCTGAGAGATTTATAAATTCTGGAAGTGTGTGTTATCGAAAGCGCGCAAAAATAAGCCCAAATGAAGAAATTGAGTTTCAAGTTGTGGCATCTATTCCTTTGGGACTACGTTAAAGAAAATGTTCACCAACATCCTCCCACCACAAGCAAAGATATGAAAAATAGAATTAGAGCTGCATTTCAATGCATTTCTCCTCTAATCTTGTTGCGAGTGAATCTTTCGTTTACCGAGCGAATTGCAGTGTTTACCTTAGCGTGATCAGCATTTTGAACATTTAATTTGAATTTATGGTTTTCTCCGTTTATGTTTATTTATTCAACTTATTTTTAGGTGTAGAGAATTATTTTATTGTTCAGTTATCAATTAAGTTTTCCTATCAGTTAAAGAATTTATTTGCCATTCGTATTTTCTTATTTGCTCTGGATTTTGTTTAATTTAAATTAATTATTGTAAGAAATAAACATTGTTAAAATCAAAATAAATATCATCATTGTTAAGAATTTCTGAAAATTTGCTGTTACTAATTAGTAATTAATGGCGAAACTGCATACCCTTTTAGCTTAATGTGAATTAGGAATCATTAATGATCACTTGCTTTACTTATAAATGTTGAATCAATTTTCTATTTTGTCATAATACTGTAAAAAACAATTTGTAACGGTTGTAGTGATTGTTTAGCTTATACAAACAACACTAATAAAATTATTTTAGATTACTGGGAAAAAGAACAAGTGCTTGATGTTAGTGACAATACTTTAAATATATTTTTGTAATTTTCTTCCATTTAGATTCCCGAATGGACATATTAAGACACACGACGTCATCATTTCCAATGTCGTTATAGCCATTAATTCACAGAACGTTTTACCAAAATTTTTAGGCTGGTTTGATGAAATTATGTCATGCATGTCACTCTTACAAAATGTGTCAAAAACAAGATACGTCTGTCCCGTGGCCGTGATTTTATCAAATATATGCCGTTAATTCCGAAATTATAACTTCTTTCTTAATTCTGTACATCTCAAATGTAGTATAAATTCATGCAATTGAACTTGATAAAGCGTAAATTCTTTGGGTAGATTTTCGATTGTAACGTTTTGATTTGTCGTTCACGTATTTGGAAGATATTCGAAATTTGAATAAATAATAATTTTTTGAAAACAAAATAAGGTTTTAGGTTGTGTATCAAATCTAGATGAAAGTTTAAATTAACATTATTAGTGAAACACATTAAAATTGTTACTTTGTATTTAATTTTAGTGTAGAAAGCATACTTCTCTGTTAATTAAGACGTGTTAGGCGACAATTTGTCGGAGTATTTCGATAAGAATTTTGAGTTTAAGCAAAGAGTTTAGCTTTTAGGTACGAGGCGTTAAGGTTCAGCACCACTAAGAAATCTTCCGTTTACAGGGTATTGGTTACATAGATACGACCTGCCGGTTGTGAAATGTTTTTGGATGATTCAATTCTTTTCCGATTTAGTTTCGAGTTTAGATCGTGTTATGATTGGTTAATTAACATAGTACGGAGATGTTATTGAAGATGGCGAGAAATGAATGTAGCTTAAGCAGTCCAGTTCATGATGTAGTGGAAGACACACGTCTCTTTTTTTGTTTGCGGTTTTCGCAATATACGCGAAAGGGGTTAGTTGGAACGAGTTATATCGAACCCAGGGTGTATCAAACATTACCGTAGGAGAATTCTCCGCTTCCATTTATATGGGATAATGTTGAGTTTCACCACATCACCAGGTTATTTTATCGTTGTGTTTCGTTTTGTCAATAGTGACATTTTTTTGGTCATGGAAGTAATTGGTTCTAATGTTTTTTTTTTGAGGTTACTGAACCCTTGTTCTGTTGACCTACTTTAACGCGTTTTGGTTATGCGGATTAATTTAACGAGTTCCTTCCTGGTTAAGACGTAGTTTCATCAAGAGGTAAAGAACGGACGCAATGCTCGCCAGTATGGTTAAATATTTGTGCATTCTCGATAAATCAGATGAAAAATTAGTCACTGTGTGCTTTTGGTTGAATTAACTGTTGTAAATTGAGTTCGAGTAATTATGAATAGGAAGTTGTCGCCTGTATCAGAGTAAGCGCCTTATTCTTTTTAGCCACACTATGGGTACAACTTTCAACATATTTGGCAGTAACATGTTTCAGGACATTCTCTACACGATGGTGGTATAAGATTTTCAATTGGACGAATTATTTCAAAATGGCGACTTTCAACTTTTTTTTTAAATGGAATGCAATAATTTTTTTTATTATTGAGATCCTAAAAATATTCTTTTTGGGATAGTATTTCGTTTTTCTTAAAAATTCATTTCTTTCCCTATCAAAAATCAGACTAATATTTTAATCTAGTAACGCATGAATGTTCTACACTCGATGTTATTTATGTCCAAATATCAAGTAGTGGTAGACATAAAAGAAACAATTAAATTTTAATCTAGTAGTCAAACGTCAATCAATGCAATTTATTTGTCAGTGCTTGTTAATAACAATTGTATTATTGAAGATTATAATTGTTAATTTCAAATTAATTGATACGTTTTTAAAATGCCGTTAAGTTATACGAGAGACCAGTTAATTGATATGCTCCTAATATTTGGAAGAGCAGATGAAGATCCTTATGCAGCAGTCGGATTGTACAAAAATAAGTATCCAAACAGAAAGCACACTGAATATCGAACATTTACTAAATTCTTGGAGAGAACGCGTGAAACGGGAACTGTCGATTGTAAGGAACCGGTACATGAAAACGCACTTGCTGGCAATGACGACAATGAAAATCAAGTAATGCTACATATTATTGAAAATCCCCATTCAGCACTAGGGAGATTGCAAATTTGGTTGGAATATCTCATAGTTCGGTCAGGAGGATAATAAAAAAAAATAAATTTCATCCATTCAAAATGACTCTTCACCAAGAATTAACCGAAAATGATTTTCTGTTAAGAATTAATTTTGCACAATGGGGTTTGCAACAGATAGGAAAATACAGAAACTTTTTTAACAATGTTTTATTTTCGAAATTATGCTGTTGTTGCATTATTACGATAATGTAAATTCACATTGGACCCGTGATCGACGATGTCAAAGTCGATGGAGTTTAAAGGTGTGGTGTGGAATTATAGGACAGCACATTGTTGGGCCAATATTTATTAATAGACTAACTGGAGAGAATTACCTCAATTTATTAAAAAATGATATTCAAAACCATCTAAATGAACTCCCACAAAATATCAGAAATAATTTGTGGTACAACAAGATGGCGCTCCAGCACATTATGCCCTTCCAGTTAGGGAATTTTTAAATAATCGATACGAGAACCGTTGGATTGGCCGTGAAGGACCAGTTGGTTGGCCACCTATGTCACCACTGGGGTATGTAAAATCCCAGGTGTACATCGTTGAACCAACAACTATTGAAAATATGCAAGAGAGACTTCGTACTTGCATCAACGAAATTTCTCCGGAAATTATCTTTCGATCTATTGGCTCCATTGGACGGCGTTTCAATTTATGTATTGAAAAAGAAGGAAAACGTTTCGAGCTATTTTTCTAAATATCTAATTTTTATTTGATGTTTCAAAAAGTAGATGTTTATTACAAAATAAAGTTTAATTGTTTCTTTTGTGTCTACCGTCACTTGATATTTGGCCAAAAGTAACATCGAGTGTAATACATTTATGCGCTACTAGATTAAAATGTTAGTTTGCGTTTTGATAGGAAAATAAATGATTTTTTAAGAAAAACGACATACTATCGTAAAAAGAATCTTTTTAGGATCCCAATAATAAAAAAAATTATTGCATTCCATTTAAAAAAAAATAAGTCGCTTACTCTGAAACAGGCTGTATTAGCAAAATGTCATTTTGGTAAAAATACTGCAGTACTGATATAACAAAAAAAAGGAGAGGTTGTATGGATGAACGCATAAACAAACAATCTGTAGTCATCTAAATAAACAATCACGTAGGGTTGTTCCCTAAATAAGAAACTATTGCTGTTTTATTTTCTCCAGTGATATTATGCATCGAAATTTTAATGTTAGTGTGTATATTAGAAATTAAGTTACCGTTTACTTAGACCATAAAGGTACGTTGATTAAAAAAAAATTTTGTAAATAATCTAAATAATAGTTTTTACTATCTGCCGAGGTTATTATTGAACAAAATTGAAATTATATATTATATATTTGGCTGCTTCAAACTGAAATTTATTATTCAAATTGCAGAAATAGTATTTCCAAGTGAAATGGTAGAAAAGGTAAGGACTTACGCTTACAATCAGTAAAACGAATTTTCTTGTTTTCACGTAGTGAGGATTACGAAAGGTAAGTGATTCCAATTAAATAAAAAAGAAAAGTAACTCAAATTGCATTCCATAGTAGGAAGTTAAAAGCACTCAATGAATAATTCAAAACACTAAATACGTTTAAATCTCAATGCTGCACAACTGTTTTTTCTAATTAAGAAAACCGCCACAATTACGTAAAGGTAAGATAGCCACACCCTATTAAGGGAATACTACCACAATTGTCGGATAACGTGAGACCTGCTACACCCCAGCTGATATAACTGAAAAACCTGAACTTGTTTATTTAGAAAGGGTAGGAAAGATGAGTTTACTCTACGACAGTTTTACGCTTTAACCTATCTTATAAATTCTATTTTATGTTTTTAAAGAAAGCCCCTATAGTCACTCCTCTCCAATCAGCTGCGACCCGTTATTACCAACCTTACGAAAAATACTATCCTGGAAACTTCATCTAGTGAAATGATCTATAAACCCAAGCAACATGTACGTATACGTCCTTTCGCCCAAATTTCCAAAATTCGTTTTTTAATTATTTCAAGTTTTCTACAAAATTATTGGTTGTGGTTAAAAAATCGAACAGCGATAAGTTTACTCCGTTTAGATCACTGAAAGGTGCATTTTTTTGCAGGAAATTTTGGCACTGTCCATCTGTGGTTGGTGAAATAACGATTTTACATGCAAGGGAGGAAATATGCAAGTCCTCTAATCATAGCAATGTGGAAGATATGACAAATAAAACTTTACTTCCTCTCGGAAGCCAACTTTAAACAGAAAGAATTTCGATTATATAACAAAAAGGTAGGCCTAGCTCAGTACACTACTTACGAAGCTTACTGTAGATTGAGAGTTCTTTTCTTTATGAAGTCGTAAGGGAGGATAATATTTATAGCTATAAATCACGTATCCAATAATTTTATAGGTTAAATAATTAAAATACAACAAAAAATGAGAAAGTTGTACTTTAACACCACATATAATCTTAGTAAACACCACAACAGCTGTATTTATTTGTATATTTCAAAAAACAAAACAATATCTGCTGATTAATTTTAGCATATAAGCAAATAAAATAGTATATAACTTTTTGCAAAGCTTTACGATTGTAGACTAATTCTTGATGCATAAACTATACATAAAATATAATTCTATGTACAGGTTGAAACTGTATAACTGCAATGTAATAACAAGGTTGATTTTGACCGGTCAACAAAATACAACTCAAATGTTTTTATCTTAGAAAACACTAACTGAAGTCAGGTGTTCTCTTTTCATTACAACAGTATTAAAACTTCCGAAACAATATTAGACTAGCTTTACTTGAATGTTCGTAAATCAGTTCATCTAATTCGTTCGTTTAATAAAACGTAATTTTCACTAAAATAAAGTTAATATATTATATCGAAACGAATTGCTGTTGAGAACTTCATTCCCTGACGATACAAAATATCAGGTAAGATAATCTGCGGCGCTTTTCAATAATGTAGATGTGAACATAAGGTATGGACCCAAAGCAACCAGCAGAGATATAATATGTCTACTAAAGCCAGAATAACTAACAACATACATAACTAACAGCGCCGTAACGTTTCCTGTTTCCATATTTAATGACACAGGAACTCAAACTTTTCTTCAAGATAACGTATTTTATCATCCAAAGTGCTATATGCACACCATTTTAACCTCATTCACTATGATTCCTTCCACACATGATAGAACCATAGCTGTATTCGCTTTAAGCGGTACATTTTCTTAATGCAAAGGATGGATTTTCCCTTATGCAGGGATGTAAACTTAAAATACGACGTGCATTGGACGGCGGAAGGGTTGGAAAAAGACCTAAGATTCGCGTTGCGGATAAAACAAAATAGATAAATAATAAATAAATACTCACTATAGACGATAAAAATATATACACTGGTATTGGTAATTACATACATATACATGCAGGGTGCATTTTCCTTTAAACCAGAACCATTTAGCGATATACAATAAGAGTGCCTTTTTTAAAGAATATAAAATGACCTTTCCGAAATGTTAACAAGTCTTTCAAAACCTTTAACCAAAAAAAAAAAAAAAATACAGCGGAAACCAGAAACATGAGTAAGGTGTTGGTGGCGCCCTCTATCTTTTACGTTGAAAGTAAATAGATATTCATGTTTGTCTATCCGAAAAACTCCCCTGTACCATGATATCTTGAAAAATGTGACAGCTATCGAAAAAATTAAATGCATCTTTACGGGACACCCTGTATACACTAAGGAAAAATATCGACATATCCACTAAAATTTAATGATTAGATGAAAAAGATACTACAATAAGTCTAAATATACACAAATGTATATGCATTCAGGTAACGATATCTAAAGATCGGCACGTTACAGAGAGAGTTGTAATAGTAATTCATATCATTTTATTTAAAAAAAGTATTTTGTACGCAAGCTAGTTTTATTTAAGACGTTTCAGAAACATTCATTTTTTTAAGAGTGTGCTTTTAGTTTTAAAGGTGTACTTTTTAAATCTCCTTGTAGTGGTTTCCATTAGAAATCCGTGAAATTATATACGCAAATGTAGCGCACATCGACATAAAAAGCGCTATGTTTTAGTTGGAATGAAACATATCTGTAAATTAAAGCTTCATTCTCAAATCAGAACGCACTTTTCTAAACCAATTGTCAGTGAGTTGTGAAAACTCCCTCCTGGAAGATAGGAAGTGCTCAGGTATGGGCAGTAAGAGTGGTAAGTTTTTTGGTATCAGAAGCTCCGAAAATATTGTAACGAACGTCTTTCCGTTAAAACTAATAAAATATCATTACCATTTCGTGAACACACATTATCTTGAGTTTCTGCCATAGGGAGTTAACATTCGGGTTGGAAACTAGTTACTTGTATTCATAAAGGTACAAAACACCCGATCCACCCTCAAAGCTAAAAAATGAGTATATTCCACGAAAAATCTTACGCTGAAAGTTACCTTATAAATTTTATTTTCTATTTTTTAGAAAGCCACTAGTCATCCCTCGCTTATACAGTAGTGAAATGACCATAAACCCAAGTATGTTCATTTTCGGGTAAATTTCCAAAAATAATTGTAATTATTTCAAATTTTCTACAAAATTTCTTCATACTCCTCTTTCTGTGGCCTGAAAAATGGATCAGTGATGAGTTTACTCCGTTTGGAGCACTAAAGGAAAGTTTAGCGCTGTCCTTCTACAATTGTAAGACTGTGTTATACCAACTTGTGCGGGAGTAAAATAAGGATTTTACATGCATGAGAGTAAATATGCAAGTGTGGGTGGATGTGTTTTCTAAATAGTACGTTTTAAAAGTGTTTTTCAAATGTTATTGAAGTGGTTTCCATTAGAAACCACGAAACTATATACGCGAATGTATCGCGCATCTACATAAACAGGACAACGTTCTAGTTGGAATGAAACATTTCTATAAAAAAAGGTTCATTCTCAAATCAAAATGACCTTTTCTAAGCGATTGTCAGTAGTTGTGAAAATTCACTCCGGGGAGATAGGCAGTGCTCAAGTATAAGCTTGTGTAATATTATAACGAACGCATTTTCGTTAAGACTAATAAAATGTCATGAACACTTCATGAACACACACCATCTTGAATTTTTGGCATAGGGAGTCAACATTCGCGTTGGAAACTACCTAGTTGTATTCATAATGGTACAAAACACTCGATCCACTAGGCATCCTAAAACGATTTTCTTTTAAAATTACAATACACAGTCCTACTCGGGTTTTAAAACCAGATGTTACTTGATTGGCGATAAAAATTGTCGATGAACGCTATTATTGGCTCAAGTATAAAAATAAAACGTTGAATGTTTAATAAGCAAATATATTTTCTGACATTTTTTTGTATCATAAAATTAAGGAGAAGGAAGGCGTATTCCTTAAAAATTTTAATTATACATAATCATAATTGTTTAGTTAATTTTTTATGAGTTAAATTGTTTGTGAGCACTGGAGGTTTTTATAATCTAACATTTTCTCAATGCAAAAATAACAAGCTAAAACTGGTTACGTAGATTCTAACTTGTATCAAATAACGCGTTCGTATTTCAAGCGTGATGAACTCCCTTTTTCAGACGTAAGTAACTTGATCATCTACTTCATAATCAAATACAAATTTATGTACTTTTATAATTCAATTCCCTTAAATCAATAATTAATAACAGTTCATTTGCAAATTTGGGTTCTCCTTGATCAAAATACTCGGAAGTCTTATGTGTTGTAAATTTACCCCAAAGAAACCAAGGGCTTATAATCTGCATGCCCGCATCTATTGACAAGCTACCTTTGCCGTACTTCGAGTCATGACGGCATAAAATCCACTCTGGATCATCTGCTATATAAGGAAGCGTTTTCGAAGATCAAAGACGTTATTACACTACCTGTTTTCCGATTAGAGGGAGAAATTATCGACGTTAAGCCCTACCAATATCGTATTGCTAATTCAGAAGTAAAACCTATTATACAAGTACATTATGTATTAAAAGTGTGACTTATCTAATATTTCTATCTTAATTTACGTATTATATATTTATAATAATAAGAGGCATAGTTGGAATGAAAAAATGTGGTTGCATGTGAACGACTATAAAATATATGGGCTAAGTGACACTAAAGTAGTTAATTTGGGCAGAAGCTCAATTAAATACCAGAGAAACTATACTTCTCTGTTTTTGCCAAAATGAGAACAAATAATTAAAGGAAATTGCTTTCAATTGCCTTGTAATATTTAGCTGTTTAACGTAACAATTGTAGGGGTCGATTAAAACCCTGATTATTGCTAATAAAAAGGAACTGTGCTCGTTTAATATTCAATACAGTTTACAGAGCTGACATTAATTGTTAATGTCAAACATTTTCCTACAAACAAGTACTATATGCAATGCTGACCAGTAGTAAGCCATAAAATTAAAAGTTAAAAAAAAATCCTAATAAAGTAGTTTAAATAAAAATTTTTTATATGTTTTATCTGTCTGGTATCTTGTTGCCTTCACAAAGCAATACTTTGTTTAGTAGCTTTGGTATGTAAAACACGAAATGTATTTGTGTATGTAATATTAAGATATAAATAAACGTATCTACAGGTTAGCGTACTGGCACAAACTACCAGAAAGGTAATTAGCCACAGTGTCTTAAAGTATCACGTTTAGGTTACTTTGATTAAAGTTTGTTTAGCTCTCACGTCACTCAGAAAACTACATTATAATTATAAACACAACTACCCCGTCTTTGAAACTGGTATTTCACAGATGAAGCCTATCATTATGTACGTAAGCGAGAAGACCGGGTCATGAAACGACCATAGATATTGTAATCATCAGTGTATAAAAACTTTTTGAAAGTAGTTATAAAAAAAAAATAATGACACGGAAGGAACTCTTGTGGATTTTCAACTGACCACAAAAACACCGCAAATGCGTGTGTTTACGTAAATTGTATAAGTGAAGCACAACAGAGAAAGAAGTTGTGTTTCACAACCAAACCGCACTGGCGGTCGTTAAGGCTTACCAAGGTAAGCGGGTTTTTATGATTGTAGACCTGAACAGGCTAAATTAGACCTATCGTGCTAAAGCACTCAGGAACACTTAGGAGGATGGATAGAGGGATAATGAATTGCCAATAGATGCCTATGAACAGCCACCTTACATTTTCTCATATCATAAGTGAGAGGAAAACAGGAACTAGGGAGATCATTCCAGAGTTTAGAAGCCGTGTAGAAAAATATGGATTGCGCCCGTTTGGTACGACAAGTGGAGATTTGTACTGCATACTGATGATGTAAATCAGCGAACCGAGTGTTTCTCGAAAAGATAGCCTGAGATGGTATCAAAGAATATTATTCAGCAGCACAATAGCCGTTGTAATAACGATAATACAAAGATAGAACTGATACCATCCTTCTATGCTCAAGGGACTGTATGTGAGAAGTTATGGACGGTTCATTTATAAGCCTAATCGCTCTCTTTTGAATACGATCAACGATATCGAGAGCGTATTGAGAGCACTAACCCAGAGGTGAGAATTATATTCCAGATGAGGCCGAATTTGGGCCTTATACAGCAGAAGGAGTTGTCGAGAGGTAAAGTACTGCTTAGATCTGTACAAAAGCCTATTTTACGAGCAGCTGTTTTGGTAGCTGACAGAAGATGGTCAACCCATGAGAGATTTGAAGATAGTCATACCCAACAGAGTAATAGAGTCTGAAAACTTAAAACTGAGCCATTCATACTTACAACAGGAAATGATTGATCTTTTTGGCGGACATAAGGCAACACTGAGTTTTGTTAGCATTAAATTTAACTAGATTATTGCTTCCCCATTCGAGAATACGTTGAATGTCTTTGTTGATTGAATTTGCCATTTCAGCTTTAATCTTGATTTGACATAGAAGGTGGATTATCACTATGAGTAGACTGAGATGAACTACAGTGAAGAGTGCTATCGTCAGCAAAGCAATGGATGGGGTTAGTTGTTGAAGAAATAAGGTCATTTATGTACAGTAGAAAAGTGTAGGCGCTATAACGGATCCCTGTGGTACGCCCGCGTTAATGCTAACTTCTGAAAAAAGCCATCAACTACGACACGTATTCGTCTTTTATCAAGGAAACTAGAAACCCAGTTGACGAGCACATCATTTAACCCAAACGAGGTGAGTTTGGCAAGTAAACACTTATGCCAAACTTGGTCAAATGCCTTTGAGATATCTAAAGCGACTACAACTGTTTCACCGGACTGCTCTACTGTATTGTTCCAAACTTGGGTCACATATGAAAGAAGATCGCCTGTTGAACGACTTTGCCTAAACCCATATTGGTGGTCACTAAGGAGTTTGTTAGTTTCAAGGAACGTGGGTAGTTGCTGATTGATTGCTTTTTCCATGATTTTAGACAAAATGGAAGTGATGGCAATTGGTCAGTAATTTGAGGATCGGTCTTATCGCCTTTTTGGGAATAGGTTGAACATTTGCTAACTTCCATGATGAAGGGAATTCCCAGAAGACATAGAGATCGTATAGAGCTTAGATAAGACTGGTACTAGTTCGGGGAACATTTCTTTAAGACAATAGCTGGGATACCGTCTGGGCCAGTCGCCTTATTGAGATCAAGCCTACTGATGATCGATTCCAAGAGCTTGTACCGAAAATGAATTGGTTTCATAGCGTATGAAGAAGAGTTGACTAGGGGCACATCTTTTCCAGAATCATTGAGACACGAGTTTGATGCAAACAAATCCACAAAAACGTTGGCTTTGTCTACAGAATCAGTAACTACCAATCCGTCAATAGACGTCAGGGGGGGAAATGAAGATGTTCCAAAGTTTTTACTAATGGCTTTAGCTAAAGACCAAAATTTACGACTGCCTAAAGGAGATGTAGCTAGTTCATTGCATTTTCGTTGTTCGAACAACTTTTTAGTTTTAATGATGACACTTTTGCAGATATTTCTAGCACCAACGTATTCTACATGACTGTCGACCGATTTATTAGATTTCCATTTAATGTAATATTTATTTTTTAAAGATATTGCATCAGCACAAGCCTTATTGAACCAAGGTTGGGAACGTGAATGACCTACACGGTACTGTTTTTGGGAATGTATAACTCCATTCCCATGAAGATGACTTCAGATACTGAAAGAGCGATGTCCGAAGAAGAGGACGACTTAAAACAATATTCACGCCATGGAAAGGTTGCAAAGAAATCCCGTAAATTACTCCATCGAGCTGACTTAAAACACCACAAGGTTCTATCGGTTTTGCGAACAACAGTGGAATTAGGTACAGTAGAAATGATTTTTATTAGACAATGGTCGGAAAGACCTAAAGGCGAAAGAACGGAAGTTTTATAAACAAGAGGGTTTGATGTAAGAAAGAGATCTAGAAGATGTGGAGTATGGTTAGGGTTATAGGGATTCTTGTGGGTTCAGAAATCATTTGTGTAAGATCACATGAAATAGCAAATGTTTCTGCACTATGACCAGCGGGATTTGTAGTAGATGAAAACTGAAGCCAATTAGAGTTATGAACATTGAAATCGCCTACAAATGAGATATCGCAAAATGGAAACTGAGACAGGAGATAGTCAACTTTCATACTAAGGTAATCGAAGAAGTCTTGAAAGCTGCTGTCATTAGGAGACCTATAAATGCAACAGTAGAATTTCACAAAATTAGGACCAGAATGTTTAAACCAAATCACGTCAAAATTTTATTTTCTAAGGAAGAAACCCTCTTGCAAGCAATTCTGTCCTTGATGTAGGCACATACGCCTCCTTTATATCGAAAGTTAGAGTGAAGGTGGTATTGAGGAAATTGCAAGTCGGGTGACTCGGAGCTTTCAGAGGAGACTTGTATTTCAGATAGAAACAAAATATCAGGTTGTAATTGTTCAAGATGTTGGTGAATAGCATTAAGATTAGA
Source organism: Vesta saturnalis (assembly GCA_036346205.1). Lineage (NCBI taxonomy): Eukaryota > Metazoa > Arthropoda > Insecta > Coleoptera > Lampyridae > Vesta > Vesta saturnalis. The sequence goes on from JARFJB010000683.1 coordinate 673,371, forward strand.
CCTAATACCGCGGATGTTGCAGTAGTGAATCAGAAAGTTGATACTTTCGATGACCGAGGTCGCTGGGCCCTGCCCTCCCGGAACATCCGAATGGGGCAAGATTTTACGTCCGGAATTTATAACCCTAGAAACCACAGCCATCTTATTTTTAATTTGGGACTTTTAATCCGTTAGAAAGACAGTGAGGGCGAGAAGGAAGAATAAGGATGAGAATAGATTAAGGATGATGGAAAAGGTAACCGGCAGCCCTTACCGAGCTCAGAAAATCGGAGAGCCAATATTAAGGAGCCCATGGTAAAGGTGGTGGTACCTCCCCGACTGGCATGGAGTATGCATGTCTACCACCTGTGGATTACCAGAATAATTGCAATGGAGATGGACCGGATCGAGATGAGACGATAAAACAACAAATAGTAACATTCAATCTGGGCAAATAGTCTTTGGGCATCACCGCAATGTAAAATTTCTCTGACATAAATAGTCCTAGGCGAGTTCTTGGGATAAATGCCTAGGTATAGTTGTGGTCTTGTGGAACTTTTACTATGTTAATTACCTGATAAAATTAACAATTTTATGACGTTTGAAAAATAGTATACCATCTACCTGACTGTGGAAAATAGAATTATAGGATAATATACTACTGCTCGATAATATAATACAGAACTGAACATTAAATGTGCAACACGTACAACACCCTTTCGCTGTAAAAGAGTACGTTAAATTTTATCCCAGTCGTCTAAATTGATTTTTAGCCAAAACAACAGCCACATACTTCAATATTGAAAGCTTTCAAGTTCAATTAATATAAAAACGAAAATTATCCAAATCTTGAAAATTTTTAAACATACGTTATTGTAAAATTATTGAATACACCCAGTGTAATTGTCTGTATACTTTCGAATTTACTCTTGTATAAATATGACCTAACATTTACAATTACCATCAAAATTCTGAAATAAATAAACATCAACTTCGAACCCGCCTATCTCCATTGCAGTTACTTTGGCAACCTACGTACGTTGGTATGCGTCCTTTATGAATTATGTATGCTCTAAAATACAGTTGCAATTCTTTTTATCATTATAATTTATTTAAACGTTTGATTCAAATCTAAACCTTTTAATTTTGTGTACCTAAATCAATCGTGGTCAATATTTTAATAAACAGCATTGCAACCAAGGCTAATGCTGTATATTCAATGACTCAAATTAATGAAAAGCAATTAAATTTTGCAATCGGTCTGTTCCAAAGTAAATAATCTTGAAAACAATTGTTATAAATACAGCCAAACATCTAAAGCTTTATGATTATTAAACTATGCGATCCTTTATGTACCTTTACACATAAAAAAGGAAACAAATAAATCTAATATGTAGTATTGGTTCCTTTAAAACTCATGATCGAACCGTCACATTAAGATTCTTAGGAGAGGTTTATCATAACTCAAGTAAAACAAGACGTTGAATAATCTGACTCTATTAACTAATTTGGCAAAATATTTACATACATTGATTGCTTTAGTGAAGCAACAGAAACAAAAAAAGACAATTCCGGTAGCTAAAAGTAAATGTTCTTACCAAAACTTATTATTTAGACATACAACAGGTAGTAAAGAAGATTGATTATATTTAATGCCTAAGTGAAATTTACAATACGAACAATGAAATCTCTAATGATAATCAATCGTCTACCACTCAAATATATCCAAAGTTAATCTTACACATAATTCCCGTAGTTCCCTATAAGATGTAACGTCCTATTCACCGGGGTTGACCTTCTAAAGAAGAATGTATACTCGCTACTAATAACAGGCCTTCACGACGTTAACACTGGACCAACAAAACCAACGATAAAGATTCGGTGTGTCCTTAACCCCTCAAACACCGCCGGACGAGATGCCTTCGCCCCCTCCGCCTAACGTTCCACCGAATGAGCAGCAACCAACGGTCGCGGCCATACAGAAAAGAAAACGGACAAATAATACGAAGACAGCACCGCCAGTGGACGTCACTCCACTAGCTGAGGCCCAGACAATGACTCCGTCGACGTACAACGTCGCCACCACCGACACCGTAGAAGGAAGGAAGGAGACGCCCGCTTCGGATCCACTGACTTCATTGTGCAGAGGAATAAGCCTCACAAGGCGCCGCTAGTTCGCTCACCAACGAGTTTACCCTACTAGAGTAGTTTACTGACAGCGCAGCAGCATTGCACCAGATGATGATCCCAACTTGTGCTAGGGATAAAGTGTTACCCCCTTCCTCAGAACAAAAACGAGGTTGACTTCTTTCAAGAATTGACCCGACAAAAGATGGATTTATCGAGTGCCAAACACGTCAACAATAGAATCCCACAGTCAAACTAAGCCGATGAAATCGTTTGGTTAAGGTGGTTTTACGTGGCATGCCGCTAGAAATCTCAAACAGCGACGTGAGCCTTTGAGCTACTATAACGTGGTAATAATTTCTTTTATTGTTGCAGAGCAAGTATGCCCGATCTCGTGCTAGTGCAGCTACTAACCGAGGAAAACGTTAAGAAGTTCCGACAGGAGCAGCACGAAGTTTGCCTTCGAATCACCGCCGAGGACTTGTGCCGAAAAACTGGTATCAAGCAGTGTTATCTGTGTAAGGATTTCCGTCATGCACAAATCTGCTGCAGGGCAGCGGCACGCTTTTCCGTCGATCACCACACCAGTGAACTCCGTACCGACAGAGAAATGTGCTTTAATTGTCCTGAGAATCATCCCACGAGCTACAGGGTTTCCTTGACTTCGAATAAAATGGAAGTTTCACAGTGACCAAAAGAGGGCCCAGCCACTGTAAGCGCCTTCTTTAACCCGAACCGGTAACAGTTATGCCAGAGCGACTGCAGACAGCGTTGGTAAAGCGAAAGGTACAGAAAGTCGATACCCCACCTACCCAACTCGCTTTAGAATTTGACTCCATAATAGATTTTTTTGGAAGTCTTGATATGTAGAAGACCTTACCTTTCATCCGCAAGGTGGCAGTCGGATGATGTCACGCTAGTACTGCTAGAGGTGTTTGCCTTTTTCGGGTAAACATAAAAAGGTCTGACACAAACACTAGGATATGTATTTAATGTCGGTTTTTTATTTTGTTCTGGTAACTCTACTGTTTCTACCACGCGTAGCACTACTATCATGACAACTGTACTGTATCACTGAACTAATATCTGTTTCTTCGTTTCCTGATCTACTTTGGGCACCATCATCATCCGATGTCAGGATACCAATACAACTAATGCCAACATCAAATAACATCATCCACAATTACCTGCAAACGAACCACCACAAAACAGTTAATTCAACGTAACCATACATATCATATCACCACCTCAAGTCGAGACGACTTATTGTTAAATATTCAAAAATATTAATAAACCTTGTAAAAATAAAGAAGTTATACAATTTTTTTTGCTCTTGTGGTTGTTTACTTTGTAGGACACATTCTCGGGTGACATAATTTACATCTTAGATCCTCTTGAGTTGCCGAAGTCGATATTTTACTTTTTTTCTTAGTGGCATCATCAACGATAGCTGAAATCTATCTAATTCATTAGTAAGATTTATCTCATTATCCCTTTCTTTTATTTGAACAAACAATATCTAATGATGTACTTTATTTGTGCGTATATAAATTTATTTATACTAACGAAATTTTTCTTTCTATTTTGAAAAATCGTGGTGGCTAACACCTTTAAAGGTTGGTGTAGTAATTAAAGTTCTGGTACTGCGCACTTTACACTGAGCTGCAGAAATGTTTACCGGGTACTACAAATAAAATATTCTGGGTATAACATATACATGACTACTGAAAAGAAAATTTATCATGGAGTCCGGTTTGTTGCAATGTTCTCCGATAGAACCACGCTAGATTAGACAAACATATGTATCGTAAATGTGAATAAGTAGACCAAAGAAAAGGTAAGGTCAATGGTAAGAAGTTTCTTAATGAAAAACTTTCACAATCAACTCTTCTGAAATTGGCTTAATAAACCCACCTACGTTATTTTTTACTCATTTGTTGTGAATTTCATTTTCTCGCTAGAAAATAGGTGCAAGGGAAATAAAATTGCGATTATATTATAAGAAAATTGAATGCAAGATCTAAAATCTTTTACTGAACAATATGAGCTTTTGAATAAAGTTATAGAGAAAAATAAAACGTTGAATAATGTTTGATCCGAGAGGAAAATGGCGGAAATGAAACGATAGGTATACTAAAGTAAACGTTATTATCGTTGTAACTGAAAATACCGAAAATTATTTTTATACTAAAATAGATCATAGTACCAAAGTTATAAAAAACCGAATAAACAAGTTTATATTTGTTTTCTTCGACTTTAGTTTATAGCCACAACCTAATCGGTCATAACTTTTCTCTAGTACAAAAGGTTGGGTCAAGTTTTTCAATAACATTATATTTCTTTGAATTTTTACGTTCGGTGGTATTTTCTGATAAATTCGTAATCATTTCTAGTGTGTAAAACACGCTCAACGAAGAGGTGTCGTATCGTCTAAACTTTCAAGTAGAGTACCTCAGTGGTCGCAACGACTAATCTGAAACGTGCTGTGCATGAATAGAGGTTTTGGTTTTGCGATGAAACCGTATAATTTAACAAGTTTGAGACACATATGTTTCACCCGCTGTAACCTTCTAAAGATTTGTTTGAATTTCGATTCAGAATTAAATTTGATTTGAGTTTACTTCAATTAGCATAATTTGATTTGAAATTCGTTATATATGGGCACCTACCTTCATTTACAAATTAGTGTGCAACGTCCTATCTCTTTATTCCATTAGTAAAGTGAAAGTATATAATCCGTGATAAACGTAAAAAGCGTTCTTACAAAACATTTACTTCATTTTTATTACATACAAAATAAACAAAATATTTGATCTATGTAACTAGATTGATAATTGTTTTCATGTAAAAAGAATGAAAAAATAGGAAATGCATGATATGTTGAAATTTCTTTGTAACACGATAACGTGAACGAAAATCATCACGAAAATTTAGATCTTTTTCTAGAAAACATAAATTCTAAACTTTCCATAATCGTTTTCTAATATGAGACTATGAAAAATAATCAGTGTTTCTTCTCAGTTGGCTTGGCTATACGTTGGGCGCCAACTAGTAGTAATGTCAATAAACGTCTTGGCGAGAGTGTTATTTTGTGACTTTTGTGTGCTTTCATTGTAACTGTTGAGAATTTTGAAACATCTTTCAAACCGCTTACCATCGTGTGTGCTTTTTCAAAAAGCTTCATCTAAGTTACAGTTACATGTAACTACATCTTGGTGTGCCTCGCCTTTTTCACTGACCAAGTATTGAGACAGGCATTGTGTGAGAGTAAGTAAAAAAACCTTTATATTTCAAATCGCACTTGCGTGCGTGCTGAACTGCCACCACCTAAGAATAGTGCACGGTATCGAGTGTAATTTTTTATTGAAACGCGAGGCAAACAACCGCATTAGAAGCAAAAATGAGTCGACGAAGTAGGAATTCGATAGTATGGCTGAGGAAGAAGCTATATTTACCGGGAAGCTTAGCTTATTAATGTCCTTTCTTAGTCGTTCCTTAACCTCATTGTAGGGCCGACTTATGTCGTTCGGAAGGCAGTACAGTAATGCCAAATCTGCTAGAACGATGGCGTTGTAACATCAAAGGAAAGTTTTGTTGGGGCTCCAAAAAGTGAGGATCGAGTTCGCTTTGGAATTAACACTGTGATCTCTCTCACGTCTCGGGAGACCGGCACCAATGGCATTGAGTATCCAGACATTAAATAATAACACCCTTCCACCTTAATCTTCACCTATTAGAGCTAGACTTAGGTCAATGCGCGACAGCTATCAGGCGATGGGGACTTGTTATTTGGTACTTCTTAAAGTCGACAGCCAAATCACTTCCTATACTAGGAAACATTAGAGGCGCCCGTCAGTAACTCCTTGCGGTAATTGCACTACACGTTCTGCTTATCTTAAAGCTCGTCATTCTGCACAGGAAGCAGTCTGATATGCCGTAACATGAACCAAATCAAACGATTTTATCGGGTAATATTCGGATGGACCAACTCAAGCATATTTACAACTGTTTGAGTAATGATGAGCATAGTATCTTTTAAGTGGTCTATTTCCATACCAGGTGATACGACCCTTATCTGGAAAAGCCTTGGACGAATGGCTAGTAGATCGTAGTCAATCCATCTCAAAATCAAAAACCAAACTACTTAACAATCGAGAAAAAAGGAACACTTGTTAGGTACAAAAATATTAAAACGCAATTAGGTACATTTAATATTTAAAAGGCTATTATTGAAATATTATATTGTAATAACGCTAAATAGCTAGATATTCACATTAAATATTATTAAAACGCCTCAAAAATCCTATTCCAGCACGCCCTCTAACGATTGAAGGCTAACCATGAAAATGTCACGATCAAAAAACAAATTTAACATTTTAGGATTTAGTCAAATTATAACAAATCCAAGAAAGAATTCATAATTTTCCATAAAATACTGTAATTGTGACGATACATTGAAAACAGGATGTATACATCTTATCTAATTTTAACTTTACCTGTAACCTACATATTAAACTATTGAAATCCTGTGAAATAATTGGCAAGCCAAGTCTAGTAAAGGAGTACAGTTCTGCTTTTTTTTAAATACGCCAAAATTTATTCAGATATTTTCATTTTGTCTGTTGAAATCATTTGGATGCTCATGTGTCTCAATGGCTTCTGGTTGCAGACGTGAGATGGGTTTGCCTTAATAGAGTTTCTGTATTATCAAATTGCTTGTCATGATTTAAGTTATTTAAGACATGTTCAGCTATTGATGACTGCTCAGGTCAATTTACTCTAGAAACTCTAATATATTCTTAATGTCTAATATCAAACCTACGTTTTATGGTTCCACAAGAATAAGACAAGATATTATGCACGCCAGAAGTCAATAATGGATTTGAATCATCTTTTGTGATGTCCTCGAAGTATAGCCATGAACTACCAAAAGATCTTACGAGAAAGTATCTTCTGAAAACGAAAGCATTTTTAAAAATATCTTTTATTCCTGAAGAAACAAAAACGAAATAAACTAGCTATGAAGCTCTTCCACAAAAATTTTATAGTTTACTACCCGAACCTAATGTTCCTTTAAGACCCACTGTAAGTGCAAATGGTTCTCCTAAATATTACCTTGTGAAACGTTTTTCATGTTTGTTAAAACTTTTTCTACCTAGCTATGAACGAAAAGACAGATATCAATAAAAAGGTTGATCTCTCTACGTAGCTACCATCTACGCTATACATTTAATCTAGCGTTTCTCCTGATGTTTTGTTCCATAAAAAAATTGCGTATGTTTGTTAAACGACGCATATCATGTCATGATCTGGGAAAAATTTGCGTTTCCAGATTCTTTAGATGTTTGAACAAAAATAAACCGTATGATGCTAAATCAGGGCTGCAGGGTAGATTATTAATTCGATAAAGCCACAACTTCCAATAATCGCTTAAACGTGGCGAGCTTTGTAGACCCTGCAGTTGTCGTTGTTCAGCTCAGTATTTGTTCACCATGAATTCGGTCGCCTGTTTCATCACGCGTTCAATTGGGCTTTCATAAACCTTTCCATTAATTATGGTTAATTTTTCCAAGTATTTAGCAAGCAAAATGCCATCACATCCTCAAAAAGCGGAGGTTATTAACTTTCCAAGCGAAGATTCGTTTTTTGCCTTTTCCGGGGTGAAGAGTCCTTATACACGCACGACATTGACTCCTGTCTAGTGGGTGGGTTAAGACACCCACATGTGAAATTACGCTAAAAGTAATTACCATCAGCAGTTTATGCACTGGTGTAAGGGGTAGGGGAATCCATCGAGCAGATACTTTTTTCATGCCCTAATCTTCATGAACAATCTCGAATATTACAGTTCCAGACACTACAGCTTCGTTTGCAAGCTCTAGGATTTTTATTCACCATAAGTTCGCTTGTGCATTTACTTAATACTAGAATATATATCATATAATATTACTTATTTAAAGAGTTTTTTATAATTAATTATCCATATTGAAGTTGGATAGACATCGGTAGTAGGTAGAGAAACCTTAAGAATTTTTTTATCTTTCTCCTGGTTGCCATTAATTTTACTTACTATGGAAACCCTGACTTGGCAAGACGTGAGTTTAGCTTTTCCATAACGCTTTCCTGAAAAAATAGGTTTACTCCGCAGTTTGAATTTTCGAGAGAACGGCATAGAGAGTCTAACATTGGATTTAGAAATTTCTTTTACATTACAAAATATGTGCAGAGCTTCCAGTCTTGCTGTTCACTAGAGTTTCGGTTAGAAGCTGTAATTACAGTCGGATTGGAAGTAGAGGTGGACATAGTTTATGATACACACAAATTATTTTGAGATTATGTGCAATGTCATGCTAATCAACGACAAACACTTATTAAAAAAAGTTTCACCAACTTGACTTAATGCACCCGTCTCTATGCTTCCAGTCACTTAAAAGCTCAATTTCTTATTTGTCAAAATTGACCTTCATCGGAAATCGGTGCGGCGATTTTAATGTTTACAAGTATTAATTAAAATCCTATAATACGACGCACAGGACTTAATAATCACATCATTCGGCATGAACACGGACAAGCTATTTAAAAACCACAGTACACCGGGCACAGTAAAAATCTCACAGCTTTTCCGCAACGTTAGTAATGATCCGTCTCAAAATATGTAGTTATTCATGTACATTCAGAAAATCCGCTAATTTTTTTAATTATTGTGATCCTAAACAGGCTAAAGCACTCAGATATACTCAGAAGAATGGCCAGAGGAATATTGAATTGCCAACAGACGCCTATGAATAGATACCTTAAATTTTCCATATCATAAGTGAGAGGAAAGCAGGAAGATCATTCCAGAGTGCAGAAGAATGTGGCTTGCGCTTGTATGGTACGAGATGTATATATCTCTAGTGCATATGGGTGATTTTAATGAGCAAACCGGGTTTTCTTAGAGAAGCTGGTTCGAGATGGTATCAAAGAATGTAATTCAATAGCACAGTAGACATTTTAATAAGGGTAGTACAAAGCAAGAACTCAGACAACTTTTCTATGCTCAGCGAACTCATGTCACAAGTTGAGGACGGGTTATTTATAAGCCTAATCGCTCTTATTTGAACACGAACATAGAGAGAGTATTGGGAAGCAGCGACCAAGAGATGAGGATTATTTTCTAGATGAGGTCGAATTTGGGCCTTATGTAACAGAAGTAGTTGTCAGGACGTAAATTACTGCTTAGATCACTACAAAAAGCCTATTTTACGAGCAGGTGCTTTAATAATTGAGAGAAGATACTCAACCTATTCCCAACATAGTAGTAGGGTCTGTGAATTTAAGATCCAAACTAGGAAATGATCAATCTTTTTTGCAGACACAAACCAACACTAAAATTTATTTTCATTAAACTTAACAAGATTATTACTTCACCATTCAAAGTTACGTAGAATGTCTTTGTTGATTGAAATGGAAATTTGAGATTTAATGTCTTGATTTGAGATAGATGAGGATTACTATTATGAGTAGACTAAGATTGACTACAATGAAGAGAGATGTAGCCAGCTCATTGGATTTTCGTTACTCAAACAACTTTTTAGCTTTTATTAAAGTTCCATTTGGCATAAAATTCATTTTTCAGGGATATTATAGCAGCACAAGCCCTATAGAACCAGAGTTTGGTACGAGAGTGACATATATGATTTTGTTTTTTGAGAATGGATAACTGCATGCCCATGAGAATTACTTCAGATACTAAAACAGCTGTCCGAAGAGGAGGACGACTTAAAACAATATTCACGTTAGTGAAAGGTTTCAAAGCAATACCGTGAAGCACTCCATTTGGTTGTTTTAAAACAGCACAAGGTTTATTTAGTTTTGTTGTGGAGTATGGTTAGGATTATCGGGGATTCATGTGGTGGTTTCAGAAGGATTAATAGTAGATCAAAATTTAAGTCAATTAAAGTTATGAAACCTCCCAGAATTAAGATATCGCAAGATGAGAATGAGATGAGAATTTTTTATTCTCCGAAGAAGAAATCCTCTTGCACATGATGTCCTTAAGATAAGCACACACCCCTACTTTGTATGGAAAGTTAGATTTAAGATTGTTGTATTGGGTTGAATCGGAGTTTTCAGACGAGACTTGTGTTTTAGATCGAAACAAAGTGTCACGCTGTAAACATTGAAGATGTTGCAGAACAGCATTCGGATTAGACCTGATATCGTGAATGTTACCATAATGGATCAGAAAGTGAGTACTGCCAATGACCGAGGTCGTTTGGGCACTGCCCTCTCGGACATCCGAACAGAGAAGGATTTTACGTTCGTATTTTTTACCTTAGAAACAGTTAGCAGGAGAGGAAGAATAAGATGAAAATGGATTAAGGATAAGAGAAAGGAAGGGTGCCCGCTAGCCCTTTTCGAGTCCATTTGAAATCCAATATTAAAGAGCTCATGGTAAGGGTGGTGGTACTTCTCCGACTGGCATAAGGTACACATGATACCCAGTCTTAAAAAAAGTGTGATATCACCTTCTGTAGTGGCAATCAGTTTAAATAACACTGAACATAAATTTAGAAAGAAGCGGAATATGTTTTAAGTGAAATTCCAGTCATTTACGTAGTTTGCAATCACTGGTAATAAAGGTGTTTTAGATTATGCGTTTATTGTAGTATTTCCAAGAAATGGTCTGAGTTCTTCTCCTAGGATGCCGCTGTTTTCATTTGTGGTTATAGTTTTTCCAAATATATTGCGAGTCGTCGGAAATCCGGTAAAACTAGTGTACACAAGAAGGTGTGCCCTTACGACCAACTGTGAGTTCCATCGGATCTCCGTTACCACGACTCGCAAAATATTGATACAGCAGCTGTAACAATATATACAGCAGTATCTTCAGAACACTTTTAGGAAATATTACATCAAACATCTATTAGTAGGTTTCGATGTGATTTCATTACAACGTGATATAAGAACAGACTTGATATCATTACGAAGAGATATTAACTATTACAACACAGACTAAAATTAACCAGACATTTCCTAAACAACACAGTACACAGTGAATAACAATGAAAGCGCATCTATCGGATAACCTTTATTACCAGTGATTGTAAATTTATTTATGCAAGAACTTGAGGAGGCTTTGCGGTCAACAAAAAATAAACTAACCTTATGGGTAGATACGTTGATGACACATTCGTAACTTGGAGTTATGAAACGGCAAAATTTCAAGGACTTTGAGAAAATCTCAATTAACTTAACTATGGAAATAGAAATGAATGGACAACTATCGCTTTTGGAAGTGCTAAGAAACAGAAATGATAACGGACAGCTAAATCATATAGTGTATAGTAAACCAACCCACACTGACAGATAAATTCCGAATCTTATCATTATCTGGCATATTTAGAATAAGTAATTAGAACACTAAGTAAGAGATTGAGCAAGTTAACGGATCAAGAACAAGCAAAGGGATTGAAGGAGAGGAACTAACTCTTGCTAAAGCCTTCTTAACATACGTAGACGGCACAACAGATAAAATACGTAGGATACTCTAAAGTTGTAAAATATAAACGACATTTAAAACACATTGTAAAGTGACTAATCTAGAAAACCAAGGAGTCTGCCAGATGACATATCGAGACTGCGATATTCCTTACATTAGACAAATTAATAAAAAAATAAGTGCAACACAGCGAAGAAAAGCCAGTTATATCATTAACTGCACATCGTGCAAAAGCTATAGGGTATGATATCAATTTGGCACCAAAACATTGGCGAACATTGAACAACTGACAGCTCACATAATCAGGAAGCCGATAAAATATAAAGGAATCCGAACCGAATTAGCACAAGAAACAACACATTTAGATTACCAACAGCGTGGAAGACAGCGCTGGAACACAAGCAGAACACAATCACAAGACACAACAAAAAATCTAAAATGAAAGTGCAAAACAGAAGAAAGTGGGTTAAAACAACCACCAAAGCGAAAACAGAAAAATATGCATGGATGTGTACTATCGAAAACACCAATGGAAATCACTTTAATATGAGTAACAGGAAATAGGGGTACTCAGCTACAAACCTGAAGATGGCAAATTCAATTTTGCCAAAACGTCAAAAAAAACAAATTTTCTTGGAGATAAACATCCGGAAAATCCACTGATCTTCAATGAATATTAGGGCTTAGCAGCAAGTTACTTAAATTGGCAGATGAGACATTATTGTTTATAAAACTAAAAGAACCAATAACAGCCAGCCAAAAAATCCTTAGAATTTGTCACTCTCTGGTTCCCTGTAAATACTGCCTTGTTAAGTACTAGGAAGATCCAAAGAATAATATGCTTTGTACCCAAAAAACCATTACTAGTGTCATCATCCAAACTCATTCTTCGAAGGTTAAAGAGATATTCTTGTGAGATTCTGCCCTAGCTGCTTACCACTCTCTTTTTTGAAGGAATTTAAATAACAGACTACTACTATGGGAGGATCGAGTGTCACTTTAAGGGTTCTGATATCCCATTAAACAGTAACGCTATTAGTTGATGACAGCCACAGCCTCTCTTCATTGACCTGAGAACCCTGACAGTGCTCGACCTGTGTACACTAGCCTATCTTAGGGAGGTGCATATAGGTTCACAGGCGAGTGACTCTTATAGAACCTACTTTACAATCACTATAAGAAAAGGTGTTGGAATATTACTCATGTCAACAGTAGGACTATCAAAGCTAGTTGAGACCTTGAAAACCGCACAACACTCCGTTCACTGAAGAGGAAGGACACCACGCTCATCATGGGGCGGGCCAATACCAACTCATTGGCAAGCATCGAACAACTGGCAGCTCACATAACCAGAGAGGCGATAGAAATATAAAAGAATCTGAACAGAATATGCATGTGAAACAACACACTTAGGTTGATAACAGCGTGGAAGACAGTACTTGAACACAGGAAGAACACAATCATCAAAACATAACAAAAATTAAAAAATGAAAGTGCAAAACAGGACAAAGTGAAGTGAAATTACCACCACAACGGAAAAAGAGAAATCGTCATGAATATTCACAGCCGCAAACACCAATACAAATCAATTTAATACGAGTAGCGAGAAGTAGTGGCAGTCAGTTACAAACCTGGCAAATGCAGTTTCGCCAACACGTCGAAAAAAACAAAATAGTATCTTGTAGAGTAAACGTGATAAACATTTGGAATATCAAATAGTCTACAGTTAATATTTTGGGTTAATAGCAAGCAACTTAAATTGGCAGCTGATACATTATTGTTTATAAAACTAAAAGACCTACAGCCAGTCAAGAAATCCTTAGAATTTATCTGGTTCTCTGTAAATAACCTCTTGCTAAGTACTATAAAGACCCAAAGAATAGTACGCTTTCTATGTGAAAGACCATTACTGGTACAACCATAATTCGAAGAGATATTCCCGTGAGATTCTGGTCTAACTGCTTACCACTCTTTTTTTAAAGAAATTTAAGGGACACATTACGTCTATGGGGAGAATCTACTGTCAGTTTAACGGTTCTGATAGCCCTTAAAACAGTAATCACGCTACTATTCAATTACAGCATCTCTTCATTGACATGAGAATTTAGACAGTGCTCGCCCTGATGCACTAGCCTATCTGAGGGAGGTGCTTAGGTTCACATGGCAGTGACTCTTACAGAACCTAGTTTACAACCACTACAAGAGAAGGTGTTGGAATAAACTGATGTGGCCAGTAGGACTACCAAGTCTAGCTGAGCATATCACCCTCTTTAATACAGAGGGAAGTTTTCTTCAAATTCTCACCTTACACTGTTGCTGAAGCAACTGGTGCCATTTCATATTATTAACATTATTTCTACTTTGACGTTGTTTACTGCCCTCTATAATGTAACAATAAATATTACTTACTTCTGTAATTCATGCAGGTTCGACGGAGAGGGTGTCACCGAGTTGGAACATGTTTAAATAATTGTCTAGTAGAGAAAGAAGTACTGAACTGCATTTAACAGTACCAAAAGACTGAGCAGTTCTCTGTCTTATTGTTGTTATGATAGTTTATAGTAAGTGTTGGTTAAGCGTCGGTCGTAAACAATGAAGTAGTAGACTTGGTAGAAAAAGAATGAAAGTGGTGTATAGGTGGAAAATATTAAGTTGCAACTCATTTAAACGCTTTTAATTAAATCAATACAAAATGCATTCTGTTATTAAACATTGAATTGGCAAAAGATCAAAGAGCTGATTTGCACACCAATAACGATTTTAGTTGAAATTTATTAAGATAGATGGACAGTATGCAAATTGTAGCATGCTCAAACTCTAGAAACAGGAATAATTATGAAAGAAAAATTATTTCCTTTGACTATCTTTTTCTTATTACAAAAGTCTATTCTCCGCGTTAAATACTAAAAAACTTTGATTGATTACAAAGACGGTAGCGTTATTAATTTCTGCCTTAGAAAGTGGAAAATAAAAAATTTGGTCACCTAATAAACGAAACACAGATATACTTGAAGTCAAATGAATTATCTTTATTAGGGTATCGAGAATCAAATGAATTACCTGTTATTAGGGTATGGCCACAGACTCAATTGGAAGTTTCGGGTTCGACAATAGCTTGCATTTAACCGCAATGGCGGGGATAGTAATGAAAGCGTTCGATCCCCCGAAAAGAAATACGGCCGCAATCAAGTGGACCTTTAATGCTGGGAGAAATTGTGAGGGACATGTTTCAATTCCTTTCCGGTCAAGCAATCAGTGCCGGGCTAAGAAGAACCAGTTAACTAACCTCTAGAGCTTTTATGCTTTCAAGATGACTCTATTTTTCATTTAATTCCATAGTGTTAATTACTAATGTTCTGTTACTAGAAATGATATGCTCAAGCAGTTATAGGTAGAGATACATTTTTCGCGTGATCAGTTAAATTAGGCTCTGAAAATAATAAAGGCCATCTCTGAAGTTAATAGAGTACTCGACTTGCGCGCAGTATTTAGGCGATCATTTTACAAGATGTTTCGTTCATTCTTAGTGAGGGAGTGAGGAAATATAATCAAAGTCTCAGCACTGCTGTGTAAACTAAATTGTCTACAAATTAGAGAAAAGGATGTCGTAGTTTTCGCTTTTATTAACGCTACTAACAATTTATCTCCTTACGACGTAACACTTCTTACTTCGGAATAACATTAAACGGCGAACGTTTTACGTACGGACACTAAAGCAAACCTATTCTTTTGTGGGACGCGCTTTAACATTTGAGTTGTATTTTGAAAGCTTTTAAAAGAACGTAAATAGAAAATGAGCCAGCAAGAATGGAAGTCATTACTTTGTTTGCTTAGTTTCGATTGCCATCCGTACGCCACTGTTACAAATTTGAACTCTATTCACGTGATTCCGGTTGTTCAATGAGTGCAAAGCGGGACAGCAGGCCCTTGTGGTTTGAAGATGAACTTTGACCCACGGCCTCAGGCCATGCATTATTATTCGCTGCAGCAAACTCAATGCTCGGATGCTGCAAACTTTTTTAACTACAGGAATTCATTAAGAATTATCTGCTGATACAAGTGAGATATTTCTAGGTTTCATTTCACTTGAGATGAAACATTTCTCCCATACTAAAAAGCTGGACTTAATGTACCAACAAATGCTTTCCTTATTTATCAGAATTTCCCTTCTCACTAAAAATTTACGTGTTATACTGAAAAGATATAAGACATAAGACATTTATGATTATAGTTAATTAAAACCGATTTCCATCCATCCTTCTTTCCTCGTTTATCCAATATCAGATACTCACTTTATTTGGAAACAAGGCAAGGTAAATTTAGACTCAAACAAAGTCTTGTATGCTCACCTTAATTTTAAAAGTATGACAAGTTAAATTGCAGACCTAATTATATCTATCGATTTCAAATACTTCAATGATTTTAACCTTTATTTCCGTGACACAAACGAAGGAGTAAAAAATGAGCAACAAGGATTATTTTACCTCTGAACTTATTCAGTTTGTACAGCACAAAACACAACTATAAAGTACTTGTCAACGTTTCTAAATAAACTTCTTGCTTTCAGTAGTAGAGGCATTTCCTACTTGTACATTCAATATAATTTTGCAACTACACTTATTAGCTTTAAAACTAATAAAAGTAAGTATCAGATAGATTCCTCGGAACGAAAGCTTGAAAAGCAAAATGTTACCACACAGAAGGTGCATTTCTTATTCAGTGTACCAATCAATACATGAATCTAACATCAAAAAGGTATACGCTGATAAAATATACTTCTGCCCCACTTTTCGAGAAGAGAGCTATAATTGTATAAAATTAATTACTGTTGCAGAGATTTAACAAAGAAATTTTACATTGAGGTTTTTGTGGCAGCCCTAAATGTTTTTCGGTTTTCGAGTTACAGCCACTTTTCTCTACGCCTAAATGTATTTTGGATTCAAGTGAATAAGGTAATTATATTTAATTACATCTTTGTTGGTAATTATACGATGTTTTATTAAGTATTAATGACAAAAATATATTAACAGGCATTTTTTTATAAACTAAAAAAAATTGGAAATCGTTAAGCTTCAATAAAACTTAACTGATTCTTTTTTATTTTATCAATATTAGGTCATACAAAACATATAACGGATTTTATAATCCCATAGAGCGTTTGTGATTATAATGATGTAATTCAGCGCAATCTAGCAAGTATAACCCATAGCTAGCCATGTAATTAGAGTATCTAGATTCAGTGATCAGAACATTTATTATTTGCAGTAAGCTAGATAAACGTTGTTAAGTTTGAAAACAAGAAGGAAGGGCCAAATTAATTTCGTGGCACGTCAGAACCATGGTACTTTTATAAAAAATTTAAAAAGAGAATAAGCAAAAGGGAAAGCTGCAAGAAAAAATTTTAATTAGTAGATATACTGTCAGGTTCAGGACGATGAGAGTCGCAATAGATGGTTAGTAAGGTAATATTGAGACATACATAAGTAACGTACGATTAGCGTAAATAACGATTTACGCCCGAATATATTTTTATTTGAGTATAACTTGTAAGCTTTAAAAAATAAATTTTACATTAAATGGAAATCTAATAAATCGGTTGACAGTCATGTAGAATACGTTGGTGCTAGAAATATCCCAACCCTGGTTCAATAAGGCTTGTGCTGATGCAATATCTTTAAAAAATAAATGTCACATTAAATGGAAATCTAATAAATCGGTCGACAGTCATGTGGAATACGTTGGTGCTAGAAATATCTGCAAAAGTGAAATCACCAAAACTAAAAAGTTGTTCGAACAACGAAAATGCAATGAACTAGCTACATCTCCTTTAGGCAGTCCTAAATTTTGGTCTTTAGCTAAAGCCATTAGCAAAAACTTTGGAACATCTTCATCCCCCCCCCCCCCCCCGACGTCTATTGACGGATCGGTAGTTGCTGATTCTGTAGACAAAGCCAATGTTTCTGTGGATTTGTTTGCATCAAACTCGTGTCTCAATGATTCTGGAAAAGATATGCCCCTAGTCAACTTTTCTTGATACGCTATGAAACCAATTCATTTTCGGTACAAGCTCTTGGAATCGATCATCAGTAGGCTTGATCTCAATAAGGCGACTGGCCCAGACGGTATCCCAGCTATTGTCTTAAAGAAATCTTCCCCCGCACTAGTACCAGTCCTATCTAAGCTCTATACGATCTTTATGTCTTCTGGGGAATTCCCTTCATCATGGAAGTTAGCAAGGGTGACAAAACCGAACCCTCAAACTACCGACCAATTTCCATCACTCCCCTTTTGTCTAAAATCATGGAAAAAGCCATCAATCAGCAACTGCTCACGTTCCTTGAAACTAACAAACTCCTTGGTGACCACCAATATGGGTTTAGGCAAAGTCGTTCAACAGGCGATCTTCTTTCATATGTGACCCAAGTTTGGAACAATACAGTAGAGCAGTCCGGTGAAACAGTTATAGTCTCAAAGGCATTGGACCAAGTTTGGCATAAGTGTTTACTTGCCAAACTCACCTCGTTTGGGTTAAATGATACGTTCATCAACTGGTTTTCTAGTTTCCTTAATAAAAGATGAATACGTGTCGTAGTTGATGGCTTCTTTTCAAAAGAAGTTAGCATTAACGCGGGCGTACCACAGGGATCCGTTATAGCGCCTACACTTTTTCTGCTGTACATAAATTACCTTATTTCTTCAACAACTAACCCCATCAGTTGCCTTGCTGACGATAGCACTCTTCACTGTAGTTCATCTCAGTCTACTCATAGTGATAATCCACCTTCTATGTCAAATCAAGAAATTAAAGCTGAAATGGCAAATTCAATCAACAAAGACATTCAACGTATTCTCGAATGGGGAAGCAATAGTCTAGTTAAATTTAATGCTAACAAAACTCAGTGTTGCCTTATGTCCTCCAAAAAAGATCGATTATTTCCTGTTGTAAGTATGAATGGCTCAGTTCTTAAGCTTTCAGACTCTATTACTCTGTTGGGTATGACTGTATCTTCAAATCTCTCATGGGTTGACCATCTTCTGTCAGCTACCAAAACAGCTGCGCGTAAAATAGACTTTTTGTACAGATCTAAGGAGTATTTTACCTCTCGAAAACTACTTCTGCTGTATAAGGCCCAAATTCGGCCTAATCTGGAATATAATTCTCACCTCTGGGTTAGTGCTCCCCAATACGCTCTCGATATCGTTGATCATATTCAAAAGAGAGCGATTAGGCTTACAAATGACCCGTCCTTAACTTCTCACATACAGTCCCTTGAGCATAGAAGGATGGTTTCATTTCTTTCTTTGTATTATCGTTATTACAACGGCTATTGTGCTGCCGAATTATATTCTTTGATATCATCTCGGGGTATCTTTGCGAGAAACACTCGGTTCGCTCATTCACATCATCAGTATGCAGTACAAATCTCCACTTGTCGTACCAAACGGGCGCAATACACATTTTGCTACACGGCTTCTAAACTCTGGAATGATCTCCCTAGTTCCTGTTTTCCTCTCACTTATGATATGAGAAAATTTAAGGTAGCTGTTCATAGGCATCTATTGGGAATTCATTATCCCTCTATCCATCCTCCTAAGTGTTCCTGAGTGCTTTAGAACGATAGGCCAAATTTAGCCTGATCAGGTCCACAATCATAAAAAAAAAGCTTGGCGTAAATGTTACACCATTGGAATGTGTTAAAATATCGATTAATGTTAGTAAACAACAGTACATATATTTAGGATTGATATCTGAATGGTTAGAGAATTTTAATTTCGAATTTATACACGCAAGGACGTCACTGGAGAATCCGTATAATAACCGAAATAGCAATCGTGTACAAAGGAATTTATGTTAAGAATTAACGTAAAAGAGTAGCGTGTGATGTAATAATGTTTTGGAAAACATAGTTTGAGTATTTAACGTATCTGCTAAACCTTAACGTAAAATAAAAAATGATACGTAATTTCCAAGGACAGATCGAATTAACATTTACTGTTTTTTGTGGTAAAAGAGATATTGATAAAAAGTTTACGTCAGCTTTGGATATTTTTAAAATCTAATTTGGGTATTTCATAAGGGCATTATATATTTTTTTTAAATGTCAAGGTGGCGTTTCTCTGAAAGCTTTGTTTGCGATGGGTGCATTTCATATTTTAATCTGGGTAAGATCATGTGATATTTACACCCCTAAGATTTTGAATGAACGCCATAATAACCATAATGATCAAGATAGCGACTAGTGAAGTATAAATTTAAGAAATTTAAAAGTTCGATCAAGTTGATGTCATTTTTACAATATCCAACGGTGAAGAGGTGTGGCTACGAGGCTACTTTCCTCTACCGTGCGGAACGCGGGACGCTGCAGCTGTCGCCGACACCGTAAAACGCGATACCGTTGCTGCTCGACTTGCAGCAGCGAATCACCATCGCAGAAGGAAGGAAGGAACATGACACCCAGCCCAGATCCACCAGCACTAACGACTTCATCGTACAGAAGAAGACGCCAAAGGTTTGCGCGCCAACGCGCCCCCGACCGACAACGTGTTCCACCACTGGATGAGTTTACGGCCAAACCAACAGCCATCACTGATCGAAACCGATACCGGGGGAAAGTGTCGCTGGTAATCCTTGGTCGGGAGGAGAACTGGATTTTTTTCTCCCAAAATCTAGGCCGATATAGGATCGCGATTAAGAGGGCCAAAGCCATCAACGATAGAATCCACATCCAGCCTGCCTCATCCCAGGATGAAGACAAGATGATCAGGTATATGGATAGCTGGATACAGAACCATACCTACGAGGCACCAAGCGAACGTTTAAGGTAGTTTTACGTGTGTCCCATGAAATCTCCGAGAGTGAGAAACTCAGAGCTACTACAACGTAGTATTGGAGATGGACCACATCGCCCACCTTAGAGGCGTCGAGTACTTGCGACGGAAAGCTAGTAATGGGCAGTATCACTGGAGTTACTGTTTTCGTCGTGCACAGCGTTGCTGCAGAGCGGCTGCACGCTATGTTAAGTGAACCGACGATCATCACACTAGTGAATGCACGGTACCCCGTATCGACCGGGCAAAGTGCGTTAACTGTAGTTGGGATCACCTCGTGAGCTACAGGGGATGAGCAAAGTTCCCTTGACTTCCGCCACGAAGGAAGCCTTCTTCAACCCGGAGCGGCATCGGTTGCGCCCTAGTGACTGTAGGCGAGCTTGGTAAAGCAAAAGTAAAGAAAGCGCCTCTAGCCGCTGTATATACGCCGTCTGTCCCACCTGCCTTAAGTTACGACTCTATATTAGTCTTTCTGGAAGGTTTGATATGAAGGACATACTTGTCATCCGCAAGGTGGCAACGGTGTTAGCTCAGGCGACTGACACAGTAGGAGTGACCCTTAAGCACGGTCAGGAGATGTTTGTTTATTTTGATTAAATATACCAAGGTCCGATGCGAAGACTGCTGGCTCAGAATAAGTATTTACTATCGATATTTTTAATTCTTTTTCCGTTAACTCTACCGTTTCTCATACATCGTCTCACGCCTACGTCTACTATCATGGCAACTGTACTACAGTGAACTGCAATACGTCTTTTAATAGATTTAACTAATGCCCTTTTCTTTCTTTTTCATCATCCATTATCCAACTTCGGAACATCACACAACAACATGAACAACAAACAGCACCACCCACAGCTACCTGGTCACGAACCACCACAACACAGTAAATTCACCGTGACCATACATGGCATTCCAACATTACCATCCAACATGAACGCCACAGCGCTGAAGAAGTTTGTAGCATACTAATCAGCGCATCACAAACACTTTACAATACATTATTATTCTATTTAATATACATATATACGTATACATATATACATATACATATATACATATACACACACATATATATATATATATATATATATATATATATATATATATATATACATATACATATATACATACACAAGAAATGTACTGGTATTGGGGGACTATAATATTAACTATGGCAATATTAATGAAAAGGCCACCTCTGATTTGATACATCTATGTGAAACATTTGATTCAATTACCTACACATGGAAACTCGTTAATTGCCCATGTGCTTTGTAGTTGCATAATCAAACTGCTGGATTCAGGTCTAATCCCTAATTCTAGACTAGCTGACCATGAAGCGATATTTTGCACGTTAAAACTGCTTAATGATAAGTCCACCCCATCTATTTCTAAGTACCGAAATCTTAAAGGTAGTAATCTATTACGATTTGAATGTGACTTGAGAGCTATTCCATGGAAAAATATATACTGCTATGGAAATATAGATACAAAAATAAATTTTCTTAACAGCTGCCTAAACGACTTATTCGACGTTCATGCTCCCATGAAGGTAGGTTGATTTACTAATCCGCGGCTCCCTGGCTAAATCGCGATATTAAATTGCGACAGGGAAACCGTACTTTGGACATTTACAGGCGTAATAAAACCGATACAAACAAATTACAGTATAATCAACTACGTAATTTACTAACTGCTCAGTGTAGGAAACAAAAAGTTAATTTCTTTAACCACTTAGTCCAGAATGGACAAAGCTGGCAAGTTTGGAAGGAACTAAAAAAACAACGTAGTAGTAAAGGCCGAGAAAATTGACCTAATCATTTAGAAAATGTAGACCAGATTAATAATTTCTTTACAAACTCGGTACCAAAATTCAATGTGAACAAAAGGAAATTGTTGATTTCTATCTTTCTTCTAATAAAGATACCTTCTTTGACATTGCTTGTATTTCTAAAATGGACGTTTCAAATGCTATATATGATATTAAGAGCAGTGCAGCTGGTTTTAATATTGATATGATTAGACACTGTTTACCATTTCTGCTTCCTTATCTCATGCACATAATAAGCTTTTGTCTATGAAATTCGGTATTTCCATTTGACTGGAAGATTGCTCTCGTTAGGCCTTTAAAAAAGGTCGAAAATCCTAACAACTATTCTGAACTACGACTGATATTTATCCTTCCGGTGCTGTCTAAGGTTTAAAACGCATTATGCATATTCAACTTCGAACTTTTTTACAATCCCACAGTGTTCTACCGGATTATCAATCAGGCTTTCGGTCAGGTCACAGCTGCACCACCGCACTATTCAAAGTTACAGATGATATTTTCTCTGCAATTGATAACAAGCAAGCCATCATTGTAGTCCTTGTTGATTTTTCCAAGGCTTTTGATGGCATTGATCACTATATACTTCTGGCAATACTATCATGTTGTGGATTGTCAACTGGGTCCGTGTCTTTACTTAGCAGTTACTTAAACAATCGTAAGCAGGCGGTGTCATACAATAATAAGGTTTCGTCATTTAAAAATGTTAGCACGGGTGTTCGGCAAGGGTCTATTCTTGGGCCAACTCTGTCCTCGATCTACAACTCAAGCTTTATGTCCAACATTACGAACGTTAGGGTACACATGTATGCGGATGATACGCAATTGTACTTATCCTTCTTGCCTCAAAATGTTAGTGCCGCTTGTACTATTTTTAACGATGAGTTGGCACTCTTAAGTAAAATAACTGAACAACACTGCCTAAGAATAAACCCTATTAAGTCTAAATTCATCTTATTTTGTAATGACTACTACTATAGCACTATCTACAATCAAGTAAATATTCAAATATGTAAAAGGCTCGAACTATGTGGTAAAGTCGGAAACTTAAGACTAACAATAAACAAAAACCTTAGATTTAGCCATCATGTTAGTACTAGCATTAGAAATGGGTTTTATACTTACGTTTAATATACCAATGCAGAGAATTCTTAAATTGTGACGTTAAGAAAATGCTATGTAACTCGCTAGTCCTGAGTTATTTAAATTACTGTGATGTAATATATGGTCCTTGCTTAGACTCAAAGGATAAAATGCGCATTCAACGCCTTCAAAATGCTTGTTTACGCTATATACAGTGTACCTAGGACTGTGTATTCAATATCTGACAAATTAAAAGTGGCTAAGTGGATACATATGCAACACCGACGATACTTACATTCTTGTACAGTATTCCATAAAATTGTCCAATACCAATCACCCCCATGCCTTCATAATAAAATCACATATCGTACAGATATACATAATCTTAATTTAAGATTCAGAGGCCTATTGGTCATTCCCAAATATAAAACAGTTATGTATAAGCGTTCTTTTAGCTACAACGTAGCCATAAGTTCCCTCTTATTTTAAAAACTTGCATCCTACATTATTTAAAGCAAAATTATCATTTATTTTTCAAAATCAAATAACAGACGTTGAATGATGTGGACTGAAAGAACTTTCTTTACTCCTTATTTATCATTTTCTCCTTGCTGTCACGCTTTTGTCGTTGTGCTGTACTGTTGTCGTTGTTCTATGCTACTTGAATATATAATATACTCAACATTGCAATGTATTAATCATCTCGAGGTTAAGTGGTAGAGCAGCGCCTTTGTGCTGAACTTCGCATCTGACTCATGTTGACTTATTAATTGCACCCCATTTTTCTTTTCAATAAAACCATTATTATTATATGCATATATACATATATACATATATACATATATACATATATACATATATACATATATACATATATACATATATACATATATACATATATACATATATACATATATACCTATATACCTATATACCTATATACCTATATACCTATATACCTATATACCTATATACCTATATACCTATATACCTATATACCTATATACCTATATACCTATATACCTATATACCTATATACATATATACCTATATACATATAATTTTGGCCACCAAAGGATTGACCTACGTCATAATCTAGTAACGAATGGTTTAATATGAAAAATATGAGTCAACTTATATCCATAATAATAAATGATTAAAAATCAAACTTAACAAATCTTCTCTTAAATGGTGGGAATGTAGTAATGTTTCCAAATCTCAATGTCAATACAACACTTCGTAGAAAAACTTAAAAAACTAAATATTTTGAAGTTATTGAATTTTGTTAAAACCGATTAGCAAGGTTTATCGTAACGTAAAAATTAAAGACCATGGTAGGTGTTAGACGTTATTATACATACAAAGGTTTTTAAAGTTAATTACAATTGCATGTGATAATATGAAATATGGTTTTAAAAATACCACCTTGATCCACAGGTGGATGAAAATTGAAAATGGGATTATAATGAAAGTGGTGTAAATGGTAAAAATTTTAAATAATATAATAAAGTAATAAGCGTAAAAGGTTCTCTTAAACAAATCGTTAAACTAACTAGAGATACAAACCATTCACCACAAATAATGTCTTTGATTCAGTCGGTAGTTTCCTTCTTTTGATTTGCTAAATTACCTCAATTTCTGCTTGATTACTTCCACTGAACTTCAATATAAAATTGCAATGTAACACTAATAAAATGATTTCGGACGCCAAGTTATTTTTTATAATGCTCGGAATAACTAAACCGAGTTCTACACTAAAAATTTTATCAAAATGAAAAATAATAAAAATATACAACTATGTTTATTAACAGTTAAAATGATAGGGTTAAATAAAATATATCTGAAAAATAGCCTTAAATTACTAATTAAATCATAAATACCTGTTATAAAATATACTACATCTTCTTGAGAACCCCTGGTATTATAAAAAATAATGCAGAATTGCAAACCAAGGTGTCGTAATCCTTGTGTCAATGTTGCGCAATATATGGCAATAACAATACTTTTATGTTGCCAACCACACCCAAACTGGAATTTTATTTCTTATAAATTTATCTTCTTGAAATTGAATAAAACAGTATTTATTGCATTTGTTGAAATTTCCAATAAAAAATTGCAATCATAAAATGAAAGCGTACGCAACAGTAAAATTAAATGCATACTTAAATTGTAATAAAAGTGTAAATCAAAGTAAAAATAAAAGCAAAGAAAGTAAAAGTGAAAGTGCCTGAAAAGAGCAAATGTTTTAATTTTTAGTATTACGAGTTAAAAGATATCTTACCATCAAATCAATGGCACTTTCATCAAATTTAGGTGGAAAACCCAAAAAGCTTTCTGCTTCTCACCACATTCATTAGGAAGTGAAAAAATGGACGCTGTGGAATATCTTGTGATGTCGCGTTGCGCGAATAAAATGATCAGAAGAAAATTTAAAGTGGGAGTATAAACCATTAAGAAATATATACCCTTAAGAAGATATGCACTTAAGTTACACCAAAATGCAAATTAAGTTGCCTACCTCATAGCTACAAATCATTAATAAATAATTTTTTCTTATATTTACAACTGAACGAATGAAAGACCTAAATTACGGTATTTTTAATACAACTTAAAATGGGTTGTTACAGGATTAATGTAAAATTTTTACTAAGGTATATGTCAAACATTTACATGTGATTAATAATTATTATAACATTTGTAGGTTAAGTAATTACGAACTTCGAAAATTTTCGAATATGTACAACTGTAATTGTAATAGCTAGCAATGCTGTGGCCTTCCAGATAATTAAATAAATTTTGATGCAATTAATTGGTATATATTTGTGAAATACATAATTATGTTGTAATAACGCATTGATTAAAGAAAAGATAATATATGGTTAATCTGTATCCGACCTATCACAACCACTTGTAAGGTTAATAATCATTTCGTCTACTGTAAAAGCTAGCACTTCCCCACGTTTATATCACTGTTTTATAATCTCCTCTGTATGGCGTACACCATTAGCCTAAATATGTTGATTACATTGTTCGTTAGACATAGTAATCACATTTTCGTCTTTGTAGCCATCTCTTCCTATGTGCCTGTCATAGTATCCTTTAGCATGTTCCCATATTAGTTCAATTGCATTTAATTCACAATGATAAGGTGGCAATATTGATACGTCATGTTCGTAACTCCTTATTATTTCATTTACCTCATATAGTTTTTCTATTCCTTGTGATTTTATTAACGAATAGAGCTCGGTTTTGTTGAATGAGATGAGATCATAATTAATGTTATTTTTTATTAACCATGAAATCATGTTACCTTTCGTCCAAGACTAATGTAAAAGCTATATATAATTATAATACACTCACTTTGTTCGTACATATAAGGTATTTCTGATGGAAATTTTCGAGGAATCTACAAGATCTTTGAATTTAACTTTCGTACGTGGCCGTTTTTTTACCCGGACTGGACAGAATTGGGTTGGATTTTGCCCGACACTTGATATTTTTCACTGTCGTGACAGATATACCAAGTCCTTCGTCACACGCTCTAAATTTGAGATCACTATTAATTGAGCTTAAGACAATTCTAAAAACACCTACCCCTTGGACACTAGAAAGCGGTATTAAATGGTTGTTGTTTTCTTTCACCTTTTCAAAATATTGCAATAAATTCCGCACAAACTGTTGTGCTTGCGTATATAAGGCTTTATCTTGTATAGACATTAGGTTTCAGAGAAACTAACAGAGATGTAGGAATAAACATAAATGATTGAACAAAGGGAAAAGAACTATTTTCAATGTGTGTAATGGAAAATGAAATATGGAAACGTAGGAAATATGAAAGTAACAAGTGGTAACAAGCAAAAGGAGGTTGTCATAAGAATAACAAACTAGGTTAGTTAAGTCGTATTAAGACAAAAATTACAACAAGTGTTCATAGGTAATCTCTTTTCATTGTGTTTAAACAGTCGATAACATACGTCAGTTGCTCAAAATGCACTTGAAATTTAACCATCCTTTTTATACTTAAATGTGCGATGGCAAAATAAACGTTTCATTTAGCGCATCGATGATGTAGGTCAATTCTTTGGTGGCCAAGATAGTACGTACATATAAACAAATATATATATATATATATATATATATATATATATATATATATATATATATCATTTATTGTTAAATATTCTAAAATTCTAAATAATTGACTGCATTTAGAGAGATTGTAGGTCAACCATTAGTTAGGGTGGTTGTAGAGGGGTATTTGCGTGTGATTTCAAGGACATAACGTTGTAAAATTCAGTAGTGCAGTTAAAACATTGTTTGTTTACTGCCATACCTGGTTTGGAGTATGTAAAATTCAAACGTTTACAAGTAAAGTTGACTTTTTTATTGAGTTGGAAAGTGTTTCTGTTGTGAAAGATGTAAATAATGTGTGTAAACATATGAGAGAATCAACAGTAACCGTTATGCTAAGTGCGTATTGTGTATTTAAATCTGTGTGATAGTAAAATAAACTTTTAAAGTGATCCTTCCCAACTCAACAGCGGTTTTGGGCATTGTGTACTAAAATTATATATTGTGGTTGCTGATGTAAATGCGTGCATAAGGACATAAAACGAATCAAATACATAGGCAATTAAGGATGCCGCAACGTGAATTAAAGTATGTTCTAGTTATGGACATTGAACTCTTTCAGTATAATTGCCTAATTAGTAGAAGCGTTAAAATGATTAATGAACGCGGAACCCTTTAGATAACAGAGGTAAGTCTGAGTGTAAGACATTAGAGGCTTGCGGGTGTGTTCACAATCCCAAGGGTTAATTATAGGAGCTCAACACCAGTAAATTAAGTAAAGTATGCGTCACTGGTTGTAGTGTTTGATTTATTTATTTATTGATATATTCATTTCCGACACCATTAGAAAATTATTTAAACATTTTACTGGTTAGAATTTTTATGAGTTGTCTACGGTGGTTACGACATAACTGAATAGATAAAGACGTTGCGTCTCGTGTTATTATTTTTAGGATTTAGTTCGATTTAAGACAAGGTGACGCTTAGAATACTGTTCGATTTGACTTACCTGAAGTTATTAGACTAACTCACAACCCTAACGATGAGCAAGCTGGCCCTTGCGGATATTTGCCTGTTCGGTGTTCTAATGCCGTTTGAACTTGTTACAATCGGTATTTACCATGTTATATACTTCTGTTCTAAATGCCTTAAGCGGTCAATTTCTTTGAGGTAATTATTGAATGTGTTTACTCTTGTTAATAAAACAACCTTCGTTTGTTTGAAGAACAAAACGCATAATACTTGTACGGGTTATATTGCCAAAACAGTACAGCTGTACCATAAAGGCAAACAGGATAGAAGGGTTAACTAAAAACATATTTTCTGCAATGTAATTGTTTTCAAGTATATGTAGACCTATGCCAAAGTATATTTAATGTGTGCTAAGTGTTCTCAACAACACATCTTGAAATGCCGTTCAGTTTACCCTGCATACATAACAAATATGATTACTATTTTTACAACAAATATTGAAAGTAACAGTTTCTTTAAATTGGAGTTTGAAAAGTTTTGGATGGTTCATAATACGCTAACAAACGATTGTGCAACATCAGCAACTTTATATCACTTTCATCAATATTTTCAGAAATTTTTTAATTTCTACAAATTATAAAACATAACATTCAAACAATTATATTATTAAAATCAAAAAGTGCTAATTCCTTTCACATTAATTACTAATTATGCGCGCGTCAAAATAAAGATTTTAAAAGTTATGGAGATTACTTGAAGATACGTTTTTCCATAAAAGAGTACGTAATGTAGAAAACCTATATGTTTAAATATTAATCAAAAACTTGATTCCTAATAAGTTTCAAAGGAATTTATATTATAGGGCAGTAAAAGCAAAATCAGTGAATTAATTTTCGTATATCGCTTAATTAATTTATAATCTGTACTATTAGATTTCAAAGCATACCGGCACGTTCACATATCCACCCTATTGGTTATTTGAAGGTGGAATGGGGGTTAGGGCTTTATATTAGAACTATTGATAGAATACTGCCATTTTGAATTCATATATATAGACTTGGATATATCATAAAAATTTCTTGTCAAAAATAGTAACTTCACACAATCTCTAGGATTTTTTATTTTTGAGATGTACTAATATGAAAAGGCAACAATCTAATCAATTGAATGGAAATTACTAAAAAGTGTATGAATTTATAAAAAATATTGGAAGTGAGACATCAATGTAGTCAAATAAAAATAAATCACTTGATATCCGTGACAACACATCATCATTCTAATTGAAATTAGACTTTTGTTAGTCTAATTTAGATTAAATAACCCTTATGACTGATGTAAGCGGCAAAAGTGCGAATTTAGCAAATGGTATATGCATATAGAATAGTTACATTTGTGAAGAATTGATACATACATTATACGTAATAATGCGAAAAACAATAGTTAACCAATCTATTTTGTAAAAGACTGGGGTAGAATTCTATAACACACATTAAATAGTTTTGATTCTGGACTTACTTTAGGAAGTTTGATTATTGTTCTAAATGACAGCGATCATTTTCTAGAACACGCTTTTAAAATAGACATATTAAAGATAAGATAAATAAAGCATGTACACGTACACCTACACACGCACACGCGCACGCTGATTATATACATGCACACAAACACACATACGGGCATGCGCACTTGCATGCACATGCACACGTACATATATGAGAAATTTGGACAGTGGTAGGTTATTGAGATGTAACGGCTAAAAATGCGTCGTGAATAACTATAACAGCCAAAGGGTCATTTGTATTGGGTAACGCGTTTTTCATTTTTTAGGTATGATCGGGAAATTAATACTGTAAACATATATGTATGTGCGCTTTGACCATTTTTTGGCAAACAACAAATTATCAGTAGTGTATGATGTTGTGCTAAAGATAAAAAATGTTACGTGTGGAAGCAACATTAATTTTAGTCTACCATTGATTGAACATATCGCAATTAGGAACCAATTTATTATGTTTAGACCTATAGCTAAAGATTTAAGACGTTTAGTGTGTTTACAAAGTTATAGGGCATGGTTGAGTTAAATATCTGGATATTATGGGTTTTACTTTTTTTGGTTTAATAAGCTAACCTTTCGTTTTCTTTAACTCTTGGGAACGAGAACATATGGCATCTATTCAATGATTTAATAATTAGAGAATACCTAAATTGATTATAGACATTCCTTGATAGTATGGCTGATTTATAAATTATCGCAAATTCTAGTTCCCTAAGACATTGCAAAAAACTAAAAATCAAAATTTTGACAAAAGTAACCCACACGTTACAATCTTTGTTCTAAGAATCGAAGTGTGAAGTATCAAGAGAGTGTAATTAGCAGTACATTTCCATGATAAGTGCTGCAACTGCTGTGGTCTGTCGAGTTACGGAGCTGATTAACGTAAAATAGCCTGAGCTACTCAAACAATAATTTGGCCTTTTCGCGAAACAGTGTACTCACAAATATATATGTGTACTTTGAGAAAGTGTTAGTGCCACCGTCTGTTGAAGTGGAAAAGCCTTAGTTTCAAGCGGAGACGTTTGCATTGTTTGCCTACATATTTCTATACTAGCACCTGCTTTAAAGACGGCTACTTGTAAAGTTGTAAGAATAGTTGGTAAGGATTTCGTTAATTTGAGGTTTCAGATACACAAAGGTGTATGAATGTTAAAGTTTGGTTTGGGCGAAAAGCATAAACACACGAATTCAAGAAATGTTTGTATCAAAGGAATAGGTTATTGTAACAGTGTAGGGGATCAAGATTTTGACTGCCTGCTTTTGGCGAATTACCCAGCATGTCTCAAGAATAATTATCGTGCCTTGTCAGCTTAAACAGTGAACTGATCGTATGCGAAGATGAATCTCCAGGTCGAATACCACCCTCAATATTCATGTGGGACTATATTTAGTTGTACGCTAACCAAACATTTTTTTGCAGATAGTGAATAAGGAAGCGAAAATGAGAATAGTTATAAAGCAAATAAAACAGTGTGTATCGGTCGTAGGAAGAGGAGCTGGATAATGGAATTGTGTTAGCGTGGAAGAATATTCACAAGGATATCTGAAGTTGTATGGTAAGTATTTAGTCTATCATGTGAAACCCTCTTAAAACAGGTAATGCATTTAAACGTAGCCAGATCTTAAGCTACCAGCTGGGTAGCTGGTACCAACCGTCAAACGTAATAGTGGCGGTCTTCTTACCTAACAAACCAACATTTTTTGACAAAAATATTGATAATAAAAGGTTATCTGAAATACAAATCTATCATTGCACATTCCTTAATGTTTTATTTGAATGAATTTTAAACCATTCAAAGCATTTCGTTAAGACCGTAAGCTGTTAGGGACTTACGTTAACGATTCGCAACAATTTTGAAGGTGAACCAAGTTACTTCTACCTTATTAATGTAGCGAATTAATCACATTCCAGCGTCGAGCAATATTTGCTCACGACTTCTTTCTTACACGGATCTCTGCATTTCATAATTTATAAAGTAAATGATATGCCGGTTTTAAAGTAAATGATTCTTTACTACATAACTTATATAAGTTATAAGTTATAACACCGTAAAGTTTTAACTAAGCATGGCATTGAAAAGTTTTCGAGTGACGGCTTTGTGTATGCGTTTGACAAAACCAGTACCAAATGTGATAACCTGAAATTTTGGTGTGAAGAACGGGGGTCATGAAAGGCTCGAATCCACACACTCAATGGAGAAGTATTTAAAAGAATCAATTTACACTCTCATGATGTATCGGCCGCTAATGTACATGGACGCTTTGCCAAGTTGTACGTCGAACAACTCCTATTTACGTTACCCTAGCTAGGGAAATATTGAACATTAAATGCGCCATACATTTAGCTACCCTAGCGAGACGATGGAAGGATGTGTGATGGTCTAACGCAGCATATTATTTGTTGAAAAATTATTTAACCTGAAGAAGTTTCAAATTTTATTTAACTATAATCTTTCCCACATGAGTAACACGTGAAATGCTACATAAGTGATCCTTATTTTGTTACCCTATCGGGGGGATGAAGTGCTAAAGTTATCTTTACCGAAGACGTATTAAAAAATGTTTATGACAGTCATGTTTTCCACATAAATATACGTTAGACAATACCTCAAGTAAAACCTATTAGGTTACCCTAACTATGTCAACAAAGAGTAAAAAAAACAAGCTTTACATGAACAAATGCGTGGCTGGAAGAAAAATGCATGGTTGTAGCGTTATATTAACTACCGAAGTAAGTAAAAATCTTGAAAAGGTTTACAGCAACAACTTTGTGACTGGAGAGTCGTATGCGGCACATAAAGGAACATGGCCCATGTTAGCTGTAATTAACAACATATTCCATCTCTACGCATTGCGCGTGATTTTTCCTAATCGCAAACCATACTATCATTGGTATATGTTGGTAAAGACATCCCATCAACAAAAATGGCCTACGCAGCATGCCAGATACAATGTTAGGGCACGAAAGGGAAAAAACACGCTTAACAGTAACGAATGAGTAGCTAGCGTGTAGGTAAGTTTAATTGAAGTTTATCACTACCGTGTATAAAAATACAATGGTAGTGGTAGAGCAACAAACTCATGGTTGTCGAACGACCCCTATTTGGTTACACTAGCTAGGATAATGAAAGATAAAAATTTTTCCAGAGACAATACCGTAACTAGAGCGTGAACTTAAGGAAGATTAACAAATATTTCATTGTTGTCATTATCGCTACAGAATAGATCAATTTTAGATCAAATGTAGCAGAACTTGCCAACGTCAGTGTCATTTATAATAAACCACATAAATCACTTGTTTTCTTAAATGGGGAATTATCTGCGCATCTTATATTGTGAGATATTACAACTTCAAATAGTCATGCGCCACCATATTGTTTATTGCCTCGAGCCACCACCTTGACAGTCTAATTTGGAATAAGATTATAATTTACTGTCACTAATAATTGTTTACGTTTGTCAAACAGAAAAAAAAAATAAATCTGATTGCTATTTATAACATGCTTAATACTTATTTCCTGTGTTGCTTTGTATTGTGTAAGTATTGTTACACGATCAAACCGCAAGTTGCCAAGCCAACCCTCAGTGGAAATGGGAGGGTTCAATATAAGACATAAAACGGTTGAAATTTAGTTTCAAACATCTTACACTTACCATAAAACAACAAATAGCAACGTTGAATCCGGGAACAATTGTTTCTAGGCGCCACCACAATCTCAAACTTTCTGAAATAACTAGTCCTAGGCAACGTGTTAAGTTAATCCTATCAGACTGTGGAAGATAGAACTGTAGCCTACTCGACAAAATCATGCACAATTCAAGTTGGAACATGCAATTCGTACAAAACTCTTTATTTCGTTACATAAACAATTACTTCAGCTTCCGTTTTTTGGATCGCGCGGTTCTGTATGCACAATACTTTCAACTCAATGATTGCTGTTGATCATGATTCTGTTTAATCATTTCTTAAACTTTGGAGAACTGAAGAGTGATTCCAATTCTCAATTAATCATTTCATTTGTAAATGTTAGACACTTCATCACCAATATGGGTTTTTACAGTGCGGCACTAATTATTTACACCCTTATATACCGGCGGCCATCCATTTTGCCCAACGTCAACATATTTATCCCGCTCAAACCAAAAACAGCCTATCCCAAAATATAATTTGCTGGAAAGTCAGGATGGAAACGGAACCAACGTAATCGAAACTAGAAAATCGCTGCCATCTTGAATTTTTACAAATATCCTATAAATTTTTCGGAATGACCCTATTTCACATTCAAATTCACTCCACATACTGTCCAGATCTAGATTCAACTTTTTATAAAAGTCCTATATGTGGGCCAAGCTTTCGTTTCGCAAAATTTAGTTAATTCTAACACCATTTGTTCTTGAGCATGCATTAAAATTTCCATTATGCAATATTACGACATTTATACAAGCAAAGATATACGTACATAGTTTTCTTCTACACTTTAATACAATAGCAACACATTAAAAATTCACACGCTATCCATTTACAGCAATTTTAACTTGCATTCTTGTAATACCGTAACATTTAAACATTATCGTCTCAATAGGGGGTTACTAAGATATTGTTTCTTATTCCAATTTAATACTTACAACTTATAAAATCTTTATACAACATTGAAATACTCTTTTATATGATACTTAAGGCTTCACTGAAATTCTAGTGGCGTAACATTTATACTAACTTACATTATGTACAAAAACAATTTTCTCGTGCAAACTCACGTTCATTTCATTCCAAATATGTTCTACGAACAACACAAGACTGCCTATACCCAGTGCGTCAAAATAATCTCACAAAATTTAATCGTTTAATTTTATTCACACTAGGTTATTATATGTCATAATTTAAATTGCAATATAATCTCACTTACTTTATAATTATGTAAAACAGTATTATGACCCTTATAAACAATTCTCAATATCGTATATTTTACTGTTACAACTTATCTTTCAATAAAATCACTTAATGTTAAAATTGAATAAATAAATTTTACAGTTCACCTATAAAAATTTTAGTTTATGTGATTATTCAAATCTATTTGATCTGTATCAAAAATTTTGTATCTTCTAAATTGATACGTAGGTTGCTCGAAGGTATCCGGAATTTGCAACACTGGTACTGCTAGGCAACATCTGTCATACATGTAGTAAATTTAACCTTTTTTATTGATATACTCACATACAAGGTTATGTGTTACGGACACGAATTGTGCTGTTCTGTGATTTGAAAGTTTCTTGTCGGTCAAGAAATAGAGTTGGCTCGGGAACATTTTCTACTATTTTCGATGTGAATTAACTCAACAACAGTGCATCGAGCAACTCACTTCGATTTTCGATGATGAAGCACCATCTAAAACAACTATATATCACTGGTTTAGTGAATTCAACCTTAGCGGTCGTCCGCTCACAGAGGAATTTAAAGAAAGTCGTCTAAAATCTGCTGTTGTGCCCAAAAATATCAATGCTCTGCACGAACAGATTGTGCAAGATCGTTATTTTGACATACCGTGAGCTGCAGGCATCCATGGGAATTAGTATGACAATTTGATAATTGCTCAAGAAAAGGCGATTGGTGCAATGAAAAAATACAATTGTGATGCGTCAAAAGCCGTGTATAACGTCTACACAGATAACGAATCATGAACCTATGCGTACGAACCCGAAAGTAAAGAGCAATCGACTGTTTGTTGTTCCTGCAAGAAGCTTTTGAAAGCAAATGATTGCGTGTTTTTTTTTAAATAAATGAGCATGCGGCTACAGAGCTTCTGGAGAATCATGAAACGGTCAATTCTGAATCGTACACACTTATTTGTTTCCCACAAGTCATTCTACATCGTGATAATGCTCGCACATAGCGGTCTAAACAATTGAATATTTGAACAACCAAAACATCAAACGGACAGGTTATCCGCTATACAGTCCGGATTTAGCACCCACTCACTTATTTTATTCCCATAAAACACTTTAATCATGTAATATTGTTATAGGCCAGTAGTGTCAAACCAAAAGAGTAGACGAATCGGAAATAATTGCTCCAAAGGTTTTATTATTTGAATGGATTCATTTCTGCTCCAATATGACTATCCTAGGTTTTCTCCTCCATCGGAGTTGTGCTTAAGTGTGTGTGGTTAATAATGTACCTCAAAAAAGGGTATTTTTGCAGTTTTACGGTTATATTTCGTAAAAGACTCACAATATCGAAAACACGCCCCTATTAAAGGTTCTAGGGCATTAAATTCTGTATTAAATGACATGGTGGGCCTTGAAAACAAAATATCCCAAGACTATATGTAGTTAGTGCTCAATGGTAGGCTTAGTATCAGAAAGTCTGATAAGTTTTGACATGACGATTGAGCAGACACTAATGCGCTCAATGCGCTCGTAAAAAGACATTACAACCGAAATATGACAAGTGTAGTGTTTGATGACTACCCAGAAAACCTGTCCACCAAGAGCATTAAGTAAGCCGAGTGCCTTCGCCAAAGCAAAAGACACACTACTCCTGAGGTTATTTTTACCGAGTTAATGGTGGTGACCATGACTCAGGAGCAATTCTTTTTCAACCCAATAGAGCACGTTTCCTTAGGTTGCTTACAGAGAGGCTTGAAAGTCAATAAAACAAGCTAATGAAGATGCAGACTATCTGATCGTTGCCACGGCCCTTAAGGTATCACGGGAGCATGAGAAGGACCTTTTCGTTATGCTCAATGTCCTACATCACCATCAGCAAACATATTTCTCAAAACCTGGAAGAGGAACGACCCCATCAAACGTATTTGGTTCCAACAGCTTCAAACTGGCAGGCAACATGAGAAGGCCACTCATATTTCTCCACACCATAAGTGGATATGACACAACTTCAGCACTCTTGAATCAGGGCAAAAAGAAGGTGGTCAAGTTGTTGGTCGAAAATAGATGTCTTCTAGAGGAAATCAAACCTTTCTTCGAGAGCATGATAATAAATCTGAAGCTATGGCCGGAGTTGGCCTACGATTTTTAACAACCCTCTACGGAGGTAAGGAAGGAGACACTTTGGATAAATTGCGATTCGACCTGTTTTCCAAAGCCCTCGTGAAATCCAAATTCAACCAGACATCCCTACCATCAACATCCGAAGAAGACCGCCAACATTGATTAAGAGTTTATCTACAAGTACAAATGCTGTTATGACACAGATGGATCCGCTACTCTAGAGATGGTAGACTTCAAAATTTGGTCTTGACCCCCTTCCTATCTCCAATGACGCAGCTCCACAGTCTCTCTATAATTTTCTGCAAATGCAACAAGGTGTGTACATGTGGTTGGGTGCGTTGGAAGGCTGGGATTAAATGCTCATTGATTTTTGCCGACTGCAAAGGAACTCCTGCACTAACTCCCTCCAACCAGATGAAATTGGCGAACCAGATGTTACGAAGTCCTGCGTATGTGGGGCGACGAAAATTACCGACTTTGACGAGCCGCGTGGCCCAACGCCATCCAAACGTGGACGTCTATGAATTTTGTGTACCTACCTATTTGTTCCCTTTTCACTTTCATACCTGTAACTAAAATTTTTGTTACTATGAGAGATAATCATCACTAACTGATTTCAAGAATTATGTTTCTTATCCTGCGTCCATCTTCATATCAATTGAATGGATCTCATCATATTCTATACGAAACTATTTTTTAATATTATCTTTTTATATATTCTACAATTCTAATATCTTATTGTATAATATATTTACTAAGTACAAGACTAGTACAATGGAGTGCTATAGTACTATGTTTAATATAGCGCAAATAACACTTATGGAAGAACTGCAATTTAAACGCTCCTCATTATTGACGAAAAATGGTCCAACTTTATGCTAGAGCTGTACGGAAACGGGTGCTCCAAAAAGTTTACTTTGTAATGATCCTGCAGATCCTTCCTAAACATTCCTATCCTTGTAAATAAATTCCTCAAAACTTATTTCCTCCTTCCTTCCACAACTGTATTTACCTTATTTAAAAATGTTATTAGTTGTTCCCCACTCTCCCCACTCTCACCAAAATCTCTACATAAACACTAGCTTCCCATTCAAGATTATTATTATTATACCCAGACTATCCCATCAATCACCCAATTACTCTCCTGCCTGAAACCACTCGTCATTATTCCTATTCTTATTATTATTATTATACCAGACTATCCATTCGATCACCCAATTATCCTACCTGAAATAACTCATTAATATTCCTGCGTGTTCTTATAATCATTCCTGCATTCATTTTATCCCGTCAACCTGAAATCACACATTTCTGCTTGTTCACATACATTCATCATCATCTCCTAGTTCCTATCAATAACCTGAAAGCCATCCTTTTATTCCACCTGACCCACCTAGATTATACGACCCTGAACATCTAGCCAGAAAATCCTTTAAAACCCTTATCTACCAGTCCACCCAAGTTCTCTACACCCATACTTTAACACCCTAATTAGTTATACGACCTTATTGTGGGTTATGGCCCCGATTTGAGTATAACTAAAGACAGTTAAGTGTACAGAAACAGACGGAGGTCATTTACACCCCGAATGCTTCTAGATACTAAACTACACCTTTTCTAATCAATTTTACGAAGTAAAACAGGGATTCTACCCCTATGAGCTTGTTGAAGGTATAAGCCGCGACAAGGACAGGTTGTAGATATCCTACCGACTGTAGTGAATTGACGGTGGTATCTTGCTCCGAAAGATTCTCTATTGTCACGACCAATATTATCCCTTTAATTCTTCCCTTTGACGGTTTCGGTTTTCGCCCCGAAAAAGGATTTTTCTATATCCAAATATATATATCCCAGTTCCACTTCCGTTACTTATCATATTACCCCTATAACCTACATATTGTCACCCTACACAAATTATATCATACTTACTTCTTCAATTACCTTTTATTTAGTCATCCTATACAGACATACTCCAACCTAACTTCTATCATTATTCATTCCTATATAATATCCACCCTCAACCAACCCGAAATTAACCCTACACGTGAATAAAACCTGTTTTTCCTCGCACCATTAATACATCACGTTTTTACACTAATTAGTTATTATCCCTCGTAATTAATTAAACAAATCTGTTCACCGTTATACCACGTTTTTATCATATGTTTTCAGATGTAAAAGCGTAGCACTATTTGGAGAGGTTTGAATCTAAACTAGACCAGAGGCGTAGACTTTTTACAAAGTCGAGGAAGAATCAATAGGATATTATTTACCATTGTTTCTTTGAATTATATACTCGTTTATTTTCAGTTTTATTTAATTTTGTTAGAATCATATTATAATTTCCAATTTTCATTGTAAATAAACCTATCCTGTTATTGTGGTAAATGTTTGTATAGTTAGACTAGGTTAGGCAACCCAACCTACTTCCAAGCATCCATAGTAATCTGAACCTCCCCTTGAGAAAGTATTCATGTTCAAATAGAGCATACAAACTGTAAAGTAATAAGTTTTGCAACAGGTAAAAGTCAGGTAGCAGTTACCAGAACCAGGAACCAGTACAACTTTAGGTCTCATCGAACGCATAATTTATTCAACTATAACTTTTGTATGAACTACTTTATTGGTAGATGAGTTAGTTTAGATGATAATACCAAAAAGCAGAAGGTAAAACAAAAATTTGTCATAAATATGTAAAATTTGTCCAAGTTTGATGAACGGGAACGGGTGGTCAAAAGAATAAGCAGAATTTAATGCCCTACAACTCTTAACCATGTTTTCGAAAATGTGAGTCCTTTACAAGATATAACCGTAAAACCGCAAAGATACCCCTTTTACATTTACATTTTTAACCCTTGCCACTCAAGCACAACCTCACCGGGGATAGATTAATACAATCAAACCTTTTGTTGCAGTTATTTCCGATTTGACTTATTAAGACTACTGGCCTATTAATAATTATCCTATTTTCGCGTTGACTTCGCAATACAATTTTAAGAAGTAATTGATCATAAGATATTTATTAAAATTTACGTTAAAAAGTCTTACTATGATTCATACTTAAATTGCTTTATCTATTAATCCATTGTAGAATAAAAACCTTTATTGTATACAAACATATGTCTCGATTTTACTCTCATTTTCTTTAGAATTAACTGTACGGTTTTATTATCTAAGTAAACCTTTAACTATCGCAAATAGTTGATATATTGTAGTAATTACCACATATATTCAATAATAAGCGAGTGTAGCACATGAAATTTTATTTGATCGTTCACA
Organism: Vesta saturnalis; assembly: GCA_036346205.1. Lineage (NCBI taxonomy): Eukaryota > Metazoa > Arthropoda > Insecta > Coleoptera > Lampyridae > Vesta > Vesta saturnalis. Next base: position 713,589 of record JARFJB010000683.1, read on the forward strand.
TGTGAAATAGCTGTACAACCAAGCTAGTGTAGAAATGAAACCCATATGGATTCCAATAATGCGCGAAGAGCTTAAGCGCAATACACCTGCGCAAGAGGTTACGGCGCAACATGCGCAATAAACTTCTGCGCAACCACGAAAAATAGTTTTATATATATATATATAAGTTCTAACAAATATATATTGGATTACTCAGTGGCTCAGCGGTAAAGGTGTCAGACTAGTAAGTGAAAGGTACCAAGTTCGAATCTGAGAGTAGTCAAGTGCTTGAGAAAAATTAGATATAACATATGAATTCGACTCAAGTGCGAAAACAGTCCTTCTCAGGACTAAGCCTGATGACGGAAGCAGAGTCCGCTTCCGAAACGTCGCGCTCAAAAAGCATAAACTGTGGAAATAGGCCGATCAACTCCACTAATAGGAAACCACAGTTACAAAACACTTATAATACAGAAGCTGTACAGTATTTATTATTTCTTGGTTAGACACCCTTACTTAACCTATTGTTTCTGAAATATATTCACAATGACAAATAAGTTTTAACAACCACTTTATTTGATAGTCAGTAACACGTAATTATATTTTTAATAAATTACAATTCAGCATTTTAATTTGCCACCGGTTCAAAATGGCGATCAACAGTCTCCCGCCCGTATCAAATGAAGACTGACTGTTCCCTTATTAAAAATCTATCTAACGTGCTTCTTTCAAATTATCCAATAAGATAAATTAAAACGGATTTCCGTAACTAACTTCACGTCCATCTTGGAACGTTTTACATTTCCCCTATTGTATTTCTACGTTCTAATTTGTTATAAAATCAATAAATAATTTTTTTAATCTAATCTGAAACTTTAATCTTATAATTCATATTAGTTTTATACCCCCGAATGCATATGAAGTAGGGTAAAGTGGGGGAATACTGGCCCCCTAAGGAAAATCTCGAATATCTCAGAGATTTTTAAAATGTAAAAGGAGATTAGTCAGTCTAAATGAAAGATATCAGGTTCGAAAGCGAAATACTTATTTATTATAAGTTACAAAATAAGGTTAAAAAATGTCAAGCCTTTTTGAAAATAGATGAGTGGCCGGAATTATCCACCATCTTGGAGGAATAGCGGCCACCATTATCCAACATGTTCACATGTAGAAATCGCACACATAGCTTTTCTTTCTTTTTCCATTTATGCAATCACTGTGAGCCCATCCAGAACAGCTCACACATCTCAGCCAAAGTTCGCGGTTTTTTTCTCCGCAAATAGAGCAAATGTCCTCAGTAATTTCGACGTGGGACTTTTCTTCTTCATCTTCACAGTCATTGTACGTTACCTTAGTTTTCTTTCTTAGTTCTGGTTTCTGTTGCATGCAAATATTGATATCTTTATTCACAAAAGCGTTGGTGCCATCAAAGCTACCGAAAACCTGTTTTTTTTTACTCTTTTTACTTTTGAATGACTATCATTTGCCTTCTGCAGCATTCTCTTTTTGGCTTTTTCGTCCAAAATTTCTTTCATTGGCGTCGATGTAAATATTTGGGAGAGTTGCTTTTTCGCACCTTTTATTTCTTTTTCATTATTAGTTCCAGAACATCCGGGAACAGGTATTATTTCCTAAACTATATGTTTCATTTGTTTCATTTTCGTCAGTGTCTCCTTCGGTTCTTTGTTGCCCTACATCTTCTTCACTGCCCTCTTTTCTGTTCTTTTCTATTTGTTCATTTCTAGGAATCAACTCATTTAAGTTCGCAGGTTTTAAGTTTTCAGCGGGGGAAAAATCTTCAATATTGAAAACATCAGGATTGACAGGGAATATTCCCGTTACTTCAAAACCTTTAGTAGCTTTTTGTACAGTTGCCACCCTTCCGAAAGATTTGTTGAATAAAGCAGCAACGATGTTGGGCGTAATTTTTTCGCCCGGATGATTCCTCATATATTTATCGCATTCTGAATTATATGCTATCTTCAACGGACCATAAAAAGTAACATCAAGTGGCTGAACTCTGTGCGACGTATGGGAAGGAATCGTCAGCATAATAATTCCGCTTTCTTTGCAGAAATTGTAAACTTTTAACGAGCAATGACTAGAGTGGTTGTCTAATAACAACAGAACTGAATCTTCTTTAGAATTTTTAACACAACGCTTGAAGTGATTTAACCATTCAATGAACAAATCTTCGGTAATCCAACCATTATCTGAGCAGTGATAAACAGCGCCTGGAGGTCCGTTATTTTTTAAATGATCAGCCATTCGTTTCCTGGCATAAATGAACATGGGAGGAACGTAAGTTCCAGCTGCGCTAAATGAACACAAAACGGTAGTGGTTTTTCCCTTCTCCCAACTTGTTAAGGAACCCACTCTTTTTTAACCTTTTTCAGCGTAAATTTTGTTAGGACGCTGAACTGTTGTAATGCCGGTCTCGACAACATTAAATATTCGCGTTGGAGAAAATTTGTATTTTTCCATGAGTGCTTAGGTTTGCAAAAAAAATTCAAAAAATCACACGATTAATGTTCGTTGATTCGGGTTTCCTTAGTCTAACTTGTGGATTGTGGATTGTCACGACCAGCTGACATTTTTTCCTCATTGAACCTATTTTCCAAATTATTTAATTTGGAAAAAGTGTAGGCGCTCTGCTGAATCTGTGCTGATGTAATACCAAAAAAAGTTGTTTGGAAAGATTAACTATATGCTCCGATAATTCACGCTCCTGTTCTTCAGTAAATACTGGTCGTCGTCCTAATTCAGGTTTTGATACTCTGCTGCTCTTACGATAAGCTTGAAGAGTAGCTCTTGGAATTGCAAAGGTTCTTGAAACTTTCCGAATATAGAACCCATTTTCTATTGCTTCAAGAGCTGCCTGTAGTGTCTCGGAAGACCAACAAGCTCTATGAGATTTTCGTCTGTAAGTCCGGGGCATCTGAAAACGAACGCTACCCTATCCTTTTTATTGATTGAATAGATTAATAAAATCAATTTTTATTGTAATTTTGTACTGAAAATTTAAATCCGCCTCATCAAGTAGTATCTTTTTACCAGATTTTCAATAAAATAAAACAGAAGCAAAAGTTTATGTAAAACTAATATGTAATTTTTATTAAGTAAAATGTAAACTATTAAATGCATGTTAGTTTATTTAAATTCTTGACAACTTTTATCAAACTTAGCAATATTTTCATTGCTCTATTTTGAACACCTTAATTAATTTTTATATCAAGGTTTAACAGTAGTAACTCGTTACCTTTAACAATGTATGAATTGATTTTGAAAATTTTGATTTATTTAAATACTTATTTGTGCTTCCTTGAAAATTATTTAACAGTTTAAATTTAAATATATAATTTGTCATATTTACGTAAAATGTCTCAATCCATTAATTTCAACCCCTTCCAGTGGCGTGACTTGTTATTATCGTGACGTTTATTTACGTATATGAATAAATTTTACTAATTGATTGCATATTACATTTTTGAATCACGAAACATAAATACTAAAAATAAAAGAGTTAAAAAATAAAAACGAAATATGTAATACAAAAATTGTATCATTTTAATTGGTATCTTGTATAGCGCTTAATTCCTACTTTAAATGGTACATTATAGGAGCTTACTATGCCACATAAACGCTACGTCAAATGACACATCAATATTTATATCGACATATTCGTGGCTAAAGTGTAAACTTAACAGAACGATTAGTTAAGAGCTTCATATCACTATTATATTTTTCAAACTATCTTAAATGGTGTACCAAAGGACCACAAATGTACTAATCTAGTTAGGAGATGAAAAGGAAAAAGCAAAGATCTTTACAGCAACGAATTCGTTACTAAATTTGACTGAGGAAGTAGTTGTACTACTACTAGTACTTGGTTTACTATCACATTTTGTGCACATAAATACTATTTAAGTAGTACATCAAACGAGTTATATTTATTTACCCAAGTTGGGGGAGATAAGGCTACAGATCAACCAACGATGAGCCAGTGTACAGGTCAAGAGTTTCAAAAGACGCCATTACTGAAAAATCTACCATCTACCTTGTAGTCTATATCGGGCCCACTACGATTATTTCTTGGTTCCATATCTCAAAAAAGCTGTAAAAGGTCAAAAGTGAGAAACGCTGATGAACTTATAGCTGCTACTGAATGCTATATTGTAGATAAGCCAGAAGAATTAAAGTTATTTTTCTAATAAATAAAGTTCCGATCAGACAGTGTCATATTTATATTTAAAAGCAAGGTAATTATATTGAAAAATAATTTTTTTCTTGCTCCGCTTGATTTCTTTCAATATAAAAACCACGCCTCGCAATCACAAAGAAACAAAAAATGTGGCAAGTAGGGGTCTATGGATGAATTGAAAAAATTAAATTTAAGGTTTGGACCTTCTATCTCCACTAAAAAGTATCTCAGCGGTTTGAAAATTTAAAAAAATCGCTAATCGTCTAAACAAGAGATATACGAATGGACGTTTTTTCGTACAACTGCGTTTATAACAACAATTTACAACAATAGCAAACACTAGAACTTTAATACAAACTGTTCAGTTTGTCACCACTATCCGCTGTAGTACCGTTAACCGTCTGCATGACTGAAATTTTCGTTCCGAGCTTCCGGTCCTGTAAAAATGTGTCGATGACGTTAAGAAAAGAGCGCCTGTCTTTTTACAAAAGCTCCCAACATTATTTCAGTTTACACTACGAAGGACTTCGTCTTACCAAACAAGGTTCAGGCAACAATAACAGCTCTTTCACCACAAGTTATTTTTGCGCGTTTCTGCAGCCAATGGAGAATTGATCCAAACTTTATATTAAATAAATGCCTCGAAACTTACAAATCTACAAATCTGCTCTTCTTTTTTATTGGTTGGTTTAAAAACGTCTTGGCTTTTGAACCTGGATTTGAAACTCAGTATATTCCTAGTAGTAACTCGGACTTGTTTCTGATCAGTTTCTGTACTGTTTAGAGATTCCATTGTGCTTTGAGCGAATAACTCGTATCTATTGTTAATTTAAATCCTTCGTAATTTTCAAGTGAAATATTTTTCCTATTTGAAATCTTTTGAATAATAGTGTTTTTGGAATTTTGATGGTCCAAAGCACAATTGGAATACATTAAAAAGCATTATTTGCACTATATGTAGGCGACATGCCAGCCAGAACAGATTGCGACAGTTCTGGCCGTAAGTGCTGGTACACATCAATTCGCAAACTAGTTCTAGAGAGTAGTTTTTAATAAATCTTGGAAAACTTTTCCATCCTAATGCGCTGCTAGTGCATAATTTGGAAAAAAGGTTTTTTAATATAGGTACTAATGTTTTCTGGACTTCTTTGTCACTTGTTTGACCGTGCTTCTGGAAATAGAGAGGTAAAATGAGCCATACCAAACGCAATATTAATTAATCATGGTATGAAAACTGCTTTGAAACTTACAATAAACATTAAAGACTAGAATGCTTCAAAGCACTCTTAGCTTTCGAAGTTATCTTGTACTTGTGGAACGAACAAATCTAGCTTAATACCAGAGGTAATAAACATGATGTTTTGTAGATTGAGTCAACCAGAGAAACATGCGATGGCTGAAAATGCTTTAAATAGTTTAAATCACGATAGGCAAACCCATTATTATGTTCATTTACTTCAACTTTGATAAAAGTCAAAAGTTTTATTTTTATATATAAATAAATACTGAGAATTAATGTGATAAACAGTGACTAAGAATAAAATCTGTATTGTATATTAATTTAATAAACGAAATAAAAACAATTAAATTTTGTACTACCTTGTCTAAAGGAAATCCATGTTCAAGCCAACAGTCTCAAAAGAACTATTACACTGAAGGTTAGTGATTTTTCGAATAATTTAAACATAAAAGAATAAAAAAAAGAAATCTGATAAAGCACTGTTGATTTTTATCTCCTAAATTCTCTGCATTTTCAATAATCCTGAAAATAAAATTGTTGGGAAGGGTTACAATCAAAATAAAAGAATGAGTTGAATTATTAACTCAAGTTTTCAATATTGATTATGACTTAAATTTGTCCCTACTAAACCAAAATAAGGTAGTGATTAGGATTGATTGTCCTTATAACCACACAACAATATAGAAACTGGTCTTACTTATAAATCTCCTACACTTTTTTAAACAAAATATTATAATTAATGGGGTTGATTAATTAATCTTTGTAATTATACAGGTACAATCAGCCCTTAGCTTTGCCGGCCCAAGCTTAGACGTTCCACGACCACTTACGCTTATATTAATAAGATAATTTGTTTACTGAATGCTTTCTGAAATGTTCGCCACTAAATTTAATACTTTAATCCACTTTGGGTCTAAATTATTAATTGTCTATATACTAAATTTGCTTTCTACCGTTAACAAACGAGCACATATTTACATCACCGTTAATAATATTTAGTGCAGATTTAATTTTTGTTTGAAAGATCCAAAACCTTTACTTAGTTAAAGGATCTTAAAGGATTTTTGCACAATCTCCACTTTTATTATTTCAAATTATTGCTTCAAATGTGCTTGAATAATTTATTTAAATTTCTAACTCAATAGCAAGTCAACTCCCGAATGCTAAGGAGGTGGTGCTACCACAGCCCCGCTAGCTCGGTAAATGGAATATGGCAGTAAACAAAGAACCTTTCAACCGCACTACGAAATCTTACAACACAAATTGGCACAGATCGTTATGCACTTTGAAATCAGTCGCGGCCGCTTTACGCAAATGTTGGCTGACAATCTCAAAAACCGACCATCTCAGCTCTTTTATGGATAAGTGCCATCACATATTATCCCGCCAAGTTAAAATGAACCACTTTTAAGGGGTTTAAATGTCACGTGTCTTTGCCGCGAAGAAAATCTGAAAACATAAAGAGGGAACTAACGCAATCGAGAAATCTATTTTTAACTTTCTAAAATGCCCAGATTTGATATTCAAATTCACTCACCTCCCACTGCTTCAACAAGCTCCAAACCTCATTGGACTTCTTCTCCAAGCGTGAATCCGCAAAGAATTCAATTTTCCAAGACCAGGGGTTTGCTAGAAGCTCCGACAGGCGAGGGATTTGCTTGTGAATTTCGTATAATTTTTGTTTGTATTTTTCTATATAGGTACTGACGCAGTTGATTTTTTCAAACTGTTGGTGGTGCACATTCTACGAATTGCTGATCAACGAAATAAATAAATATGCCGAATACACATTTTTGAATGTAGAATTGAAAGAATTCTCAAGAATTAGCAGGTGGAAAGACGTTACAGTGGATGAGTTCCGCACTTTTCTAGGATTGCTTTTTCATATGGGCACAGTTACAATGAATAGAATCCAAGATTATTGGAAGAAAGACCCATTACTCAATTTTCCTATATTTCCAGCGAAAATGAGTCGAGACAGATTCTTGATCATTTTACGTTGTCTGCATTTTCAAGAAAATCCAAAGCCTTCTGATCCGAAGCCTCAAGATAGATTGTATAAAGTAAGGCCAATTTTGAGCTATTTCAATCAGAAAATGTAAAAAATCTATTACCCTGGACAAAATTTGTCCCTTGATGAGTCCATGGTACTTTGGAGGGGCAGGCTCATTTTCAGGCAGTACATTAAAAATAAAAGGCACAAATATGGAATAAAATTGTACATGCTCACTGAACCTGATGGTATTATTTTGAAATTTGCAGTTTATGCCGGCGTGTTGGATGATTTTGGAGGAACCGGGCATGCAGCCAATGTAGTACTTCATTTGATGCAAGAGAGACTGGATGTTGGACACAGTTTATTCATGGACAATTATTACAACAGTTACCGCCTTGCACTGCAGCTTCTTGCTAGGAAGACCCTGTGTTCCGGTACTCTACGAATTGACAGAAAAGATCTACCAGCAGAGATAAAATCAGCAAAGATAGCAAAAGGTGAAACTATGGCGTTATATTCTGAAGGCGTTATGGTGGGACTGTGGCGTGACAAGAGGCAAGTCTGTTATATTTCTACAGAATTTGGCAATGACATGCTACGAGATTTTAATAGAAGAGGCCAAGAAAAGGAAAAACCAGAAGCCATAGTAATGTACAACAAATACATGGGAGGCGTAGACCGCCAGGACCAATTTATGGCTTATTACCCCATTTCCAGAAAATGCCTCAGATGGTATCAAAAACTGGGAATACATGTAATCCAAATGTTATTGCTGAACTCGTATTTCCTTTACAAAGAATACGGTTCCAATAGACGAATGTCATTTTATGAATTCAGACTGCATATAATAAGATATTTGTTGAATATGGAAGACCTGCCGGCACCCGGACCTGCACCTCCGCGATACAATAAGCACATCCCGCAGTCGTTTCCTCCTAGTGCTACAAGAAAAGGAGCTAAAGTAAAAAGATGCAGGGTGTGTTTGAGCAAAGAGAAAAGGAAGGATACAGCTTATTTTTGCGACGCATGTCCAAATAAACCAGCTTTGTGTCTAAAGCCTTGTTTTTGAGCACCATGAAAAAAATTAATTTTTATTTACGTGCAATTATTTTCTTTTTCAAAACTTGCCAAAACCATATTTTATTTTTGTTATATTGATTGATGATGTTTATGTTGTTTTAGTTATTATTTTTGTTTTTAGAGTAAGTAGGATGAGAAAGATGACTTATTTTGATTATCTTTCATATTTTTTTTGTATTACCAAAGCAATGTTTATTTTCGTTCCTATATGATTATGTGTTATTTTCATTATTTTAATACTTTGTAAGGCAGTTTTTTCCAATAAAAGCTTTTGTTTTTATAAATCAATACTTAATGACACAATCATCACAAAACATAAATTTGACGACAAATGTCGTCAGTCAGCAAACAAAATGAGTTATTAGACTTGTGTGCGCACGACGACAATTGTCGTCAAGGTCCTTTAGGTACTTAGACAAGGTTTTTTTCTCTTTGGTAAGTATTTTTTTGTTGGATATGAACGTAGTATGGACAAAAAAAAAAACAAAAAGTCACATTAGCCACCGGGTCAAATTTCAGTTCTATTAGGTCAGCAGCGAACGTGTTAATTCAATTTTATGTATTTACCTATTTCTATATAGAGATTTACTTAGTCATCGCTGATTATTAAAATTTTTCTTTAAAAACTAATAATTATAACTAACACTAGATGCCATCTAGCGGTATAAGTAAAAAGATACTCCATTTTGTGTGTTACTTTTGACATTTTACAAGCATGTTTTCCTAATTGGGTATCTAATTTTCTTCGTTTAATTAATTTAATGTAACGAATTAATGATTCTAAACACGATTTATTGCATAAAAGATCTTACATTTATTTTGCAACGAGCTAAGCTTGGAAATAAAATTTGGAAAGTTGGTTTGTTTGTTCACAAGTGGTGAGCAATAATTTTATGCATTTGTCCAAATAGACGTCAATCTCATATCTTTCAAGTTGCTTAGGAATTGTCTCTACCATCTTATCAGCAACATGATCATCTTTACTAACGATTATACGATTTCTTCTATGAACAAATTGTTTTAAGAGATCATGTAGTGCTTACACTTAATGGTACCTATTTCAAAAAGTTCCCGGCGTCCTATTATTATTAAAAAGGTTTATGCATTTACACTAATCTAGTGCAAATAATGTGTCTTTTGACTACACAATCCAAGTGTTCTAATTACTTCAGTACCTGTTGGGTTATACTTGCAAGATTAAACCATCTTAATCACAGTCATTTTGTAGGATCACAAAACTCGTACATGTTGTTATATGCATTAGAGAAGCCACTGAAAAAAATCCATACAAAGCAGAGGGTCATGGACATCGAACTCACTATCTCGAAATCACGATATAGTACCTGCCGTTCGCCTACAAGCTCTTTAATGTGGATAAAAAGATTAAGTCGATATCTTATTAAATGAGTTAGGCACAGAGATAAAAGTAAGATTTAAATTTCAACAAACAACAAACGTTTCCAATGACGGAGCAGTATTAATTTGGTAGTGAAATTGTTCCTTGCTATAAATGTAATTAGCGCTTAAATATAATTTCCATTTAGTTGCGATATATAAATGATAAAAATACTCAACCTAACAAAGTATTTATGTTACCACGTATAGACATAAGTAAACGAAAGGCAGCTAGTTTATGCATGCTGTGTAATTCTTGTTTGTAAAATAACACAGTTCTTGATTATGTGTGCATCATACAGTATATATATATATATATATATATATATATATATATATATATATATATATATATATATATATATATATATATATTCCTTTTGACATGCTCAAATTGTTCCTGGTACATGTGTTTCTAGGTGAGTAATAATACTTTATTCGTTGGCAGTATGAAACCATTGAAATTGTATTCAAACTTAAAAGCTACATAATATACACATTTAATAACGTCTTGGTGCAAAGTTAATTGAGTAGAGACTTTAATAACGGAATTCGGGATGGAAAAATACCGATTTTCTCAATATACACAGATTAAAAACTATATTACATTCGACTTTGGTATTAAGCTAGTTCAATTCGTGAATAATTCCTATCCAGGTTGGTTCTTTCCAATTTTGTATTGAATTAATGATGACGATGTTGCGAAGTTAATTTATTTGATGTTGGATAGTAATCTTCTTTGGCTTTGGTAACCCAATGTTCCGCGTCTCTCTGTATTTTGTGTTTAGGTATTTTATAGTCTTAACACGCCGATCTCTGAATTTCAAAGTAGGATTTAAAATGTTCTGTTTCCGACTTGGAGCTATCAGAAAGGTTGGCTTAAAATTGTTAGGGCGTCGCATAGTTGTGGTGGTCAAACAAGCATGGAAACGTAAAAAGAACTATAGTAACCACATGGATCTCTGTTACCGAATTGCGTGCTCTATCTACAAATCTGAACTCCGTTTAGTCGCCACATTAATGCGTGTCCCGCAACACAGAGTCAACAGTTAAACAAAATTGGATAATTCTCGCTTTTTTCACGTTGAATATAAGTGAAATGATTATCAGGATTTCATTCCCATAAATTTTGTACTAATTAGGTTTTATTATGCGCAGGCATTATTCTCGCAAATTTTAAATTCTTCCCAATGTTAACTAATGTCAAAATCGTTAATTATTAAAACACAGATTTTGGTTTAACTTTACAATTAAGAAAAGGTATGTAAGCGGAATATTATAAAACATGCCAATGAGCCTTAATCAGCAAGGTAAGGTCTTAATTTCATTATTAATAAGATCAACATTTCTCATGCTTGGAAGAACTCTGAATAAACGTTCTGTTTGAACAACGTCTCTTAAAGTTATTTGCATTAAAAGGCCGATTTTATTTTATAAAATTAAAAACAATTTTTGTTACCTCCACATCTCGAATATTTTTTTTATAATTCAAACAATGAATATTGGAAAAATGTTTAATTTAATTTAGAGCTCACTCTCTCAGCGTTGGCTGATTTAATAATCTCTAGACTTTACAGACCTTTACAAGTTTATGGCTACATTACGTCTTTACTATTTTCAATAAACGAACATCACTGGGTGCTAGAACAAAGTAAAACAAATACTAGTTTGCTATGTTTTAGCTATGAGATACGCAGCATACTATGATATTTATTTAGCAAAACCGCGTTTAAACTGTATTTTAAGATCTTCATTATTTAAAACGTTTCTAAACTCAATTACTTAATTTCCATAAATAAAATAACTGTTCTTACTTTGTTCTGGTAACACCGCAGGAGTTCAAGCACACAGAAACGCGAACTTTTTACTTATTTTTTATGTCAGGTGTTGGTTTGAATTAAGTGACTATTTATAACCTGTTTTGTAAACTCCATTTAATTAATGCTCCATTCTTACAAATTATACTTAACTACACATTTGTAAGATAACGGTTTTCAACCAAATATAAGCAAAGCAAAACCAAGTAGGTATAGTATCCTCGATACAAATATAAATAAATTATAAACCTAATTAAACCAAATTAAAGCGAAACACTAATATACACTACTACTACTTCAACGGAATTTTTGTCTGTTCACGAACTTACATCACTAACATATATTGAGATAAGGGTGTGGAAGAACACCAGCCACCCTACCTACAAATTATGTTGGGTTTGCATGAAAATTGCTTAAATGCCGGCTCGACAACAAAAAGAATTACCAAGGTGGTTGAATCTGTGGTAACACAATCTATTTAGCATTCGGGAGGTATTGGCTTCGATTTCCGTTAGCGTCTACGTTGTCTGAGGTCATTTCAGGGAGCTTTCCTCATACACATATAGCGGCATGATCACTGCGTATACGCACATCATGTGCGGCTATTTAGGCGAAAGCTGCGGTTAGTATCCTCCTTCTTAGAACCATAACTCCATTCCTTCCGATGCTATCCTGACACCACCCATTCTTAATCCCAACATGCATATATACGTAATGTATGTATGCTGGGAATCCATCGCTGTAACTGAATGTGCGTGGAAAGCTCAAGTACCCCCCTCCCTTTAGTGAGAGAGAATGAGAAGCGTTGCTTCCTTTCCTTTTCCAGAAAGAAGTCAGTTGTGTAAGTATTCTTAACACTTTGCCGGACATTGATACTGGTGGTCTGACGGGAGTTTCCACAGCTTAATCTGTGCAAGTCTCCATTTACACCTCACAGGCTTCTGAGACTGGCGCTTGTGATTAAGCATTGCAACCTCCACCACCAACACCAGGAGTAGGCAGATACAGGTCTGGTGCACTACTCTTCGTAGTGTTGTATTGTTTTTGTGCGCGCGTGCGCGTGTGCGCGGTGTGCGTGTGCGTATGAGAGTGCGTGTGCGTGTGCGTTTGCGTTTGAGTGTGTGGACAAATAGAGAGCGCATACTATTTTGACTGCATATATCGTTACTTTACTGTTTAGGAGTGTGACATGGAGGACTGATTCATAGATTGTTTATTAGTGTTACAGACACGACTGCTCATTCTGTATATATTGTATTATTGTGTACGGAGGACTTCTTTATTTTGGGCGCTAACAATTTGGCATTTCGATGTATAACTGTATCTTTCCACGTGTATTCATTCCTGACTTTTATTTTAATTCCTACATTTCAACAATTATCGTGTCTCTACGCCACTAATGTCGCTAATCCTCGGATTTCCTCTTCTTTTTTTTATTGATTTCGAGTTCCATAGCGCTTTCTATGTCATGGGATCCAGTGAGCTGCCTCTCTTCTATTGCACTTTAAAAATATTCCACTACCATGACACATGACCCTCACTCTGACAGTTTTCATTCTGACCCCCATTTATTTTCCCAACACACTTCATTTCGAAATATCTCAACGTACACTAACGCCTCTTAGTTAGGATTAAATTTTCGATTCCGTACATTAAAATTGGCGCAAACCCTATGTTATATATACTCGCCTTCATTTTCATGCTTACCTCTTTTTTACTTAGAAAGGTTTTTGCTATTGCATAATACTCTCTATTCGCCTAATTTATTTTTTGTTGATCTCTGTATTTATATCGCCATTTCCACTAGCCATTAAACCCAGTTAATTATTTTGCCAACCCGCTACACCTTAGTTCGATCAATGCTCATTTATCTTGTACGTCCTGGTAACGATTATGGAAATCGTAGTAGCTACAAAAGGGATTAACAATCAGATTGCTGCTAAATTTTATTTGTTGAACATCCACCTTCTGATGTGTTTACCTCAGAAGAAAGTACAAATAATCCCGTAGGTGCTGCCAAGATAATCCAATAACTAGTACCACTGCTACCCAGAAAGTTTAGCAGAAAAGGAAAATACTAAACATGAAATCAAAATCATTTTATTTCTAACTGTCGCTCACAAGACTATAATTAACATCAATCTCAAATCTAACTTTGTTGTATAAAGATCAGCAATGTTCCTAAAAGATTTTTTAACTTTTCGTAGCATAACCGGAGTAATAGCACGTTGAGAATACGTGCTTTCATATTTTCCTTTGTTGTGTGAGTTTCCTTTACATATCACCATAAATAAGTGGATCTAAGATCTGGTAATCGAGCAGGCTAGTTAACCATATCCCCATGTCCCGTCCATCTTACATAAAAATGTTGATTTAACCAGTGCTTAACGTTTCTGGTAAAATGAGAAAGATCTCCATCTTGCTGGAACCACATCATCTGGTAGTGGAAAAAGCCTTGTTCGTTATTTAGAAAATTATAGTCTATATTTCCATTTAAGTAATGGACCAATCAGATATTCGTCCAAAATTCCTGCCTGTACATTGAGTCCCCTTATTCTGGGTTAATAGTAAATAATGTCAATTATGGTCTACGTAATATTGGAAATTGTGTTTGTCTTGTGTGAAAGGTGGTCTCGCCAGAGAACCGTAATTTTTCTAGAAGTGGAATATGCTCACCAACCTGAGTTTGTACCCGCTGGCAAAATATCTCTTTTCTACCATAGTATTTATCCAAGAGCTCTTGGTGAAACTGTATTTGGTAAGGATGGAAACTATGTTTCTTAACCGTTCGATGGATTCACGATTGCTAATATTAGGATTTTCAACTAGTGCTGTTGTGACACGGAACTCATTCTCTTTATTTATTACGACTTTTGTTCTTTCATGTTTCCAGTTCATTCAACACGTTCCAAAAGATTAGCAAATGATTTCTGTCTCGGATATCTGCCTTTATTTGGATACTTTGCCTTATAAATTCTTTTAGATAACAAACAATTTTTTTGGCACTTTCCCAAAATAAAAATTTTATTTATCAGGTCTTGAGGATAATTCATTGTTTGTCAAAAAATATTAGCACACTTAATTAAACAAGACAATGCCACGTTTCAGAATTCATCACAACTAAATTGACAAGCAATTCATTTGTTCTTGTTTTATTTTGCCTTATGCCAAAGTCTACATACATGTATGTCATTTAAAAAAAATTAATTAAAAATAATTTTAAAATACGCATTTGATACTTCCTCGCAACTTCTGCATTAATTTTTTTTGTATATCTACTCAAATAAAGCTGTCATCTTCCATGCGCGTCCTAATAGGCCACCCGGTACACATAATTTTTATGAATGTTCACTTCCACACCGGAACAGGCGCGGATGACGTAACGGTGTGGCTCGTAGAGGGGTATCACATGTAACGGTGTGGCTCGTAGAGGGGTATCACACGATGTTGTAGTTTCCAAATGTGGATTGATGTTGTTTTCTGTGCTGAAGCTGACAACGGTGTGACGGCAACAGGTGAACGATGTCGGCAGCTCCGGAACAAGTTGTGATGATTTTTGCATGTTTTCTTAGGCCTAGACCGCGTCATCAGTGTTACTCCGGTACTGTGATCGCACCTGCTGATATACAGCACGATATTGGATTGACGACGGCCGAGTCGTAAGGTAATGGCTATGTGGAAACGTTATGGTGGCTATGGAAGAGCACCGATATCCTAGGCTATGGGTATCTCCAGGAATGATCCAGTTCTACCTATTAAAAGGCGTAGAACGAAATGTCGAATGCTGCGGCTGTTGTCGCTTATAAAGGGTGTTTCGTGCGTGAGGGAATAGAGATCGCCTCAAGTCGGAATTTGAATCGGTTTTCGTTGTTTCGCCAACGTTATTAAAATGATACCTCACGTAACGCGAGCGGACTCTTTTAACGTTAAACTAACTTTATCGGAAAAACATAAGCGTGATTTAAAGATTTAAATTCACAATAGTGCCTGTAGATTACCCCCTCCTCTTTGTAAAGCGTTCCTTGATTATTATAGTTTTAGTATTTGGCACTGCGTAAGAAAATTACTTTCTAGCCTATACATATTCTGGTTCGTATTATCGTCTAACCGATTACGAACATGTTTCTCTACTAACCTAAAGTTTTTCTGAAGATGCAAATGTGCCTAATTATTATTCTCATCTTACATTTATTTAGCTTTATCACCTTCCTTGTCAATTGAACAACTTGAGTACTTGATTCCATAAGTATAATTTATACGAAAAATAAAATATTTGCAATTAAGTTCTTGAAATTTACCTGTTATTGCTATCCAATTAGGTTGACAGAATACTTCAATCATAACAAACAAGTAAACAGTTTTACACACAATAATAATTTTCAGTAACATTAGTATAAATGCACACATATAGCAGTTTTACATATACGTAGGTTTTTAGAAAAAGATGATTGTTGTCCAAGTGACTGATGTTGGATCATAAAGTTTTAATAGTTTTTAAAAGTTTTAAGTCCTAAAATTAATTAGTAGGCGTGTTTAATATTTTGCTTCACTTAGAAGTTTTTCGCAGTAAATGAACCCTCATATCCGGTGGGTTATTGATGTTTAGAAGAATATTGGTTTCCCCCGAAAATATCATTTGTCCAGATGAACGAACTTTGGTTGTATTTTTAGATTTCTAGGAATTCACCAACTTCCGGTTTATGAAAATGTAAACTTTCACGATAATCACACATAGTTAAAATACTTATAGTTTGGGTCTCTAAATCGTGTATTCTTCTATTTATTTTTTATATAAAAACCCAAAAGATAAATATTCTAACGTCCAGCTTGCTTGGTTAGTGACCTTAAGATCTTTGGAACAAGCCAATGACCTTGACCAGGTCAACGAGGTTTGTATTTTAGATATCTAGGAAACCACGAACTCCCGGGTTCAAGAGGTCAATGAAACGTGGAATTTTTTTACAGGTCAGTAACCGTCAAGAGATGAATGAACTGTCGTCTTGAAAAGGTTAATCAATTTTGGACTCTCCCTGTCCCATTTCCAGGAACTGATTCTATTTTTATATTTATAAGAATTGTACTCACACCCATCGAAGTGAATGAACTTTGGACCTAAGTCAATAATCTTGAAGAGATCAATAAACTTTGGTCTTCAAAGGATAACCTCTCGTTCAGGAACTAATTCTCTTTATATTTTTCTAAGAATCGTAATATGACACCTCTATAAGTGAATGAACTTTGGAGTTTGTTCACAGGTCAATGACCCTGAGGAGACAATGAACATTGAGTTAACACCCCTTCCCTTAGATTTCTAAGAATCACTACGTCCCTTGACCCACTTTCGAAGGTCAATAAACCTTGAAGTTTCAAGGAACTGGTTCTATATCAAGATTTCTCAGAATAGTAATACGATACCCCTAGAGGCCAGAGAGCTTTGAGTCAATGGCCTTCAGTTTTAAATTTCTCGCTAAAAAGGGCGTCGCCTTAATCTCGACACACTCTCATACTTATTGTAGTTCCCTATCTGTGTGTCTCTCTCTTACACATGTAAATCCATATGTGAGTTAGTATCCCTATAACTGTACTACTTACGCTCACATACGTTTCAGATTCCCTTAGGGATAACAAAGAAGAACAAGTTTTAAATACAGTAGATATTTTTTATCGTAAATACTTGCACACACTTTACTAAAAAATTTTGTTTCAAAATTTAGGTAACCAAATAACAACATGGAAGACTATGAATACGTTTAAAGTTATTTTGTCGAATTGCGTCAATAATCATTAAAATGGTTCAATGAATAGAACATCTGATTTTAAGTTGTTTGCCCGATCAAACGCGAGTCAAAGTCTAACATTGAAAAATCACACAATCAAAAACAAAATTTAATAAAATTTAATCACACTATTTTGTTATCAACGCCAATGAATTTCTGAAAAGTAACATCTGATAATTTCAGATATTGCAACCTGTCTGTAGTATTAGTTTGACTGTTGTCAAACGATGCAATGCTAAGTACCAAATTTCTACACATGTGAGCTGATAACTATCGTTGCAAAAAAATAAAACTCTTAAATGGTCAGCAATATAGACCAAAATAAATTTTTTTGTCAATAGTGCACCATTGCTCCGTCGTTTTGCAAAGATATGTTACATTGTAAGCAAATATGTTTTTATTAGTATAAATAACGAACCAAATCCTACAACTTCATATTGATCCACTTTAGACAAACAAAAAAGACACAATTTGGGTGAACCGTTTAGATATTCTTGGCCTACTCCGTTCCATCGTTTAAATTATTCTTGATTAAATAGTCAACAAGATCTGAAACTTCCGGAGATGTCTGCGGAATCTTCGTTATTTTTAGAGGGGTTGTTATTAAACTCTTAATCTTGCTCTAATGAAAACTGTTTATCTGTCAAAACTATTTGTTAAGCTTTGATGTTCAAAGGAACTTGTAGTGCAGGGAATGTGCTAGTTCATGTAATGCTCGGAGAATAATATACTCCTAATATGTTACAGGTGTGTCTATACACATTCATATAAATAGACTGTTGCATGTGTCTAAGCTTCTAAACGTACTTGGGCAAAAAATGTGAATAATGTGGATCTCGAAAAAATCAGAATGAATTAGCTGTAGTGTGGGGAAGGTTATTTTATGTGAGTTTCAATAACGGACAGAAAAAGTTAGTTAAGTATGCACTCTGTAAAAACTAAAAATTTGCAAATTATTGAATGGAAAGTAAAAGAACAAATGACTGTGCAAATATTTCCTGTGCATATAGGGGTAGAAAATAATTTTTTTTCTTACAAGCACACAGTATACATAAACATGACGTGTTCTACGTCTTCTTGATTGCTAGTATGATTGATGATACAGAGTATGCTCGTATTCGTTCAGTTCAGACTAACGCTGAAAGCGGACATTGGCATACAAGCTCTGGAGGATCTGGAAGGGGCGCAGATTAAAGCGTTATTAGATTAGGGGAATCCCAGGTCAATACGCTACTGCTGAGATACGGATAATAGCAAATCAGTCTTTTCCACCACCGCACAGGCGTATGTCTCGTATGGATTCGAATGAACTTTTAAATTTATTCGGGGATGCTGTCAGCGTATGCGTGATAAATAAAAACATTATTTGAAATGTCAGAAACTTCATGAGAATGTGGCAACAATTTACTAAAATACTTTTCTACAATATTAAACCATTAAATTTCAGATTCGATCTAAACCGTCAATACATACATATTTGTGTATGTGTAATTAAATTTCTCATTACTGAATTAAAATTTTAACGACCTTTGCATAGTTTTAACTTAATGGAAAATACTACTGTATGCAGTATTATTAAAAATATCTACCAAATTGACCGTGAATTTGGTATTTGCTAATTTTACACAATCATTGAAATATGTTTATATATATAGTAGCTGCGTTCCAACTGTAAATATATCTGAAAATGGTACCATTAAATACGATTGAGCAAAAAAAAAAAAAACTGTACAAAAAGGATGTAGTGAAGAGATATTTCACAAGTCGGTGCGAACACAGGTCCTTTTCTAACGTAATTGTACTCAACACTAAAGGTCGAAAATGGATAAAACTATAGCCAAGGAGCGCCACCCGTCTTAATATTTTTATATAACAAAATCACGGATAAAATATAAAGGTGATTGCATAAGGCAATAATATAAACCGTTAATTCGTGTATCCCATCTATAAACTTACTCTAAATACACTTATTTCTTAGTAAACCTTATGATTAGCCCGTAAATTTACTTCAAATGGCGACTAAAACTACCTTTAGATTACTACAACGATACATGTTTTGTGAGTAATTAAGAATAAAGATAATCACTTGTAATGTTAGAACATTAGAGTCTGCAAATGTGGGCACAGACCACAGTCTAATGTTTGGCAAGTCAGATCAGAGTAACCACGGAAAAAAGAAAAGAGCCTGAATACATTAAGAAACTCAATATTGAATCAATAGAAACTGATAGTACCCAGTTCCTATACTAACATAGACTAAAAGAGAGAATTGCCAAGAAGTCAATTGCAGTTAGCGATGATGTTGAACAATCATGGGATAAGATACGTACAAATATAATTCAAACTGCAGAGGAAGTTCTAGGCAGCAGAAAAATTAATATAAATAACAGACGTAATACAAAACCCTGGTTTACTGAAGAGGTCAAAACTCTGACTACAGAAAGCGATAGGCATATTTAAAATTCAGAAGTAATAAAACATAATGCATATGTATGCGCACACTGTTGCGGTTAAAAATGGCAGTAGGAAAGGGTAACAGATAAAAAAGGAATTCCGGAAATTCAGTGGTTATAGGGGTGGGTGTATTATTAATCTTTTGCGTATTTTAAGATAGCTTGTCATATGTAAGTCACCATAGGCAGTTGACATAAACCGAAAGGGCGCCAGGGTATTTATAAATATCACAATAGGGGGTGAAATATCTGATTACGAAGGTTCACAGTTCATCTAAACAAACAAAAACTCGCTTACCCTTGTCACAATTACAGGTGAATCCCTGAACGGCACCTAGTACGCCAGTTCCTGAAAGGCTACAAAACAATATTTGCACGTATGTGCGAAAATAATTACGTGCCACGAAACAACAGCTAATCGAGTAACGATCGTGTCTAATTTATAACTGCGTTACATTAAACGTTTGTTAAAATAAAATTATATCAAACTAAAATGCTTATAAACAGGTTCTCTCTTTAAATTATTACGTTACTGGTATATTAAAATGTTGAAAAATATCCGCATTCCGTCACAATCAGTTTGTGTGATTAAAGACTCCGCCAGTAATTAAAATCATTCGATAACTTGGATGTCAACAAAATAACTCATCCTTTTAAATTTCGGCTAGCGTGAATAATACTGCAGATAAAGAAACGGGGTTACATTTAAGTTATACACTATAACGAAAATAATCACCGACAACCATTTCGCAACCATTCCAGTCTAACGCTGTAAGACGAAAACATAACCAACACACAATACAGATAACCATATCATGAATTAATTAATTCTCAGATGAATACGCTTTCAACTAAGGTGAACGTCCGACGGCTATTAACTAAAAAATTTAACAGCAAACCAAAAGAAAGGGTGTTCTTCCGTGTGACAAATACAAAAATAAAAAAAACAATTACACTTTATTAAAAATTGTCAACAACACCGAACAAGGAATGCCGAAGTATTTACCTTGATTGTTAAACAAATACACTCGTCAATCCACCTTTCTTTATACTGCATACGGCAGGTCCTTGCTAATCATGTACCAATTTCTCGAACGAAGTTATAGCTACACAAACTGAATTAAGCGATTTATATACAGCGAGTTTTTTAGTTAATAGCGGGCCGTAATCCTGAATACCTCAATGTTTAGGAATGGAAGTTTTGTTTTTCCGCACAAAAGGCAATTTTAACCCAAAGGTACGAGGTGGCACTGTTATAACACCAAATCCTCTTCTAAGGATGCTTAATGATGTTCCTACGGACGAGCGACACTTAACGATATGATAATCCCGTACTGGTTGAAGCTGCTTCGATATCCCCAATAGGGTGGACAGGGAAACTACCACTACCCCTAACGAAAGTGCTTTCAGCACGGATTCCGTAATGCCATTTATTACTCGAACGCTAACGCGCTTCGTGCTTTACCGCTCGGGGTAACTAGACTTACAGCCACTACATGTGAACTAGAGGTGACACACAAATCGTTTAGTTCTTGTCACATTGGATTTTGTTACCGCCAACCACACATATCAATTTGTTACTTAAATTTTAACACGCGCTAAAAACGAACTGAAGTTTCGGAAACAACCAGCACTGTTATCAACGAAACGTATTTATTTTGTTGATGATATCCTCTCGACACTGAACCTTAAAATCTAGCCTCTAGAAGCTCTTTGTTTAAAGACCAAAGGTTTATCGAACGATTACCGCCAACCTGTCGTCAAAACGTTTTTAAAACTGCAACATATACTTTCCTGCACCAAGTTTCAATACCAAGTAACAGTATTAATGATAAACGTAATTTTCCGGTGACCCAGTTTAACTGTCTATAATTAACGATATTTAAGAAAAATACGAACAAACATTATTTACAAAGGAACTAATCAACTCTCTACGAAAACAGTAAAGGCGATTTCACTATCTACCGGTGTCAACTCGTAAACCAAATCTTAATTTAAAACTCCAATCATTACAGGTAAACAAAGCCAAATTGTACTGCTCTCTCAGAATTGGGATACTAAATTCTATTACAATTTGTGATAACTCCAGATATCTTCAAATACGTCAAAATACGTTAATAAATAAAAGCTTCCAAAATTTAAGCTCTATCACGTTCAGCTTTCCTGAACTGTACTACATTTAGGATTTCGGGTACTAACAAATATCCTACGGTTCGAAACTAACAACAAATACTCGCTAGAATTTTGCACGCACGTGACAACACGTGCACACCGCGCTAATACCCCTTTTTTTATAATATTCTCAAAGTCCAAACTCAATCCACATTCATCCTCAATATGTTTAAAAGGTTCAATTAATGGCACTGACCTCGGCACAACCTTATGGACTTTCTCCTTGTATGGATTATGTCAATATCGGATCGTTTAAACTAGTCAACCATACCCATAGGTTTTATAACCACACGAGGCTATGATGGTCACGAAACCTCGCTCATTTTAAGCAGGAACTGAATTTTTATATTATATGTAAGATCACTAGCTATTCTTTTCAGCTATGTATAGTTAAGGCTCTGTTCAAGTATGCAAGTACTATGTTGCCTTGATCTGTTATCTGGAACAATAGCGTCGTATGCCGTATCCGCTCGCATCTGTTCGTTTTAGTTCTTTTAGCAACATTAAAATTAGGGCAGTTAATGACGCGAGTTCAGTTACGAACGGTGTGTAAAACTTGGTATTTTTATAAATCTCGGGACTTCCTTAATCACGGTAGACACTGGAATGATAGTAACGACTGTGATTATTATTAGGTTGACCGATAATCCATACTTGTTTGTAGTTTACACATTTTAACACCGATAAATAAAATTTGAATTTATCGCGATTTGATTTAAACTCATATGTTTTCCAACACCTTCTGGTCCAATGATATAACTCTATCAATACAAGGCTAAAACGTGATGGGGTGAGGGCCAAACAGCAGTCTATTAAATTGATACTGGTTAGTCACATAGAATGCGGTAAATTACCTAGATGCTTTAACCATACTGATTTGTCGCTAAGCATTATGGATGCAAATATTACTCAAATACAGGTTCCGCCAGTGAAGCGGGAAATATTGAATAACTAATTTTTTTCAGAAAATGTTTATTATCAAAACCTTTTTTTACAGGTTAGTAGAGGAAAGTATGCCATTTTATCTCTTAAAAATAATTCCGCTCAAGTGAGAGCCATTTTTGTGTAAACACTCTTCCAGTCTAGATTGAAAATTTTCCATTACTCGGCAGAGCAGGACAAGTTGAATTCGCTCAACTCCTTGTGTAAAGTTTATTGCTAATTCCGGTAAAGATTGTGGTCTATTACTGTATACCCTGCTCTTTAGAATTTCCCAAAAGGAAAAAATTACATGCTGAAAGACAAGGGGATCTTGCGGGCCACGAAATGTCACCATGATTGGAAATGAGTCAGCCCGGGAAAAGTTCCAATAAAGCAGTCATAACCACGCGAGAACTTGTAGACCCGTCCTGCTGAAAATAATTGATGTCCGGAAACCTAGGTAACTCTAACGTCACAAATGTTCTGATCATGTGTGTGTAGTGCCGTAATAGTTGTGGTGTGTCCTCTTTTGTCTTGGAAAAAAATATAGCCCAATAATCGTCATTCCAATAGAGACTATTCTGCTTGTTTACATATCCGTTTAAATGGAAAGGTGCTTCATCTGACATAAACATGTGGTGAATAAAGTTTTCATCATCATGTACACGTCGCAATATTTCTTCGCTGAAAATCCCCCGAGCAAGCATATCACCATCTTTCAATTCTTGGACGCCTTGAATTTTTTAAGAGTGGAAAGATAAGTCTTTATCTAAAATTCATCGTAACGATGTGTCGCTAATGTTTAGTACAGAAGCATGTTTCACTGCAGAACGCAGTGGATTACGTGTTAATGCTACTCGTACTTTATCAATGTTTTCCTCCGTTCTTACAGACCTTATTGTCTCTTTATGTTTCAAGTTTAATGTGGAGCCAGTTTCTTCAAACGTTACGCAAACCGTAGACTGAACGCCTGACCACTTCTCCATGTTTCTGTTTAAATGTCAGTAACTGTCAAACAATAATCAAGTTATGGAAACATTTACTTTTGGCAAAAAAAATGGCCGCAAAATCTCTTCTGAAGAACGGGGTATAGAGTAATAGACCACCAACCTTACCGGAATTAGCATCGAACATCAAACAAGAAATTGAGCGAATTCAACCTGTCCTGCTACGTCGAATAACCGAAAATTTTCAATCTAAGTTAGAAGAGTATTTACAAAGACATGGTTCCCATTTGAGCGGAATTATTTTTAAGACATAAAATGGCGTACTTTCCTCTACTCAAACCTGTAAAAAAAAGTTTTGAAAATAAACATTTTTTGAAAAAATTGGGTCTTTTTGCGTAACCATATTAAGCCGTCTGAAATCTGTCTTTTCCACGATCTCTAAGGCTGGAGAAGACTAAGGGCTGTTCTGTTGTTTTATGATAACACAATTTAGCATTAACTGCAATTCTCAAACCTTCCTTATAGTAGTGAAAATACAGAATACAATTAGTTTTAATGAGGTCCATATTTGTAATAATTTAGTGTTCTATCATCAACGTGTGTTTGTGTCGTTAATTACCCTGAAAAGATCTGCTAAGCAATCGCCAAGAGACTATTTCTGGGAACAAAAAACGCTTGGGGGAAAGGACTTGATAGCAGTTTTCGTTCAAAAGGTTAGGTACAATTACCGTCCACTTCTAGAAGTCAAGTAAAATAAGTTTATGGTGTAAGTTGGGAAGTAACACAAAAATTAATTTCACTATTTCTTCTGGTTAAGTGGATACTGTGACCATTCTAGTACTTTGGAATTTATTTCTGACTGTTACGTTGCAACTGTTTGAAACTTGGTTTGCGGAAATGTTTGGAAATGCTAACTATTTGCAAGTGTGCAAGCTGATAATTGCTCGAATAGCTATTGTCAAACAATCATGAGAAACCTTTGTCGTCAGGGTTTGAATTTAAGAATGGTTACTTATCATCTTTGTATAACATAAACTAAAGTAAAGTGTTTAAGCGTTTCAATCATTAAATTGGGAACAAGTGATATTACGTAACGGCAATATGTAGTATACGCTTTCGTTTCCCGACCATTTAGTCAACGTCTTCATCGCAAGGTTTGTGGTATCATACCGAAAACACCTAGTTATAGGTTCAGGACATTTATGAGTAATCATCTTGAGGTAGTTCAAAACTCCGATTGTAGAGAAGTATCTATTGTTTTAAAAATGTGAATATTAGAGAAGTCTAGTGGATATTAAGTGGACTAAATTGTATCTCAAGTATGTGATTGGGCAATTAGGTTAGTAGTTGTTTCTAGAACGTGGGAAAATTAAAATAAATTTGCCAATGCAACAAATAGTTTAAGCTAAAATTTGACACCAAACGTGTAACATTACATTACTGCTGTAAGTCATAGAGAAATTAGGGCAATAGTGCAACTATTTCGATTTTTAAACCAATTACAGTAAGTAAAACGTGGAAGATTGATTTTCACCGGGAAGCTTCACGGTCTAACTTCAAAGGGAAAAAATTGTAGTATGCGCTCGTAATTTAAATACTAGTTTAAAAAGCAAATTTCCTACAAAAAGAGATGCATTAAAATTTAAATATTAATCTTATAATATACAGAGAATCAAACCGAACTGTAAGCTTTGTATAGAAAACTATTTACAACACTGAGTTCTTCTTGTGATAAAAAGGAAAATTGTATAAAAACAAAACTGGACTCAAGCAATGCAAATAAAATTTAGTGCCACATACTATGTAGCATATTAATTAACGTCAATTAACTAAGAGAAGATGATTAAGTTCTCATATTTTCAATGAAATATAAAATATACAGAATTATTCAGTTCGGGCTACAAGCGTACGTATCAATCCAAAGTGTAACGCCTTCAAGTTATGTCAAATATAGCCAAAGTGCACAAACTTTCCCATGTGATTACAAATAGTATTGTTTGTGATCGTGTCCGTGCCCATGTCTGTGTCCGTGTCCGTGTCCCCGTCCGTGTCCGCGTCCCCGTCTGTGTCCGCGTCCGTGTCCGTGTCCGTGTCCGTGTCCGTGTCCGTGTCCGTGTCCGTGTCCGTGTCCGTGTCCGTGTCCGTGTCCGTGTCCGTGTCCGTGTCCGTGTCCGTGTCCGTGTCCGTGTCCGTGTTCGTGTCCGTGTCCGTGTCCGTGTCCGTGTCCGTGTCCGTGTCCGCATCCATGCATAGTTTTCGGTCACCTATGAGTTAATTCCCTCAGATCTTACATCTTTGGTAATTGGCTAAGAGTTATTGCCAAATAGTTTAACGAGTCTAGAAACCTAACATTGTATAGATACATACAAATCAATTTTGTACTGCGCATTATTAGTTCACAACGAATGTTTTTTTATATTTAAAATATGTTGCATAATTACCAATATTAGGTGATCCGTCAGTATTTTTTGCCGAAAACCGTACTTTGATAAATAAAATTTGTTTTCATCTATAGATCTTCACAACACTATACTCACACACACGCGCAAACGCGCATACACGCACGCACACGCACGCACGCACGACGTACGCACACACACACTCAGAGATTGGGTTTGTGTGAGAGGAAATCATCTTCCATCTTTTTCTCTTGCGTGGTTTTCAAGTCGTAAAAAACAAATTCGGTATCCGCTACTTTCGGAAACCCTTTATCTATAGGCATGTAACACAGATGATTTCTATCCACATGATTGTTACATGTTTTAGTAATCAGCTCTGCGCAACTATGAGCACCTTCACCCGGGAGCATGACGCCATGAATTTTGCCTCCATAAAGGTATACACTTAATTGGTTTCCTTCAAAATCCTTCTGAAATTGTCGTAGTTTTTCTAGTCTACACCTGTTTGCTTGTGTCACTACGTTCACTTCTCAAATGAGTTGCAGAGCTTGTCCTTTTTACACACCCTCTCTATCACGAATGCGGTTATAGTTAGGGATTTTGTCTACGTATGTTTTACTGACAACCAATGCGCCCGGTAAACACAGATTATCTGTATTGCTTATGGTTACAATACCTCGGCGCCTGCCGCATTCCTTCTCATAGCTGTTGTACAAATGCAGTCTCTCTTTTCCCGACCATAATTGTACAGACGGAATGGGATAAGTGGCCGCCGCCAACTGGCCGCTGCCAACTGGCCGCTGCCGACTGGCCGCCCGGACAACTGGCCGCGGGGACAACTGGCCGCCGGGACAACTGGCCGCCGGCGTCGGCCACTACAACTAAAAGTTTATTAATAATATACTAGCGAATACTTCTAAAAAACGTAGTCTTGTTATTTTAAAGTATACTTATAATTGCACATATAATAATAATAATAGTTGTATGAATAGAACGCTTTAAGCATATGATAAATGAGTTTCGGGGTAAAACTAATTGTTCTTTGTCCTTTAGCAATTAGAGAACGGCAATAAACCTGCCATTAACATTCTACAATAACGGCATACCGATCGCCTAAACTACTTATTTGTGAAAATGTTCCGTTAATCGTTATAAAATAAAACCTTAGATAAATTAGTATAAATTAAAAAACTTATATTATTTAGATGTGATATACATACATGCGTTAATTGTTAAATTGCATATTATGTAAATATTGTAGATTTATGCACTTTGTAAATATTTTATTAGAGTTATTACTTCACTGTCTGTTTCTTTCTTTTCAATAAATAAAACTACCCCTTTGCAAGCATTGGAAGTCAATTGGTACCGGCGCGGCTGCGGCCAGTTGTCCCGGCGGCCACTTGTCTCGCGGCCAGTCGACAGCAGCTAGTTGGCAGCGGCCAGTTGGCGGCGGCCACTTGTCCTAGACCGTTGTACAGATGTTACCTTAGCATTTTTGTTGTGGTTGCTATAAGCAGTATAGCTACTTCACTTTTGGTTCACGTATTATAATTCCCTATATATCCGTCTTTATCTTACACATGTAGGCTTAGATAGCATGAGAACCAAAATAAAACTAGTAACTGTAAAATATTGAGTATGATGCGGACTTTACATATCAGTTCTGGAGCATTACGATGCACCATTAGGTTAATTTTTAGGAGAATTGTTTCGGTTTGACGGCGTGAATCTTTTGAATGAATTATAGTAATATGATTGGTTATGCTACGTAGAGTTTAAGGTGGTGAATTCTGAAGCAGTTGCTAGAGAAGAGGCGCATTCGGTGGCAAGTTAAGTAGGTTAAGTAGGACTTTGATATTATTTGTTTAAGTGAACATTGGGTTGCCCACTCTGAACAGTTAGACGGTCTACAAATTGGAGAATGGATAGTGAAATCTTTTTACTGTAGAACTACTAAGTTTCACGGCGGCGTAGCTATCTTGTGTAAATCGAACTTTACATCTGAACCATTACCTTTTATTAATGACTTAAGCATCGAATTACATTGTGAATTGTGTTGTGTACAGATTGATTTTAACATAGCTGTAATATGTGTCTACCGCTCACCTTTAGGCGACTTTGATCTTTTCTACGATAATGTTGAGGTAATGCTTGGCAAACTGATTAATTTCAGGATTGTGATCGTGGGAGATTTCAATGTTCATTTTAATAAAGATAAAAAGTCACGCATACTTTGCGATCTATTAAGTACTTATGGATTCATCCAAACTGTTTTCTGTGCTACTCGCGGAGATAACTGTTTGGATAATATTTTTATCAATTTCTCCACCAATAAGTATTTCACAAGTATCAGTGAATCTGGCTTGTCCGATCACTTAGGACAGAATGTAATGTTAAATGATTTTGAAACTCATTGTACAAATACTTGCGTTGCCGTAACCCAACGTCCGCTAACTATGATGGGATTTAACTTATTTTTTAACATGTTATCAGAGTGCGATTGGGACAGTGTCATTGAACATAATAATGGAAATGATTGCAATGGTCGCTTCTCGAATTTTCTAAATTTTGTGTCTAGTTGTTACTTGTATTGCTTTCCTGAATTCAAAGTACTCTGTCTTATGCAATTTTAGTTTGGGGACACAGTGCTTCATGGCAAAGCATTTTCCGCCTTCAACGGAAAGCTGTTAGAATTATGGCTAATCTTCAATTTAGGGAGGATTGTCGAAAGGCCTTTATTGAATTAAGAATTTTAACTTTTCCCTGTCTATTTATTTTAGAATCTCTCTGTTATGCTAAAAAACACATTACGCAAGCTAAGCACCAATTTGATCTACATAACCACGATACTAGACAAAAGGAAAATGTTCGTTTAGCACTGTGCAGATTAGCTAAAAGTCAAAATGGACCTGTCTATCTATCGCACTCCTTATATAATCGACTTCCTAGTCACACTAAATATTTACCTTGCTCTGAATTTAAAACTAAAATTAAAGAGTTTTTAATTTTTAATGCATTTTACTCTTTTGATGAATTTTTTGTGAAATGTAAGTTTATACTGTAGGTCTAGTGTACTGTGTTTGTAAGTTATTGTAATAGTATGTGTTATTCTTGTATTAAGTGTTACTAAACCCGACGAGTGTAAGTGTACCAACACGTTCACACAATAAATATTTATTATTATTATTATTATTATTATTATTATTATTATTATTATTATTATTATTATTATTATTATTAGGTCGTGCCTAGACTAGTACCTGGTGTTAGAGCGGTGACGTTGAATTAAACTTCCCTTGTGGGCGTGTGTAGCTGACTAACGTGTTGAGTTATGAAGTTTTGAGGGATTAATATCCCGTTTCCTGTTGGCGAATATTTTAAGAAAAATAATTTACAGATCATAACTCTTTTTGTGTAGTTTTGTTTTCCCTTGTGCACTAGTAACATCCAGGGGATAGATAATCGTAAACGGCTTTGCTAAGTACTTAAGTAATTAATAGAGTTGGTTTAATGAGCCCTGTTGACGGTAACTGTATCTAGTCATCAGCTCTTGCAGCAGAATTTTGGATGTTGTAAGGAATACATTTGGTGAAGAGCGGCAAACGTTCGTGTTTGTTAAAAAAATTATTGGATATTTGAATGATATAGAATATACGTCACCAGTTTTATAGAATTTATGAGGGTATATGTTTATTCGTTATTTACAGACACACTTACGAAATTATTTGCATCGATTGGGGCTTGAATCTCGATGGTGCAGTTGGTTAGCGCGGTACTCTAGCAAAGTAGACGTCGTAGGTTCAAATCTTGCTCGAGGTAAACTTTTTATTTATGTATTTAATAAAATTAATAATAATTTTTAATTATTTAGCATGTATTTACGAAAAGCAACCGCTACTAAATTTTTTTTTCTTTCAATGTTGGATACTAGTGACGTCGTGTTCATTTGGTTTTACTATTTTTAAGGTGTTCTTAATCAAGAAAGCGCATGTGCCGTTTTATCTTGAGCTCTCGAAAGCGCATCTGTGGAAGTAAAAGGAAGGAATAATATCATTCGTGCATTTAAAATTTTTAAGAAGTTAACTGTTTTTCAAGCCGTATCTGGCGATAAATACTTTTGTTGTTGCATAGAAATTGGTTGTATACTTGGACAATTATTTTTTTTCAATTAATTATAATAAATGTTTGCTAAAATGAATTTTGGGGCTTCTTTTACGTGTTAGATTTGTTTTGTAAAGAAACAGTTTACTGATGCTAAGGGGTGTTAGCCATTTTTTGTTTCTGCGTTGTACACGTTTAAAAATTTAGCCTTGCTGAATATTACATTTCAATTTGAGTTTTTTATGTCAATTAAGATCGGGTTGAAGGTAGTTTTATTTGAAATAGAGAATAAATTAAATCTGATTTCAATATTTTGGAGATTCAATTATTTTTGTTTAGTAACAATATTCAAGGTTGAGTTTAGTAAGTATTTAAAAGTTGGAGCAGCGAAAAGTAAGAGCTTAGTGGTATTTTGGAGCATTACGTCTCACATTCAACCCAGGGGCGGCAAAAATGTAGGATCATGTATTTTCCCCTGTTTTATGCTAGTGCACTCCTTTTTGTATTTTACCCAGATAAAGACAGGGTGGTGTCCTAATCATTTCGTATTAGACATACAGATTAACATAACTACAATTTTCAGTAAAATTCAGGACCCTAACGACGAGCAAGTTGGCCCCTCAGTTATTTGCCTGTGCGATGTCTTAAAGCCGATTGAGCCCGTTACAGAACGCGTTGGAGGCTACATCAAAGAATTTGTATGGGGCGGTTCAAAAAATTTTGCCTATAAGATGTGGTCTAGTTCTAAAGAATGTGACGTGATGGTATGTAAAGTGAAAGGAATATCGCTAACGTATAAAACCGCACAAATAATCAATTTCGATAAAATACTGAAAAACGGTGCTAGAAGATCAGCTGACCACAATGTATACGCAATAAACCCGACTAAACCATATCGACCAAACTCGACAAAGAGATGTTCGCCTCTGATAGTTCTTCATATCTGTAAATATGTAATTTTATAATGAAGTGTACTATGGTATAATCCTTCGAGTGTGTAAATTATGTTAATACTATATTAAATTTAATACTTTGTGCAAATACACACCTACCAAATATAGGCTGTTGTTTTCTTTGCACAGATCAACCTACGGTCTACAAAATTTTCCCGCTGTCATTATAACCTCTACGCTAGATAAGCAATAGGCTGACGTGAAGAGTGAAGTATTCACATTCCATAAAATGGCACCCCATGATTAACAAGAGGCCCTCCCGACCAGCCTGCACAAGGGACGAAGCCCTAAGGGGGCCATTAGGAACCACTTTTTAACGATGGTCTGGTATACAGCTTAATCAAGGAGTCCGATTTGGCAGTAAAGTCCTAAGGGGGCTTGGCAGCTATCTTTAACAAGGGGGCCATTCTAAACAGCTTTTATACACAAGGCCCAGTTTGGGGTGTGGGTGGGGGCAAAGTCCTGAGAGAGTTTTTTAACAAGAGGACCCCTTACGAGCGGCTTAAACAAGGATGTCCAGTTAGAGCAAAGTCCTAAGGGCCCTTGCAAACTGTTTGGAGAAGTAGTGCAGTTTAGTAGTCGCGCTCTAAGGTGTATGATCTATAGCAGTGATCACCTGGTTGCATATTATTCCGCTACATGTGGGATCCCGTGTCTTGTCGAAAAATGTTCCCACGATCCACCAAAATTTCCCACGCTCTTCAAAATCTTCCCACATCTAATGATCAAGGGCTGTGTCGCCAAACATCCAAGGAATGACTCGGGCCAATTGCCAAAAAAAAAGTTCCCACGATCCACCAAAATTTCCCACGCTCTTCAAAATCTTCCCACATCCAATGATCAAGGGATGTGTCGCCAAACATCAAAGGAATGACTCGGGCCAATTGCCAAAAAAAAGTTCCCACGATCCGCAAAATTTTCCCACTATCAAGTGCCGCAATACCTATTAACATTGATTTATTAATCTTTGAAATTAGCTGTTCAGCGTTAATTATTTTTGAAAAGGTTAAGGATGAAGAATAATGAAATAGACGAGTACAATTGATGTATTATATGAATAAAAACGGATTTTTCCTTCTTACCTAATTATCGACCTAATTAAGTCGATGCAGTCATATGACTTCTTCGTAGTGATGGTGTTGATAAGCTAGCCTATACCGATAGACGTAGGCAGTCAAAAACACCTGCGATCTACATAAACAAATTCTAATCAATGTCGGTATACTCTTAATTACACGAACGTTATTAATTAAGATTTACGATTAATACTATTTTTAACAGGAATACCCCCACATAACATTTTTGTATCGAATGAATACTGTGCAACACTTGCGTTTTACACACACCATGCACTTCTATTATTAATATGTTAGATAATCACGTTTATAGACACGTTTCATCCAATATCATTGTTATTCTTATTCTTAACTTAATTTATACAATCATACAATATGGTATTCTTCACATTGTTGTTTTTCCGTTTCAGTGAAATCTCCCATTTTAATCTACAGCGCAGCACACACCTCATTGTCGCAGGCAATTACTTCGCTTCGCCATTGATATTTCACATTTTAATGAATCTTCAGTAAAAAAATGAATTTGAACTTGTCGACACACTAGTCGACCGCTGAAGATAATAGTGTAGCATTGAAACACGTTCGGTCTTTTTAATTTTGTGTGGTACGTGGGTATATTTTGATTGTTACTGATCCTGCCACAGTTCCAGTGTTCCAGATTTTTCAAATTGTTTTCATGGACGTATTTTAGGCAGAATATAGCGTATTATAAATCTTCAATTCTTTTGTACATGTGTTACTAAACGGGGAAGAGTCAAAGAGGCAACAAGTTATTTGGAAACAAAAATGTCAAAATGCAAAGGAAATTAAGTATTTGTGTAGGCCGCTTTTAACTAAGTATAGCTTTTTTTTTAGATCAACTAAGAGAATCTATTATAAGAGCAGAGTAAAAAAAATGGTCGATCCTGTAAAATATCGTAAAAAACAAAGGAAAGTGACACGTATTTTCGATAAGTAACTGAACTAATAATTAAAAAACACCGTTTTAATATCTAGAGAGAAACATAAAGTCCAAGAATGCCGAATAATTTACACTTTCAATGGCACGGAAAATTAGTTTAATTGACAGTGTTAGAGAATGCCAAATTCTCAATGTCGTGATATCGAAAACTTGTCAAACTACTTTCTCTCTTAAGTTTTGGTGTTGAGGCAGAATTTTATAAAGCTTTAAAAGAGAAACTCGAGAACTGCTCTATTTGCTAAAAATAATTTTCAAGTTTAAAGTTGATTGATTGAATGTAACCAGTTACAGCTGGCTTTCATTCTATAAAATATTTTTGTTTGACACATGTTAACTAAAGTATTAGTAAATAATTGAAATTAAAATAAACCGTGGTGGATTGGGTAAGATCGTGAACTGATTTGGTGATCCAGCATGACCGCAATGAATCGTTCGTGACAACGCAGTTTGCCTTTTTACAGAAATTGAACATTCGTAACTTTGAATCTAGCATACATTAAACGTGTCGAAACTTTATTGCGATTTTAAATTTTATTTGAGTTTTTATTCGCGGTTTTAAATTCGAGATGACTTCTTTGGACACTCTTTATTTTACTCAGCAACCTTCATATATAATTTCCTCTCTTGACATTTCGAAGCAGTGCGGTAGAGGCATTATCAGTTTCTAGGTCGGGGGGACAAAGGCTGACAATTACTAGATTTTAGGGAATTTCAGCCATCCCACAGATTTCAATTATAACGCGCAAGTTCTGAAACCTCGATTCGATTCAATGTAATTGACCAGGTAATGGCTTTAACAACGGCTCCGTATTATAGTAGTGCCGGAAATAGCACCTAGATTTAGTTTGTAAAGCTCTAAATCATCTCGATTATTCTATGTAGTATAATTTGACTCAGAAATATCAACTAAACTGGTGCAAATCATTTATTTGATTATAAGGGAGCAAACTCGTGTAGTCTAAAAAATAAGCAAACTGTTGCATCCCTTTGCACCGTAATTAGCTTTTTAAATTAATCTTACGCCTGCACATAAATCATACATGGTGTTGAATGAATATAAATATCACTGATTTACGAACTTTCAAGCGTCTATTGAACACGTTTTTAATAAATCTCCTTTTTTTTATTTTCAACAGTAGTGAGTCGTGCTACGGTTTGCGTATCTGTATGATACAGCTTTGAATAACTGAAATTCTCGATACAAATATATATGTATAATTCAAAAGTTACAGATCTATTAATCATTTATAATAATTCAATCATTCACTATGACGTACTCTCACGTAAACTCGAAAGTGTTCACGCAAAACATTATTTTTTACCGAATATGTGTCTTACCAATCTGATTACCATAATAGAAAATTATATAGCTTTTATCGCAAACTTGTGTTTACACTATCAGATAATCACCTGCAAACTTTCAGAAAGTAAATATCCTACAGTCCTTCGTCGAATGCGGATATATGATTCCATATTTAGGTGCAGTAACTCAGTTATACTTATATTTTACAAAATATACGTAAAATTGAATAGCTAACGCAGTTTCATCACTTAAACTCCCACAGGGCAATTAATCACAATCATGGGTTTAGAATGATAGTGGTTAGCAAAAAAGGGAGGGAACAAAGTTACTGTTCTGAGAAGAAAGTACCCACACGGTTAATGATTGATGCGTGTTTGTTCCCGTGTCCGTGTCTGTGTCCGTGTCCCTGTCAGTGTCCGTATCCGTGTCCGTGCCCATGTCACTTTCTCCGTCCGTGTCCGGTATTGGTATAGGTATCGGTATCGGTACCAGTATCGGCATCGGTATCGGTACCAGGTATCGATGATCGGTTTGTTCGTATCGGTATCGTATCCGTGTACCTTCGTATCCGTATCCGTATCCGTATCGGTATTCCGGTATCCGGTATCGGTATCGGTATCGGTATTCGTATCCGCATCCGTAAGCGTATCGGTATCCGTATCCGTATCCGTATCGGTATCGGTATCGGTATCGGTATCCGTATCCGTATCAGAATCAGTATCCGTATCAGTATCCGTATCCGAATCCGAATCCGTATCCGTATCCGTATCCGTATCCGTATCGGTATCCGTATCCGTATCCGTATCCGTATCCGTATCCGTATCCGTATCCGTATCCGTACCGTATCCGTATCCGTATCCGTATCCGTATCCGTATCCGTATCCGTATCCGTATCCGTATCCGTATCCGTATCCGTATCCGTATCCGTATCCGTATCCGTATCCGTATCCGTATCCGTATCCGTATCCGTATCCGTATCCGTATCCGTATCCGTATACGTATCCGTATGCGTATCCGTATTCGTATTCGTATTCGTATCCGTATCCGTATCCGTATCCGTATCCGTATCCGTATCGTATCCGTATTCGTATCCGTATCGTATCCTGTATCCGTATCCGTATCTATCGTATCGTATCGTATCTGTATCCGTATCGTATCGTATCGTATCGTATCTGTATCTGTATCTCGTATCGTATCGTATCGTATCGTATCGTATCTGTATCGTATTCGTATCTGTATCGTATCGTATCGTATCGTATCTGTATCGTATCGTATCTGTATCGTATCGTATCGTATCTGTATCTGTATCGTATCTGTATCGTATCTGTATCTCGTATCTGTATTCGTATCGTATCGTATCGTATCGTATCTGTATCGTATCGTATCGTATCGTATCGTATCGTATCGTATCGTATCGTATCGTATCGTATCCGTATATCGTATCGGTAGTCGTATTCGTGTCTATCGTACCGTATTAGTATCGTGTCTCTGTATCGTATCGTATCTGTACTCGTATCATATCCGTATCTGTATCGTATCGTATTCGTATCCGTATCGTATTCGTATTCGTATCGTATCCGTATCTGTATCTGTATCGTATCGTATCTGTATCGTATCCGTATCTCGTATCTGTATCTCGTATCGTATCGTATTCTCGTATCGTATCGTATCGTATCGTATCTGTATCCGTATCGTATCTGTATCATCGTATCCGTATCTCGTATCGTATCGTATCCGTATCTGTATCGTATCGTATCGTATCATCGTATCGTATCTGTATCGTATCGTATCGTATCGTATCGTATCGTATCGTATCTCGTATCGTATCTGTATCCGTATCGTATCCGTATCTGTATCGTATCGTATCGTATCGTATCTGTATCTGTATCGTATCGTATCCGTATCCGTATCGTATCGTATCCGTATCCGTATCCGTATCCGTACCGTATCCGTATCCGTATCCGTCGCCATATCTGTATCGGTAGTCGTATTCGTGTCTATCTGTACCAGCATTCGTATCCGTGTCCGTCTCCGTCTCCATGTCCGTGTCCGTGTCAGTGGCTGTGTTCGTGTACGTGTACGTGCCCTTGTCCGTGCCCACATACGCATCCGGATCCGCGTCTGTATCTGTGTAGGTGCTCGCGTCCGTGTTCGTGTCCGTAACCGTGTTAATCAATTAGGTAACTACCTAATCTACAGCAAATTAAGATATTTTTCATACCGACCCACAATAGTTACTCCTTTTTCGCGCTTATCGATTTTTAAACTGAGGGACGCTTCGATAATTTTTTTCCATGTATTTGAATCCCAAAATGGATGATGCTGATGATGTAGAAGCATGTATCCATCACTTCATTTATGTTGTGGGATTAATTTGACGCACGGGGTATAAGTAATGTAGTGAGTCATTTCTGATACTGTGTGATCGCGCATTTGTACTGCAGAATTTCTTTGTATAACTTGTAAACTTGGTGTAAATATTACGCCATTGGAATTTGTAGTTAGGCGATGAATATTATATAGAAAGAGGTTTAGTTATTGTGAAAAGTTAAAAATTGCTATGAATGAGTAACGTGAGTGAACTAGTGATATGTTGGATTTACATTAAAGCCTAGTGGAGGAATATCTTTTTTTTACTTGTATAAATGACAATGAATACGAATGTGGAATTGGGATATTTCAGAGAATTATTACGTTCTTCTTAAAAATTTTAAGATTGCGTAGATGCATGGAGCGGTATTTGTGTTGGATCCATTTCAGAGATTGTGCTCGCCAAAGTCACGTGCTATTTGAACACGTACTGAGTAGTTGATTGTAATTTAGCGGGTAGATATTTGATGATGTAGATAAGATGAACGTGAATACTTATAAAAGAGGAAGAGTGGTAGGATATAAAAAGGTTGTGATTCCAAGAGGAAGAGTGGTAGGATAGAAAATGGTTGTGATTCCGAACCCTCAGATAGAACGGTCGCGGGAGTGGATTTATTTTATTTGCATGATTTGATGATTTTCTGCCAAAACTCATTGTTCGGGAGTTGAAAGGAGTTATAACACTTTTTCACAAAGTTTAGTAAAGTGTTTAAACAGATGTGTAGTAAACATTAACAGCTATATTAAGAAAAGCCCTGCGTGTAAGACTAGCGCGACAGAACACAAACTTTTAAAAGTGGCCCTTTCAAACTAAGTAAATGAAGTACCCAAACCTCCATCATGTCCAACTTCAGAGGTTAATGTTGGAGTGATCTAAAAAAAATCAAAAGCACAAAGTAAAAGATTGAAACTGCATCATAGTAATAAACTATGTGCAGTCTTTGGAAAATAATCGTTTAGAGTTGGTCAAATTCAAGTCCAAGTTGGAGTTTTTCTTAGTTGGATTTTGCAAAACCCAAGTAGAGCAAAACCATGTAACACTAACCACGATTAAGAAAACCATGTGAATCTAAGAAAGTAAAAATAGAGGAAAGTTCTGCATGGTAAGAGAAATAAAATATCTACTATCCTAGAGCAATAATTTTTTCTGTATTCAAATAATTAGAAAGGATACAACACATTCTTTAATAAAATCAATCTATTCAAATAAAAAAATAAATGATAGGTATATTTTCCAGGGAGAATGACGGCTAAGGTAATTCCCGCTCTCACTGTTTCTATGCTAGTACGGTTAAATTCAGCAACATTCCAGTAGATTTTTTGCAACGTTTAGTAACACTAGAAAATATATGTATACCATTATACGTCGGAGACCACTGAATAATCAAAATAGAGGATCCGTTATGGTTATCCGCCTCCTAAAAAAGGTGATTCTATTAGTTGTAAAAGTTATGAAATACTAAAGAGACATTGTTCAATAACACTTTCTCGAAGAATCAAACAACAACCAGTAAATCTTATACTAACTCATTGGACCGTTTAGCAACAGTAAATGGTGAAAAACATACTGGTTTGCTAAAAAAAACCTTCAGTACAATGCTCGTATGCACACCATTTGTGATGCCAGATTTAGCACATTTGGACTTCTATTTCAAATCTTTTGCTCAGAAAACGATTAGTCCGACGAAATGCTGAAGACCACAATGTATGCGTATTTTGAAGGACACAAAGGTAATCACTTCTAAGAAGGAATTGAATAAGTCAAGCATCACTGAACCAAAGGTATTAAATTATGAGATTATTTAGACAAATAAAAATAAAATATTATCTGATCCTGCCTTTCTAACTTATTAAGTGATGAATTGTAAAAAACATCTACACAGAGCTTATTAAGACGTCAAAAATAGATTGAGTTGTTTTCATTGTCATCTTGGTTGTAAACTTTCTGCAACCAGACGGTATTGCAATTTTGTGCATATGTTTTATAACAGTCGATAAAAAATATATATCTACCATTACATGCCGGACACCACGGACTAACCAAAATAGAGGATCCTTTATGGTTCTCCGCCTCCCATGAAAGCGAAAGTGATCCCATTAGCTGTAAAGGCTATGGCACCAATCCACCAATTGGTGAAATTGCTTTGCTCATGTGCACACCATTTGTGTCGCCAAATTTAGTGCTTTTGGACTTCTATCGTTTCAAATTTTCTGGCCAGAAAACGAATTACTTTGACGAAATGCTGAAGATTACAAAATATACGTATTTCGAGGGACTCGAAAGTGATCACTCCAAGGAAAGAATTGTACAGCTCAAGTATCGCTGAACCAAATGTGTTAAATTAAGAGATTATTTAGAAAAATAAAAAAAAATTATTTGATCTTGCCCTTGTAACTTATTATTTAATGAATTGCGGAAAAAAATGATTGAGTTGTTTCTATTGTCATTACGATTGTAAACTTTCTGCAACCAGACGCTATTGCAGCTTTTACGATTACGAAATGCTCTAAAATTCTAACTGTTACTTTTCACATTTTGATTTTAGTATCATTTCTAATTTACATTTTATGCTTAGGTGACTCAGGCATATATATTTATCATTAGGTTTTATAATACTCGTTCATTTGATATTTCCTATATATAGATCACAGACATAATAAAAAACTGAAAAGCTAAGGGCGCGTTTTATTCATCATTTATTTTGTTAAGAGCATTTTATATTGAGATCGGGACAGAGGTATGAAACGAAGCAGTTTAGTTCGTGGTTTAATTGAAGAGGTTGTTATAGAAATCTTTCCTCTTTTCAGATGGAAAGAGCGAGGGTTTGTTTTGCCAAATCAATTTCTAGGTTTTCTAATCGGATTTTCTGTTTATTACAACGTGTATTGAGTCAACATTTAACAACGAAACTTTAGTCAACTGGCTACGTTGTATCATGTGTCACTAACGAAAAGTGAAAAGCGGCAATGCTTACTGAATGGGAAGTAAACGATAAAACATTTAAAGTACGTCAAAAGTCCTTATGATTTATTTGTTTTGAGGTCTTAAATAAAGTATTCTCAAACAATAATGGTTCTTATCGTAAAGTTGTCATTATTTCAACTGCTTTTATTGTCAAGAACCTAAAAATTTATGAACGTGGAAATTCGCACCTATTTTTACGCGAATCCTATTTCTTTACCTTTTCAAATGCAAATAAGACTTAATATTTAAAAATGTCCTTATTGAGACATTTAAATAACAAAAAATACAAGTTTCTAACATGCTAATATATGTTTAACTATTTGCCAAAAACTGTAAAATCCATCCGTTTCACTTTTTCATTAGAACTACATACAATATTAAATATGTGACATTTTCGGTCTTTATTAGAATAAATTATGTTCGACTGAATAGCAAAAGAATTTAACCGCATGTCCTGACATGTGCAGCTTTTTCGGTTTGTGTGAGTGCGTGTGTACGTGCCTGTGCTCGTGTACGTGTGTGCATGCGTGCAAGTGTGTGTGCGTGTGTGCGTGTGTGTGTGTGTATGTGTATGTATGTATGTGTGTTTTGCCTGTATAGCTATCCTGGTCCGTTTCATTTATAACTCCCTTGCAAAAATTATATATAAAATTGCAAAGCAATGAAGATTCAACATCACCACTAGAAAAATCATTAGCGCACACTTAGCCTTCTCTATGTTTTATTCCATACTGTGTAAGGTTTTAGAATTAAAAACCCTTTTCTGCTGATAATCACAATTTTAATTCAATAAGAGAATATTTTCAGTTTCTAATAATTATTATTAATGTCAAAATCACACCGTCACCCTTGATAATTATTTAATTGAAATTGCAAAATCAATCCATTTACATAAATTACAACAGTTCATTGTTTACCTGTATCAACATTTTATGCAATACAACATGGCAATTAGGCAGGTCGACACTACCAACAGTGTGGAAAATTCACATCCAGGCGACGAAAAACCACGTCCAAAAGCACGTCCTATCAGTTGGAGTAGAATAAGTATTTGTGTTCATAATCAAACATTGAATATATTAGCTTTAGATGTTGACATTAATATAACATTTATTCATTGATTTATTGACTTATGTATCATTAAACTGCTAACTTAAACTGTTCTTTTTTAAATAAGCAACACACACTACACGAACAGTGAAAATGCTATGAATTAACGACCCAATTTTAAAATATAATTATTTAATTCCTTAATAGAAATATTATTTTTTACTATCCTTTCTCTGCCTTTGCAGCTGTACAAAAAATAATATTTCTATTAAGGAATTAAATAATTATATTCTAAATTCTCATGCATGAGGAATTTGATAGAATTTTACCCCATTAATAATGTAGAGAAAGGGATGTTTTTCATCTTTTCGCGTTTTCTCTAAGAGAAGT
This sequence comes from Vesta saturnalis, assembly GCA_036346205.1. Classification (NCBI taxonomy): domain Eukaryota; kingdom Metazoa; phylum Arthropoda; class Insecta; order Coleoptera; family Lampyridae; genus Vesta; species Vesta saturnalis. The sequence goes on from JARFJB010000683.1 coordinate 755,138, forward strand.
ATATTACAGTAAACCTTCATTCGTGTAAGTAAACAACCGGCATTTTACATTTTTATTAAAACCTACTTTACTACAGATTGTTACGTTTTCTATTTAATGTAATGGTGCAGTACTGAAAGAGTTTACACTGATTGAACTAACGAATTGACTCTTGTCTTATTTCATGCGAAAACTGCCGTCTCGTAGAGTAATTTTCTGCCCATTAGATTTCAAGCAAAACTATTTTGCTGTAATAATTTATTGATGTGTTAATAGATGATTAGGGCTTGTAACAACCCATTTTGAGTTGTATTAAAATATACCGTAATTTATGTTCTTCGTTCATTTAATTGTAAATATAAGAAAAATTTTTAATTATTAATGATTTATAGGTATGTGGTAGGCAACTTAATTTGCACTTTGGTGTAACTTAAGTGCATACCTTCTTAAGGGTTTATACTCCTACTTCTTTAAATAATTTTTTCTGCTCATATTTTTCGCGCACTGCTATATCACCAGATATTCTAAAGCGTCAATTTTTTTTCATTTCTGGTGATACGATGTTTGATGCAGGAAGCCATTTTTGGGTTTCCACCTAAATTTTGTGGAAAGTGCCATTGATTTAATGGTAAGATATATTTAACTCGCAATACTAAAAATTAAAACATTTGCTTTTTGCAGGCACTTTTATTTTATTATTTTTTTGTTCATTTAATTCTACTTTTACGTACGCTTTCATTTTATGATAGCAATTTTGTATTCAATGCAGATCTAAATTTTGATCACAATTTTTTATTTGAACTTTCGAGAGAATGCAATAAACATTGGAATTCAAATTTCGTGAAGATAAATTTATAAGAAATAAAATTAATCTTTACAACGTACAGCATTATTATTACGAGATATTGCGCAATATTGGTGCAAAGATGACATCACCTTTGGTTTACATTTCCGTAATCGTTTAGACACCAGAGGTTATTAAAAAGTTTGTGTACAAAAATTTTTCGAACAGGTATTTATATCCATAATTTAGTAAGTTAAGGCTATTACAATTAGTTCTTAAGATATATTTTATATAATTCTAAATTTAACTGTTAATAAACATAGTTTGTATATTTTTTATTTTTCACATTTTGGTAAATTTTTTTTGTAAACCTCGGTTTAGTTATTCCGAGCATAATCAAAAAAACAACTTGGCGTTCGAGTTCATTTTTATTAGTGTTACATTGCTGTTTCTATATTTATGTTAAGTGGAAATAACACAGCATAAATTGTTGTAATTAAGCAAATCAAAAGATTGAACTGGCCTACATTAATTTAGCGACTGGGACAAAGGTATTATTTTTGGTGAATGGTTTGTATCTCTAGTTAGTTACAACGATTTGTTATGAGAACAATTTACACACATTGATTTATTAAATTTTTTAAACCACTTCAACCACATTATTATAGGCTTCACCTTATAGATCTGGAACTAGTAGTAACGTTTCCGTGCTTCGCCCTATGAACATTAAAACTAATTATTTCTGTATGCTTAGTATTACCGGATCACTGCGTTATGTTCTAATTGTTTTTCTGTTTATAATGAATTAAATAAGGCTATTTAGAGTAAGGCCATTGTGATAAATTAGTTACTCTGAATAATTTCATTTATTTGATGCTTTATGACATTTATACATGTACCTTAATTAGTATTGACCCTGCTGTGATTATTGTGATAATTCTGTCAGATTTAGTAATATAAACTGTTTGCCCAACTATTGGTGTTGCTAATTATTGCCTTCTGTTTGGTTGCCTTTTTTGCAGATAACGTGGATTTCCCTGGTTTAACAGGTCGGGTCAAGTGGTAATCACACCATTGCCTTTTTTCTTTCTTTATTAAAATTAAATTAAATTTTTCTACTAGACCTTATTTCCTTATATATTATTGTCGATTTCAAACGTCAAATATGTTTCTAGGGCCTTATTTTACATTTCTCGTGTTTAATTAATACTTTTAACGCTAATTTTCAGGTTTCATTAATAAAACAGGGTGGCGAATAAGGAATTAATATGATTTTAAAGTGAAGAAAATGTTTTTCAACCTGTAATGTAGTAGTAAAGTATTTTTTGACGGTTAGTTGAAGCATTAAGGATTTGGTTACATCACTGGATAGGAGAAACTGGGAAATTATGTAAATTGTGTTGGCGATCACTAATGAAAGTATAACTGAAGGTGACACTTTGTTGGTATGCGTTTCTGTTTGAAGTTTTGTTTATTGTGGTATTAGATCACAAATTTTTGAGATTCATGACGTTATTAATTTGTTAATAAAATTGAGGTCAATTTTTAGAGTTTTGATTTAAAAGCAAAATCCTACACGGATCTTGCTTTTAAATCAAAAGTCTAAAACTCTAAAGCCAGTTTACATGTAGCGTAGAAAATGTTTTAAATACTAGTGTACTTTTGCTTGTAAACTTGTTTTAATTTATATAAGCTATTATTATGGTTGACGTCGTTATGGCTGACGTTATTGAAGATTATGGCCACAACTATTGAGTAAAATTATACCTAGGTGGGATAAAAATGTGTGGAGGGGATTTGGCTTTCGATTTTTTTTTTTTTATGATTGTGGACCTGAACAGGCTAAATAAGGCCTATCGTGCTAAAGCACTCAGGAACACTTAGGAGGATGGATAGAGGGATAATGAATTGCCTATGAACAGCTATCTCAAGTTTTCTCATATCATAAGTGAGAGGAAAACAGGAACTAGGGAGATCATTCCAGAGTTTAGAAGCCGTGTAGAAAAATGTGGATTGCGTCTGTTTGGTACGACAAGTGGAGATTTGTACTACATGCTGATGATGTGAATGAGCGAAGCGAGTGTTTCTCGCAAAGATAGCCGGAGATGGTATCAAAGAATGTAATTCACCAGTACAATAGCCGTTGTAATAACGATAATACAAAGAAAGAACTGAAACCATCCTTCTATGCTCAAGGGACTGTATGTGAGAAGTTAAGGACGGGTCATTTATAAGCCTAATCGCTCTCTTTTGAATACGATCAACGATATCGAGAGCGTATTGGGGAGCACTAACCCAAAGGTGAGAATTATATTCCAGATGAGGCCGAATTTGGGCCTTACACAGCAGAAAGAGTTGTCGAGAGGTAAAGTACTCTTAGATCTGTACAAAAGCCTATTTTACGAGCAGCTGTTTTGGTAGCTGACAGAAGATGGTCAACCCATGAGAGATTTGAAGATACAGTCATACCCAACAGAGTAATAGAGTCTGAAAACTTACGAACTGAGCCATTCATACTTACAACAGGAAATGATCGATCTTTTTGGCGGGCATTAGGCAACACTGAGTTTTGTTAGCATTAAATTTAACTAGATTATTGCTTCCCCATTCGAGAATACGTTGAATGTCTTTGTTGATTGAATTTGCCATTTCAGCTTTAATTTCTTGATTTGACATAGAAGGTGGATTATCACTATGAGTAGACTTAGATGAACTACAGTGAAGAGTGCTATCGTCAGCAAAGCAATGGATGGGGTTAGTTGTTGAAGAAATAAGGTCGTTTATGTACAGCAGAAAAAGTGTAGGCGCTATACGGATCCCTGTGGTACGCCCGCGTTAATGCTAACTTCTTTTGAAAAAAAAGCCATCAACTACGACACGTATTCGTCTTTTATCAAGGAAACTAGAAACCCAGTTGATGAGCGTATCATTTAACCCAAATGAGGTGAGTTTGGCAAGTAAACACTTATGCCAAACTTGGTCAAATGCCTTTGAGATATCTAAAGCGACTACAACTGTTTCACCGGACTGCTCTACTGTATTGGTCCAAACTTGGGTTACATATGAAAGAAGATCACCTGTTGAACGACTTTACCTAAACCGATATTGGTGGTCACTAAGGAGTTTGTTAGTTTCAAGGAACGTGAGCAGTTGCTGATTGATGGCTTTTTCCATGATTTTAGACAAAATGGAAGTGATGGCAATTGGTCTGTAATTTGAGGGATCGGTCTTATCACCTTTTTTGGGAATAGGTTGAACATTTGCTAACTTCCATGATGAAGGGAATTCCCCCAGAAGATATAGAGATCGTATAGAGCTTAGATAGGACTGGTACTAGTTCGGGGGAACATTTCTTTAAGACAATAGCTGGGATACCGTCTGGGCCAGTCGCCTTATTGAGATCAAGCCTACTGATGATCGATTCCAAGAGCTTGTACCGAAAATGAATTGGTTTCATAGCGTATGAAGAAGAGTTGACTAGGGGCACATCTTTTCCAGAATCATTTGATTTTTTTGAGTAACTTGCATTTTTTGATAGTCAAGTTTAGACATTCATAATTTTATTTTTATTAAAAATACAAATGTCATTTTTTGCAGACTGTTGCAATAAACCTTTGCATACAACACCTCAAAGTTTTATTCAAATTGTTTGGCAGGAACAGAACAATTAACTTGTTATTACTAAGACCGCATCAGTCCATTTTTTTAGAAAAATGTTTTTTTTTAAAACGACTGAAATTTCGTATCTAGTTTATTTAACAAACTTACCTTAAAATTCGACATAGAATCCAAAATTGTATTAATATACGGGGTGTTCCGTTTAAAATAGGCGACTAAGTACCGACTTCCGGTATAACCGGAAGTGGTACGAACGTAAAAATATTTTAGATGAGTTAGCCCTAACATCATTACCCTGTCACCAAATTATCAAAATTATAGTAAGTTTGGTTTAGCAGATACTCATAAGATCAGCTCCCAAAGGCGGACCCTGTATATTCAAGTATTAAGCAAAAAAGTAAATAATCGTGGCACAAGAATTTCTATCTGTTTAAATAAATGAATATTAATAATTATACAGCAATATGAAAGGTAGAAAAAACTCGTACACTGGAACTGTGGCAGGGTTTGTAACCATCAAAGTACACCCACGTACCACACAAAAATAAAAAACACCGAACGCATCTTTGAAAGGTAATTTAGTCACTGAACACATCAGTAACAAATGTAAATATACGCGAGACACAAATAATTTGTCAACATACCTTCAACAAAACGTGAACAGAATGGTACTGTTTACAGTTATCATAGTCAAATTACGAACATGGTGAATATGAAATATAGATCATTTATATTTGAAATAAAAAATATTAAATAAAGTTTCAATAATATTTTAGGTACTCAAGCGACAAATAAGAAAACAGCAATATTAAGAAAGCCACATATTGATCAGTATAATCCGCAGGTCGTGGAGTTGACATCTGCAGAAAGTAATTGTAATTAAAGCCTGCGTTAAAGAAATACAACTGTCCGAATCTAGTGAACCTTGTATAATTTATTCGTAAAAGAGCTCTCATATTAAGTGGTTCTAAGATGATATAGAATGTAGCATTGAAAGTCTACCTGTACTGCAAAGAATTAATCTCCCAATAATTCTATTTCTGAAATTTAAGTCCAAGAGAAAAAATATTTTCAATTCTTCAAGTTAGGGTGCTTAAAATTTGCGATTTACGTATATCCCTGTACATAAGCGAAAATCAGATGTACCTCAGTAAAATGAGCGGGTGATGGAGTAGATACAGGAATATTATAGTCCGTGAGGCAGTGAATAATTTGCTGTGCTTTTTATTAAGGCTTATTTTGTATTGCATTGATCACGACTATCACCGTCTGACAGCTAGTTAGCAGTCCATATAGACTACAGAAGATATCAAACATGGAAAAAAAGATTAAAATTCTGTCAAAAAGGTTCTTGGTTAAGCGGAAATTCGAATCGCTTAGTGTTCCATTCAGGTTGCGGCCGGCAAGTTTCCTGACAGCCGAGTAAAGTAGAAAAAATAGGGTACTGTATCTATCCCAATCAAAATCCTATTACTTTATATATAAATATGATCAGGATTTTGCAATTTTAAATTTATAAAATAGTCACTTTTATTATAACTATATATATATATATATATATATATATATATATATATATATATATATATAAACGAATTATCAAAAATTATAGTTATTGCTAAACTTTAATTTAAAATATCAGCTAAAATGTGATTTTATAAAAGCTCAAATTTAAATAGGCCAAAATGTTTTATAATTTTATAAATAATAGTCAATATCAATGATCTGAGAGGTGCGTTGAAGTCCAAAAGGCGTCTGATATAGTAAGATTATTAGCGCCCTTAATACACACAAGGTAAGCGCGCAATTTAGATTTCATCATGTCAAACGCCTTTTCTGATAAGTTCTATTTATAAAAAAAACTATCGCCTACTTAAATTTGAGCCATGTTTGAAACTTTCTGTAGCCCATGTCGACCACTGATATAATGTTAGAAGGTCATTTCTATGATCAACAGCTACAACGTTTTTTTACAAAAAAAAAATGAGACATTACAAAAACGGCAAAATTTTATTCACCGCCTCACAGAATATTAAAGGAATCAGGAATTTGCAGAAAGGGAGGCGTAACAAGTTATACAGAAGATGGCGTAGAAAGTCCTAAATCAACTAATACCTTATCCACGTCTGACGAAAAATACTCACCGCGTACACGAGGAAAGAACTAATTTTCCAATAATTACATGTCCAAAATATATCTGGGAAAGCAAAATATATTTTCAATTTTCTCTTTAGACTGTCGTACCTTAAATTTACACATCTAAAAATGGTTACTTACGTAATTAAAATGGTTTTTAATACACAAAGAACAAGATTACCTCGAGGTAATCTTTTTCTTTGCGTATTTAAAAAATATGTTAATTACATAATTTACATGTGAACGTCTACACTGTGTCCAAGATAAGGATTCTTACAATGGGGACCTCAGAAATGGTAATAGATACAACTCCGGTTAAATGGGAACAAAGTTGTGTAATCACGGGACCAATAAAATAACACAAAAAAATCGATTGTGTGATTTTTTGTTTTTGAGATATTTGAAAAAAATTGAATATTTGAAATTTCTATTTTATTTTTTTCTGGCGTTACTATAAATACTAGAGCAAAATACAAACACTTCTCCATGGCAACAGTTTTTCAATCGGATGTTTCCTATTTTTATAGCCACCATCAATTTATTTTTTTTTCAATACGGTCCTGATATTTTGAAAACTGATTTTGGAAGGTTTCTTTTTATTACAAATTCAGCAATGTATCACATTTAATGGTCTGATCGCATTTTGAACCTTTTATCGACAATGATCACGAATTTTTTAATACAGACCTGCATTTTCAAAAAGGTTTATTTAGCTAACCTTCCTTTCTGTTTAATATTTTATAAGGGAAAGTACTAAATAAAATATTGTTAATTATACAACTTAACATAAAAAACTAAATGCTTGTAAAATTAACATTAAAGATGCCCATTTAAATGATCATTATCAAACACTGCTAATATACATATGTATAATTTAAAAAAAAATGATTTTTCCAAGCTGATAAAGAGTTTTTCATGAATCTCCAAGTATAAATAATATTTTAGAGTTCTATTTGCGACATTATAACAACGATGTGATGTTCTAAAAAATAATAAATAAAAACAGGCGGCTTCGAAAAAAATAAAAATATACGGCTTTGAAGTAATTCAGCATCTGTCATAATTTTGTATTGTACAACTTTGTATTTAGCTGGTACTAGTATTTAAATCTGAATTAGTTAATTTGTGGTAGTTGTTATCAAAAAAGTATGGCGTAATTCGAACAAATATCTAGAGCAACAGCAGCCTCATAAAACCACATTTAGGAACTTTAAAAAGCCTGTAAATTCCCCCAAAAAACCTTGCAATGAAGAAAAAGCAAATAATGTGTTATTATCTGTTACGGAAAATCCAGAAACTTCTACACGACACATTGCACATTTTATTTTACAAAAAGAAAAAAATACGTCCATTTAAATTTCGAATTTGTTAGGGACTTCGCCCAGGGGATTCAGCGAAGCTCAGAAAGTCCTGTGAATGGTATACCAGGCAATGAGCAATTTCCATATAAAATCATTTGGTTGGATCAAAGTCAGGTGACGAATAATGGCATTTTCTATAGAAGAAGTGTTCACTATTGGGCGAAAGAAAATCCTAGAGTTTAAAAAGTCCGCAGACACCAGGTTCTAAGACGTGAACTACAATATTCGGAATGCGAATAATAGGTTCATTTTTCTATAACGGATATTTAAATCCTGAGCGCTACCAAAATTTATCAGAAAATGAAGTAGGAGCAGCTTTAGTTGATTTACCTCAAGCTGATATTGAAGATTATTGGTTTTTACAAGACAGTGCTCCGGCACATAATTGCAGAGACATCCAGAAATATTTATCGGCAAGGTTTCCAGCAAGATGGGTTGAAACACATTCGAGAGTAATATGGCCAGCGCCATCTCCCGATATAACACTTTTTTTCTCTGGGGATATGTCAAAAATTATAGTTACCGACACAATATTGAAAATCACAATCAGTTGCGGAGCTTAGTTCTCGAAGTATTACGCCTCTAATGCTTCGCAATGTTTTGAATTCAACTGTAAGACGGTGTTATTCGTGTTTGGTAAAATACTGGAGAACTATTATAAGACTCATAAGTAAGTAATTCTTACTTTAATTTACACTAAAAACAAAAGGAATTAGTAGTTTTTCCTTTTACCGTCAATTTGTTTGTTGATATTAACTTCCAATATTAAGAAACTTTATTATGGTGTGTGTAATAATCATACTGGAAAGTTACTGCATCAACTTTAAAGCCGTATATTTTTATTTTTTTCGAAGCCGTCTGTTTTTATTTACTATTTTTTAGAACATCACATCGTTCTTATAATGTCGCAAATAGAACTCTAAAATATTATTTATCTTTGGAGATTCATAAAAAACTCTTTATTAGCTTGGAAAAATCAATTTTTTTTTTGGAAATTATACATGTATATACTATCAGTGTTTCACAATGATCATTTAAATAGGCACTTTTAATGTTAATTTTACAAGCATTTAGTTTTTTATGTTGTTTCATAATTAACAATATTTTATTATTAGCTAAAGAAACTTTTTTAAAAATGCAGGTCTGTATTCAAAAATTTCGTGATGATGGTCCATAAAAGGTTCAAAACGCGATCAGGCCATCAAATGTGATACATTGCTGAATTTGTAATAAAAAAACCTTTCAAAAATCAGTTTTCAAAATATCAGGACCGTATTTAAAAAATAAGTTGATGATGGCTATAAAAATAGGAAGCGTCCGATTGAAAAACTGAGTTGCCAAGAAGTGTTTGTTTTTTTGCTCTAACATTTATAATAAAGCCAGAAAAAAATTAAATAGAAATTTCAAAAATTCAAAATTATTCAAATATCTCAAAAACAAAAAAAATCACACCATGTATATTTTTGTGTTATTTTATTGGTCCCCTAATTACACAACTTTTTTCCCATTTAACCGGAGTTGTATCTATTACCATCCTTACCTTGGACACAGTGTATACGTTCTGTAAAAACAAATAACTCGTATAATTAACCGGTTACGTGTAATTAATTAAAGGAAGATAATATTTTGGCACATTAATAGAAAAACGAGATTCAGTTTTTTTGCAGAATCTCTAGATGATGTAATTTAATACTAAGGGAAGATTTAAATAAGTAGCGGTAATGGAATAGACTTTTATATAGAAATTCGAAGGTAAACGAGCATAACGGTAAGTTAAATAATTGGTGCTCTCAGTAAAGCCGAAAATTATAATTTAAATAGAAAATACCTCATACAGTTGAGCACATACAATTTTATCTAAGGCGAAATGTTTGTATTTTACACAAACTTCAGGACGTACGGGGGAATGTGAAATAAAATACTATAAACAATTACGTACTGTACTGACGTACAGTCTTTATGGGACGAACCGTAAAATGCAAGTGCATTAATGGATGACATCACACTTTACCACAAATAGATTTAAAATTATGGTGGCATTTATTTCAGTTTGACCGATTTTCCTTATTTTTCAAGGCGAGGCGGGTTTATATACACCACTAAAAATTGAGTTTAGTTTAGTCTTTCCATTGATCTGTAATTAGTAAAATTATTATAAAAATTAGTCGGGATGAAATATCCCGATTTTACACTTTGGAACCTTCTGTATCCAGTGGGCACAAACCACTTTTAATGGTTTATGGTATAAAGAGATGGTGAAAGAAGTTGCAAATGTCGTAAATCTAACTAACATGATAGAACGTCTACTTTCATTATAAAGAAAAAAAATAAAACTTTTCTATTACAAATGCTTCTAGCGTAAACATGCGCTGTTGTAAGCTAGAGGAAGGAAATGTAAATAAAGTGCTTTTTTTTTAAATCGATGACATAAACGAAAGAAGTGTTGTTAAGTGATGGTAAAGGATTTTATGTGATTTTTAACATAAAAATTTTTGTGTAAAGAATTCAAATTCAGTCTTGGATTCTAAGTTTACAGTCTTTTTATATTCGATTCCCACACTTACGATTCTAAGGTTGGTACAGGGTTCCGATATATTTATTGCCCCTCATATCCATATTTATAGTCATACAATGTTTCGTATGTATATTATTGGACAATGTATCAAAACACTCAATAAAATTGACATATTCTTTTCTGAAATTAGAGTTTTGAGAAGAAACCAAAACAGTGCAAAAATAAAGTAAATTCCATTTCAAATTATCTTTATATAGAGAGCAACTGTTTCCGTTTTAAAGCATGAAAATCTAATATTTGTTTAATATTCATGAGAAAGGTTCATAATCGTTTGAAGTTAGGTGATGTGTGAAGAATACAGTATTTATGTCTCTCTAAAGAAGGATCCTCAAGAATGCAAAATTTTAGAACCAATTTATTTTTATTTTGTAGCTACATTATTTTATTTTAATAAAAATAGTAAAAATTTACTGCAGTCTACAATCTAATTAGTTAGAAAACATTAAGAGGAATGTATAATTACCTTTTCAAATACAATTGTTAACGCTCATTTCAATATTCTGAGTTACAAAAAGATTTAAGAGGTATTGACGATTGCGATTAGTAATTCCAAAGATTAATCTTTAGATTGTTCTACGTTCCATCTCGATTTTATCAGATTCTCAAGGCGGATTCTTTAAAACGTTTTTCAACTAATCATGTTTAATACAAGTCAACTTAATTTATAGTATACGAATTTTTTGTTTAAAGTACAAATTATTATTTAAAAAAATTTTCATTTAAGTATAAACCGAAAAATCAATTAATTAATGCACTTGAATACAATGATAAAATTAATCAAGCAAGGTTGGGGAAAATTTCAATACAATCAATGTATATTTTTGGCCTTCACGTTTTAGTTTAATTTAGTTTCTTTGACTATGGCTTTAACTAACTTTTCTTACAGATTATCTATAATTTCGAATTTTGATTTTTTGTCCAGTTTATATAAAATATACACACATTATTACCCCCTACTGATAATGCGTATATGTGTATATCAGTATTTTATGTCTATGACAAGTTCGTATACAGGGTGATCTAGACAGCGTTAAAAATTTTTTTGGGTGATAGAGCAACAGAAATGTGACTCAAATACACACTTAAAAAAATTCCATTTCACACACCCCCTTAAAGAAAAATTATTTTGATTTAAAAAAAAAAAACTGTACATTTACCGAAAAATTTAGAAATTCTGGGATATTTTGATACACTCCTCGAACTTTAACACTACTACTGTATACTACATTAAATTTCAAGTAAGGATGGAATGGCGAAGTTATCATTTTCTTAAAAAAAAAGTTTAAAAATAGTTCATACAAATGTATAACATTATAGAGACTAGGATACCATTGTACATTTAGAATTATGCCATTTTGAATAAAAACTGTATTTGAAAAATAATAATGCATGTATCATGACGATATGAATATTTTTATTATACAGTTTTACACAGTTAATTGCAGTGAATAGGCTAAACATCTGTACGTGATAATTATCTCATATAAAGTCAAGAATATGTAACTATTTAATTATTAATATAAAAATGTGTCATGTTTTTTTAAGTTGATAGATAAGTTGTAATTATATATTTATCTCAAAACATAGTTTATTATTCAACTGATAACTGTATAAATGGTGATCGAATGAAATTTTATCTTTTCTGAAACTTAATTTAATAAAGTTTTTAGCTTTGACTATTGTACAGAAGTTTTTAAAGAACAGGTACTGTATCTCTTTTTTTAGAGAGATGCATAATAAGTTCTAAATCAATGTTAATCATCCTTATGAAATTTTATTGTAAATGACGTAGTATGTAAATTCAGAATCAAAAATGATTTTTGGGAACATTGTGACAGGTGCCAACTAAAATGCGAGGTACTTATCTGGGAAATCTGATCTCATTCGTTAGAGCTTGCGCAAAAAAGTGTTACAAAACGGCCATAAAAACCTGGAAAATATTTTCAAGTTTCTGAAATGAGCTAGAGCGTAACTGCAGTCTTGAATCTAAAAAGTGATGCTTTCTGAAATTCTGAATAGTTAACCGAAAAAAATAACTTGATCTTTTTAAAGTCGAGGATAATCTGAACTTTTTGTTCGCACTTTTGACGTATGTCTAAAAATAAAGTGGTGGGGGGTATTCAAAGGTTTCCTTAAATAACCCCTGTATCTTCGAAACAGCTAAGCCGATTTTAACAAATTTGGGCGCGTTGAAATGAGCTGGGTACAAATGTTATAATATTTGAAGTTTTGTTAGTTTCACATGTCGTCGCTTGTTCGACATTCCGACAGAAACGGTTAATTTTCGCAAAAAATTAAATGCATTGGTATGACTTTTTTCATGAACAAGTAGCTAAATGATGCCAAGCTCGCGAAAACCGCATCTCGATATCTTGTTCCTAACCTAAAATATCGGCCAAGAAGACTTTATACGAAAATCCTTAAATTTTTTTTTTTTAACTATATTTTTCTGGAATTGTTTCTATTATGTAAGTTGTGGCCCTAAAAAGGACCGATTTAAAGGAGGAAGGTTTTTAATGCCCTCGTAAATGCTCGAAATGCTGACCATCACGCTCTATGCATTGCTGAAGCCTCTCATGACTAGACAAAACTGCAGCTTCAATTTCGGCTCTCGGTATGTTACGTATTGCGTTACGAATCCGGTTTTTCATATCTTCTCTAGTAGTAGGTTGAGTCCGAAACACGATGTCCTTTAAGCGCCCCCATAAATAAAAATCGAGGCAAGTTAAGTCTGGCGATCGCGGAGGCCATGGAAACAGACTTCCCTTCCAATCCACCGCTGTTGAAATACTGCTTTAATGTGCTCTCGCACATTAATAGCAAAATGTACTGGACACCCATCCAACTGCAAAAACAATTTTTACCTTGTTTCCAGAGGCACATCTTCCAACAACAACGGTAATTGATTGGCCAAAAAGTCAAGAAATACATTGCCATTTAGGGGTTGCTCGAAAAAATATGGCCCAATAATTCTGCCTCCCAGTATGCCACACCATACATTTAAACTCCAACGTCCTTGGCGCTGAACTTCACGCAACCAATGGGGATTTTCTGCAGATCAATAATGCATATTGTGCAGATTGACTCTCCCGTCACTACTTGACTTCATCGGTCCAAAGAATTTGAAATAAAAATTCTCTATTTTCGCGTATCATGCCTAACATCCAATGGCAATAGTCTAACCTTCGATCAAAATCTTCCTCTTTCAAGGCCTGATGCAAAACGACATAATATGGGTGCATTCTTAAAGTAATTAAAAAAAGTTTAAACGAATACCTATATATTTTGATGGCCATTAGAACTTACCTATGGTCCTTCAAAATATTTGAACCGTTTTCCGTGATATGCCCAACTCAATTGATAATGCTTTTGTGCTAACATGAGGATTTCCTTCAATATAGCCCAGTACACGGTTAATATTTTCTTGTGTTCTTCCAATTCTTTGCCGTTGAAACGTAGGCCGAAAACTACCATTGGCTCGTAAGCTCGCCACTAATCGGGGAAAAACTCTTACATCGCAAGGACGCCGATTTGGATATCGAGCCGCGTAAACTCTTTTAGCTACTGCGGCATTCTGAAGACATTCAAAATAAACCGCAAGCATATCAACAGCTTCATTATTCGTAAAACGCATTTTGAAAGCACAAAAATTGCTCAAAGTAACGCGAAACTGTTGACAATTTGAGGATTATGCATGTTTTGTTTAGGTATCTATTTCCATTACCTGCTTCTATTAATTGTATTTTTCGTATATATCCATAGTGAATATGCATTTAAACAAACAAAAAATAGGCCTTTCGTATAACTTTTAGCATTGCTTACTTGCCCGTATTAATTTAAAAAAGGGTGATTTTATTCTGGTGAATAAATTTGCAAACATTTAAAATCGCAATATCTAGGTAACCTATTCAGAGCCGAAATTGAAGCTGCAGTTTTGTCTACCCATAAGAGGCCTCAGCAATGCACAGAGTGATGGTCAGCATTTCGTGCATTTACGGGGGCATTAAAAAACCTTCCTCCTTTAAATCGATCCTTTTTAGGGCCACGACTTACATAATAGAAACAATTCCAGAAAAATATAGTTAAAAAAAAAATAAAAATTTAAGGTGTTTTCGTATAAAGTTTTCTTTGGCTGATATTTTAGGTTAGGAACAAGGTATCGAGATGCGGTTTCGCGAGCTTGGTTAGGCACCATTTAGCTACTTGTTCATGAAAAAAAGTTATACCAATGCATTTAATTTTTTTGCGAAAATTAACCGTTCCTGTCGGAATGTCGAACAAAGCCATCTAGCGACGACATGTGAAACTAACAAAACTTCAATTATTTTAACATTTGTAGCCCAAGAAAAGCTCTTTTCAACGCGCTCAAGTTTGTTAAAATCGGATTTGCCGTTTCAACGATACGGGGGGTGATTTAAGGAAACTTTTGATTACCCTCTACCACTTTATTTTTATAGATACGTCAAAAAGTGCCAAACAAAAAAAGTTCAGATTATCCTCGACTTCAAAGGTCAGCTATTTTTTTATTAGGTTAACATAGCAGAACTCACAGAAACATCACTTTTTTAGATTCTAGATTGCAGTTACGCCCCCTAGCGGCCATTTCAGAAACATGAAAATATTTTCCATGTTTTTGTATTAGCCGTTTTAGTTGAACTTTTTCTTCCGCAAGCCTCTACGATGTATAGTTTCCCAGAAACAGTACCTCGCATTTTTAGTTGGCCACCCCGTACAGATTTTTTAGGAAAAAATCAAAATAATTTTCTTCACGTGGGAGTATGAAACGGAATTTTTTTAATTGTGTATTTGAGTCACATTTATGTTGTTCTATCGCCCAAAAAATTTTTAACGCTTGGTTTAGACCACCCTGTATACTTACTTACTTAAAAACCCAACTATGGAATGTAACTTTAGTAAAGAATAACTAGGTTCTTAATAAAATTAAATATTATTAAACTGCTTCGATGATGTCAAATCAGAACACCCTCTAACGGTTGAAGGCTGACAGTGAAAAATGTCATAATCAAAAAAACAAATTTATCAAAATTTAGATAAATCATGATGTAAGTGTAAAGTTGAGAAAAACCTTAATTTTACATTGATAAAAGCATTCACATATAGAAACTTGACATATAACTGTAATTGTCGTTTAGAGTGAAAACACAATGTAGTACGTTTAATACGATTCTTAATCTTAATTTTAATTTCAACTACATATGTAAATTATAGTGCTGTGGTAACTTAACATTTAATTGGTAAAGCATTTACTTCGAGGTCTAGGAAAAAGCACAGCAACAAACCTAGGCATAAAAAATCATTAAAATTAAAAATATTATTGTGTCAAAAGTTATTTAAACGTAGACCTTCTTAGCTATTGATGTTATTAGGATATTTATATATCTCGAGAGCTTCGTGTTGTGAACGAACATAATAATGGGTTTGTCTTGACAATATTTCCATATTATAAAGTTGAATGTCATGATTTAAGTTATTTAAAGCATGCTCATTACCGCAGATTTCTCTGGTTGACCTAATCTACAGAATCTCATGTGTTCTTTACGTCTTGCATTAAAGCTACGTTTTGTGGTTCCAATGTATACTTTTCCACAAGATAACTTATACACTAGGGAAGATGATAATGGGTTTGAAACATTTTTTGGTGACCTTAACTGTAGGTTTAAAAATGCCATCATTAATTAACATTTTTTCAATTCTATCTGTAACATTAGTTATAAAAGTAAGAAGAACAGTAATTATTAGTTTTAGATATTAATATGTAAAGAAATGGTAAACTTTCATTAGCTTCTTTCTCCATGGTAAACTGGATGCTTGGATTAAGGCCAATTATACAAATTAGAAATTCATGTAGAGCTTCTCCTCCATGTCTCCAAATAATAATTGTGTCATCTAGATATCTATACCAAACCAAAGGATTTTTGGTGCATTTTGTAACGCAAATGTTTCAAATTTTTCCATGTAATAATTAGCTATAAAACAGGACTAAGACCCATTGATACACCATCAAGCTATTAATAGAATTAATTATTCCACTGAAAATAAATCGTAGTAAGACATTGAAGAAAAAGAATTGTCATGTCATTTGGAAAAATATGATCGATATATTCAACAGCTTCTATCAGGGGGACTTTTGTAAAAAGTGAAACAACGTTAAAACTCACTTTTAGTGGAGTTTTTGCTTTTGGAGCGCGACATTTCGGAAGCGGACTCTGCTTCCGTTATCAACTCCACTAATAGGAAACCACAGTTACAAAACACTTATAATACAGCCGATCAACCCCACTAATAGGAAACCACAGTTACAAAACACTTATACTACAACCTGATGTCGGAAGTAGATTCCGCTTCCGAAACGTCCCGGTCCAAAAGCGAAAACTGAGAAAAAAGGCCGATCAACTCCACTAATAGGAAACCCCAGTTACAAAACACTTATAATACAGACCTGATGGCAGCAGAGTCCGTGCCCGAAACGTCGCGCTCCAAAATCAAAAACTGTGGAAATAGACCGATCAACTCCACTAACAGGAAACCATAGTTACAAAACACTTATAATACAGACCTGATGACGGAAGCAGAGTCCGCTTCGGAAACGTCTCGCTCCAAAAACAAAACTGTGGAAATAGGCCGATCAACTCCAATAATAGGAAACCACAGTTACAAAACACTTATAATACAGAATCAAAACTAACCATTATATTACCCTCTTCCATTTTGAAATTATGTATTTTTTCAACGAAGTCGGCCGAATTTTTAATGTATTGGGGTATCTTTCCTGTATGAGGTTGTAATAGAAATGTAAGATGTTTTGCAAGATGTATGTATGTGTAGGAGAAACCAATTGCAATAACAATAAGACTGAAAGAAACATTAGGTTTATAGATGTTTGGTAGACTATATAGTTTTGGTGAAACCGCTTCAGAGTTAGTTAGTTTCTTTCTTATTTCTTCAGTTACTTATACCACCCTGTTGAATTTTGGAATTATGAATTTTTTCACTGAAGTCGGCGGAATCTTTAATATAATGAGGTGTTTTACCCATATGAGGTTTAGCGCAGTCAGCTCCCCCCCCCCCCCTCCAATTACCATAAAAGTCATCTACGAATGTAAAATTTCAATAAAAGAAAAGACGCTAAGCACAAGATAACAAAATTTTGTGTTGAAAATTATTTTTAGCTCGATAGAAGATGATAAACCACAGTTTTTGGTATGTAGCATCTTGAGGATTGGAATAATACAATTTAAGATTGTATACTAAATTACAAAGGAGCATAAAACCTAAATTGTTTATTACAGTGCAACAGGCCCAAAGACATCTCTTGTAATAATAATAATAGTAATAATAAGAATATTTATTGAATCATCAAACCACGTAGTGTAGATTACCTCATTGTCACCTTTTGAATTCTATTACATGGCGTTTTCAACTTTTTATTCGACATTTCGTCTCCGAGAAACCATCATCAACTTTATTTTTCTATATCGCCGCAACCGACGAAGCACCCTGTATTCGATAGTATTTTTTATTATCATACACTTGGTTTTTCAGGTAAGCCCACAGAAAAAAATCCAACGGACTTAAATCGGGTGATCGGGTTGGCCAAGCTACTACACCGTAAGTTCCAATCCATTTTCCTGTAAACCGTAATGACAGATACATTTCTTGAGTTATGTGCTGGGGCACTATCTTGTTGAAACCCACAGTTGTCAACAAGTGCTAGAGGTAATTCATCCAAAGCATTTTCGAAATCAATCCCTAGCAAGTTCAGATATCGTTCGACATTAAAATTGTTGTGGTAAATAAAAGGTCCTACTATTCTTCGTCCCAAAATGCCCATCCACATATTAAATCCAAATCTATGTTAATGTCTGGATACTTTTTTTAAATAAGGATTATGTTTTGCCCAATAATGTTTCGTCAGAAAAACTTGCTCGCCGCTTCTGATCAGCTGGTCAAGACCCTGACAAACTCGAAATTTATATGGATGAAACTTATTCTTATTTAAAATCAATTGTGCTGTAGAATTAGCTCTACCAGTACGATGTTCAATTTGTCATATCGATATTTCAGAGTTTTCAACAACGGATTGTAAAACGGTATTAGCTTTTTCGTCATCATATTGTTTTTGACGGGATAGAACAGACTGTAAATGAACCAAATTCTTTTAAATCATATTCCAAACGTCTAAAAATGGATTTACCAGGTTGTCTTCGTTCAAGATATTTATCCAAATAGGTCAGGTGAGTAATTTCTGTGGGACAAGATGTAGCATGTCAACATATCGAACTTTTCTTCGTTTGTAAAATTTTGTCTTTCCACACTTATCGATAAATTATAATTATGTAATTATAAATTAACTAAACAAAACCAAAAAAACAACCCATGAAGTAATGGTAATCAAAACAACTTAAAATACGTACAATTCAAATAACAACCACGATGTCAACGCAATAAAACTTACTTTTCAACAAAATGTTAAACAAGTGTTATTTTATCAAAACCTTCTAATATTAACTAATATATGAAAAATGTAAAAATGAACATCCGAATTTTTCAGCTTTAAAACCATAATGTGTAATACATGGTTAAATTCGTTATAAAAGAATACTATCGAATACAGGGTGCTTCGTTGGTTGCGGCGATATAAAAATATAGTTGATGATGGTTTATTCTCGGAGACGATGTTTCGAATAAAAAATTTGAAAAGGCCATCTAATAGAATTCAAAAAGTGACAATGAAGAAGTACCTTTGGTTTTTAAAAATCTTTTAAAACAAAAGAAGGAATTAGGAAAAAAGAAAAACCCAGAAATCGCATTTTGTTTTAAATCTCGGGTAAGTATTAGTTCATATTTATACGAGGGTTAATTCGAAAGTAAGCATACAACGTCTTACTACTGAATATGCACTTTTTTAAAGTAAAAGGATTTTGTATGTGTTCGATGTTTGAGATTGAATTATGTATGATTTTATCGAATAGAATACAATTCTGACTTCCACAGTCAGGATTAATAATAATAATAATAATAATAATACTATTGATTTGTTACCATGTGGGGTAAAATATGTAACAATTTAAAACTCGCAATAAAAACATATAAAAACTAGAGGTAGATAAAATAAAACATCATATATTACATATAATCTTAGGTCTATATGTACAGATAAACAAGTATGAGTTGTGACTACAAGTAGAACATTGACTAAATATCGATTAGCTCTTAGTTGCTTGAAGTTACATTTATGTATTCATTGATTGTGTAAAAGAAGTTTGTGACTAGGAACTTGCGAAGTTCTTTTTTAAACTTAAAACTACTGTTTAATTCTTTTATGTCATTAGGTAGTTTGTTAAATAGTTTAATCGGTTTGTAAACTGACTGTTTGAATACATTGAGCAGTTGGGGCGTGGTCGTACTATATTACTAACAGAACGAGTTCCGTAAGAGTGAATATCAGAGTGTTTAATGTACTCATTTCTATGGATGTATATGTATATGCAACTTTCATATAGATACAACCTAATAAATAGCAAGATATCCAATCTTACGAAAGATGTACGGCAAGATTCTCTTGGAGGTAAGCTATCCATTATTCTTATTGCCCTTTTTTGAGTAACAAATAAGCTTTTGGCATGATGTGATGCACCGTAAAATTTAATACTATATTTAACGATAGCCTCAGAATATGCGCAATAAACGGATCGTAGGGTTACAGAACAGACTAACCCTTAAGGCAACGGATAGTGTATCATGCCGAATTTAAACGCTTGTTAAGTCTGGTAATGTGTTCGCTAAAATTAAGCGATTTATAGATTATCAATCCCAAAAAGACCGTTGATTTAACTTAATGGATAGTAAAATTGTTTAGCAATAGTTCTGCAGGAATAACGGTAATAATTTGTAATTATTAAAGAAAATAAAATTCGTTTTGTCAACATTTAATTTCAATTGATTGTTTTTAAACCACATTTCTATAGTACTAACCAAGTTACCTGGTTTATAGAGAAATTCTTCATGCGTAGAACATGACAATGCAAATGTGGTGTCATCCGCATACATAGCTAAATTTTGTTTTATGATTGTGGACCTGAACAGGCTAAAATTGGCCTATCGTGCTAAAGCACTCAGGAACACTTAGGAGGATGGATAGAGGGATAATGAATTGCCAATAGATGCCTATGAACAGCTACCTTAAATTTTCTCATATCATAAGTGAGAGGAAAACAGAAACTAGGGAGATCACTCCAAAGTTTAGAAGCCGTGTAGAAAAATGTGGATTGCACCCGTTTGGTACGACAAGTGGAGATTTGTACTGCATACTGATGATGTGAATGAGCGAACCGTGTGTTTCTCGCAAAGATAGCCCGAGATGGCATCAAAGAATATAATTCAGCAGCACAATTGCCGTTGTAATAACGATAATACAAAGAAAGAACTGAAACCATCCTTCTATGCTCAAGGGACTGTATGTGAGAAGTTAAGGACGGGTCATTTATAAGCCTAATCGCTCTCTTTTGAACGATATCGAGATATCGAGAGCGTATTGGGGAGCACTAACCCCAAGGTGAGAATTATATTCCAGATGAGGCCGAATTTGGGCCTTATACAGCAGAAGGAGTTGTCGAGAGGTAAAGTACTGCTTAGATCTGTACAAAAAGCCTATTTTACGGGCAGATGTTTTGGTAGCTGACAGAAGATGGTCAACCCATGAGTGATTTGAAGATACAGTCATACCCAACAGAGTAATAGAGTCTGAAAACTTAAGAACTGAGCCATTCATACTTACGACAGGAAATGATCGATAAGTGATCTATTTCCATGAATATTAAGTCGTTTATAAAGATATTAAAAAGTAATGGACCTAAAATTGATCCCTGTGGAATTCCTGTTAGAACATTTTTTGTATCAGAGCTGACGTAGCTTATTCCAAAATTATGCTCATTTGCCATGGAAAAATAATGTTTTTTATTTAGTAGATACGACTCAAACCATTTTACTGCAACCCCTCTAACACAGTAAAGTTCAAGTTTGCGTAAAAAAGGCTCTTTGTTCACCGAGTGGAACGCTTTGGATAGGTCACAGGATAACGCCGCGCAGAGTTTTTTTTCCATTTATACACATACTGAAGGAAGTTGAAGAATGCAGTAGATGCAGACCTTTTTTTACGAAATCCATCTTGATTGCCACTTATTAAGTTAAAGTTATCAAAAAATCCTTTTAAACAATTATAGACAATAATCTTCAACAATTAAGCAGGAAAGCATAGTACCTACCCGATAGAAATGATTGGTTGGTGAGATGAATTAAAGGATCACATGATAAATGAACTGCTTTCTGAAGAATAAATGCAGGTATTTCATCTGTACCTGAGCTGTGATTATTATTTAAATTATTAATTACCATAGTGCCGTAGTAGGAGTTAAGAAGAATGATTTATTATTAAGACCAATGACAAGATTACAATTTTTGTTAACTGAAAATTATTCAATAAATAAAGTTGATCACTTACGATATGGCCGTTACTGTTGGGCAGTATTTTACTGAAGGGTGGAATATATTTACTCGAAAACCGTTTTACTTTAGTCCAAATAGCTTTAGGTTTATTACACGTATTTATAATGTTTTGTTCGATTTGCTTTTTTTTAGCCAACCAGATAGTCTGTTTCAAAATACAACAATATTTTAAATAAAGCTTTTGTAATTGTAATTTAGATTACACTTAAGGTAGGTATGCAGCAAGCGTTTATGTTTGCTAGATAACCTAAGTCCTTTTGTTAACCATGACTTATCTTTCTTTCTTGTATTTTGTACAAGAAGAAAGTTTTCGTAGAATGAAGTCCAGAAGAAATTATATAACATATCAACCTTTTCATTAGCGATGGATCAAATCAAGGTTAATATGCGCAAGTGAATGAATAAACTTTGTTACACTAGCTTGAGTGAAACGTCTGCTGAACCTAGAAGAAGAATTATTACGCCTACTATTGCTCTATCATCTGATAAGTCGGAATTCATAACATTAATTTTCAGAACCCCATCACTTATATTACTAAACACGTTATCTGTGGCAGTCGCTGAGGCGCAAGTTATCCTAGTGGGTACGTTTGCAAAATTCTCTAACTTATATGAAGCAAATAGTGATGTATCTTTTCTGTAACAGTCTGATTTATTTTCGAAATTCGCATTAAAGTGGCCACAAACAAATAAGAATTTGGGATGACTGAGATGTGCTAGTACCTCGTCCAAGATTTCAAGAAATCTATCAAAACTAGCTCTATTGCTAACTTTTGGAGCATTACTTCTATAAAGACATGACACTGTGCACATCTATTGCGCATATTTCAACAAGCATGTCAACAGAAAATCGTTTAATATGGGCTATCTTAGTCAAATAAAATGTTTCATTAATATATATATATATATATATATATATATATATATATATATATATCCGTCTCTGTCAGCCAATGTTCACCAAAACAAATTATATTAATGCTACCTATTTCTTCTAATAGTGATATATTTTCGATTTGATACCTTGTATATTAATATAAAGTATGCCTACAGTATATTCAACTTTATTGTTCTATAGGTGACAGATTCAAAGGAATAATAACTTTATTAGGAGGAGTTGTAATTTTTGTGGCTAATTGCTATTTGATGTTGAGTTTTTCTTCGCTATCCCTATTTAACAGTATAGAAGAACTACGTAAGTACTTTGTGCATGGAATCGAAATTATGTTATTAAAATTCATATAACTTAATCTTAAATCTAAATTACCCTTCCTTTGCAAATGTTTTTATTGATGACATTGCTGATTAACTTAAGAACTCGCCTAGAACTGTTTATTGCAACGAAATTCTAGATTGTGGTGGCACCTACAAACCATTTTCATGGATGAATGTTGTTATTTGTCGTTGTACGGCAACTGTAAGGTGTTTAAATTTAAATTTAAATTAACATGATAACCTGCTTACCTTGGTATGCCTTTACAACGCCTAGTACTTCATTTTTAATTTGACTACTTTAATAGCTCAATAACTCAACAATACACTTAATAATTAAAAATACGCGTTTTTGAAATTAATCTGTAAGTGAACATATATGCAATAGAAATTACGTTTTTATGATCACAAAATATTAAAATTAAGAAAAGGTCAAAAGTTCCTGAAAACTCCATAAATGTCAAAATAATAAATATGATGCAATTACATACAATTACAAAAAGTTGTGTCAATTACATACAAAAATTTCTGTAGCTATTATTAAACAAAGTATAAAAATTCAAGATTGCTTTAACTCACATAAATCTAAAATTAATATAAATAAATAAATTGATGTAAACATTGTATTGAAGTTAAATCAGTGTATTAAACGTAATGAACTTCTAAAGCTTTGAATAGAAATTAGAAATTGTTTAATTTATGATTAAACAGTTTTTCAGAAAATATAATACCGAAACTGGTCGAATTATAATAGCGATAAATATTTTTTAATTTAATAGAACCTTTACTTAACTCCTGTAGGGCTATTTATAATGTACGAAAGAATTAAATAAACCGTGAGTAAAATATATTTTGTTTTTATATTAACAACTTCATTTAAGCAATACGATAAACTTGTAAACTAATTGATGTATGTTTTTTAATTAATTTACTTGTATTGTATCTCATGCTTTTTATATTTATGCATCTAACAACGCAAGCTTACACCTTCGATTTGTAAATAAAAAAATGAAAAGTTTTTCAAACAATTAATGTTGAACCCTCAACGCCAAAATTTAATGTAATAAAAATATTCACTACTTTTGAAAGTTCCTCTTCTATAATTACATTTTAATTAGTATACGGATTAAAGTAATTGAGATACTGTCAGCGGAACTCATCAATAAGTGGTTTGGAAATAATCTTTGAGGTGTGAAATAGTCAATTAGCAAGTTTAATCTCT
Source organism: Vesta saturnalis (assembly GCA_036346205.1). Classification (NCBI taxonomy): domain Eukaryota; kingdom Metazoa; phylum Arthropoda; class Insecta; order Coleoptera; family Lampyridae; genus Vesta; species Vesta saturnalis. The sequence goes on from JARFJB010000683.1 coordinate 779,551, forward strand.
TCATTTAAAAGGTAAATTAATTCAACCGGACTTCCATATTTACTGATAGTTTCAATAACGTTTCTATTTGCGCACAATTATGCAAATTACTTATTTCTATAACGTATTCTGTTGAATGTAGAAATATGCAAAGTGCTAAATTTTTTACACAAACTTCGTAATAAAGTTGTTTCGTTTTTCGTGTACCTATACAATTTTATAAACACTATCATTACAAACATCATCTAAAACGAAAACTCGGTATTGTTTTTCTTGTTTTCTTGAAATTTTCCTAATATGAGTAATATTTGATAAGATCTTAAATTGTAAAGAAAAAGTGGTACTTTAAAACATGAACTTGCATATAGTCTCATCGTACTTGTCAAAAGTATTGTAGTTAATTATCTTGAATGCCTCGACGCTCATCTTTTTGTCTTAGTACGTAACAGATGAACAATAACTTATGAGGTTACAGTTGTTAATTAAGAAATTAATGTTTCCAACTTATAATTTGTGAGAATTGTTTCGTGTTTTAATGATAGTAATATGACAACAGATTTTAAGTTAAATTTTCTAATAACTTTAAAGTTACACGTATGCATTTTGACACTGAATGTAAACTTGCTCAAACTTAAGTTTTAATTTTACATTTTCTTTAACATGCACATGGTATAAACTGCAACGACTAAAAAACACTCAAATTTAACTTGTACGCTTCATAAAGCATTATAGTAGTGTAATCTTAGTTGAGGAAATTTGTCTTCATTAAACTTCTGGCAAAATGTTAATTTCAACTTTGTTTAAGTTGACTATCAGAGTAACAATGCACGTTTACCATTTTTATCTAATTTCTTGATGCAATCTCATTAAACCAAAGCTAAAAGAGCAGTGATGAATTCTAACGTAAACTGCATTAAAGGAGGTACATTAACTAATTGAAAAATGCTAAAAAATAATCGTAGTGAAGTTATAATATTTTGTACTTTTGCTAAGAAAGTGTTGTAATTACGAGAAATGAATATGTTTTCGAAATTGTGTTTTTATACGTACTTAAGACATGATATTAATCATGTGCAACGAATCTAAAATTTATCACTGAAGTTAAATGATTTTTTGCTATGGAAACGAGACTCATAGTTTTTGTAATGGATGCACGAGAAATTCAAATTTCGCGCTAAGCTATAGAACATTGTATAGTTATATGTTGTTTTTAGATAAATAAATGATTGTTTGTTATTGATGTACCGGGTGGCCAACTAAGAACGGCCGTCGGCCATATCTCAAGAATGGATTATAGCATTTTATATATTATAATAGATTATACATTTTATAACAAAAGTGACCTCGAGAAACGCCTGGAAATTATTTTCAGAATTGTAGATCCACCGCTAGAGGGTGCATTTGACAGTTAAAATTTTAAAAAGCAAAATTTTTCAAAATTTACTCAATAAAGGGGCATATTAAATATTATAATCAGATTCCTCGACAAATTCTGCATATTTTATTCAAATAAGGGGTGGGAGAGAGTGGGAACCGTGTTACGAAAAAACGCTTTTAATTCAGGTTCTGCTTGACTGATTTTAATAAACTTGATGTTGTTTGGAAGAGCTTTTGTTTAACAATAGAAAATTTGTAAATTTGAAGCAATCTGATTAATAACATAAATGCTAGAGGGCGCTGTTTAATATTTTTTTTAATATTGTGTTTTCTCTTAAAAATTTAAGTAGGTCTTTAAAAAGTAGACTAAATTAGTAATAAAACAGTGAAAACTGCAAGTCGATATCTTTTTCCTATCCTGAGATGTCGTAAGAAACAGGTAAATGGCGGGAATTGTTCTTCCAACGTCTAGTAGGCTAGTTCGCGTTAAAGGAAATTATTAAATTTAGCCTGGGTGAAAAGATCTTACATTGGTCTGCAGTAATTTAAGCTGTTATCATACTAATGTTATGGTTACCGCTAGATTACCTAAATGTAATGCTGTCGCTACTAACAATGAGAACCAATTATAAAATAATAATGTGATAAATCTAACAATTAAAACCTTAAATCAATAACTACGTAATTTGTGTCGCCCCAGATGTTCGAAATGTCGTCCATCATTTTCATTGCATGAAATCAATCGTTGACGGGTGGAGAGAACAGCAGTTTCAATTTCTGCCCTTGAAATACTTCGTATTGTCTGTCGCATTCTTTCAATCATGTCAGCTCTTGTTGTGGGTCTATCGGTATAAACGAGATATTTTATTCTCCCCCACAAATAAAAATCTAAACAAGTTAGGTCTGGAGACCTTGGTGGCCAAATAAATAAACTTCCACGTCCTATCCACCTTTCAGAGTATGATTGATCTAAGAAATTCCGAACATCTCTAGAATAATGTGCCGAGCACCCATCATGTTGCAAGAACATGTCACGACGAATGACCAAGGGTACGTCTTCTAAAAGAAGTGGCAATTCGTTGCTTAAAAAATCTGAATATCTTTCTCCATTAACAGTCTCATTAAAAAAAAGGCCCAATTATTTCTCCACCTAAAATCCCGCACCACACATTTACAAACCAACGACCCTGATGTTGGACCTCCTGCATCCAGTGGGGATTCGTTTCAGACCAGTAGTGCATATTATGTCAATTTACACTACCATCACTATGAAAAGTAGCCTCATCTGTCCACATAATTCGTGAAAGTATTTCAGGATCGTCGTGTATCATATCTGAGAGCCAGTTGCAAAAATCCAACCTGGTATCGAAATCTTGAGCATTCAAACTATGGTGTAGGACCATGTGATATGGGTGCAATCTAAAATTTTATCTATTATAAAGTAATCAAATCAATAAGACACATTGAAGTCCTTCGTTGTTAGTAAACGAAAAAGGACTTTAAATGCATTAACTCCCGTAATGTTATTACGAATTTTTTTCGCCCGGCCTCTCATTATTTTTTATTATTGGTACCTTTTTACTTTACTTTGCCTCTTAATTATCATGTTATTAGTTAGAATCTATTCACTTAGCATAAAATAGTTTCATTAAATAATTTGTTGTATTATTGAAACTGGACATAAATATATACGACAAACGAAAAAAATTAAAACATTTTTATCATTATAATACCGAATAAAACATGCATTAATAAATAAGTAGTCACCTGTGTTCTCTTAAAATATTTCGGACGGTGGTTCGACATATACCCAAGTCCCTAGTTATAGCTCTGGTGTTTGAATGAGGGTTAACATTTACATGAGCTAAAACATCAATAACATTTTACTCTGTTCTACCTCTCCGGTACACAGGAAGATTCACATTTCCAGTCTTCAGCTGTGATGCCGTCTGTTTGGGTACTGCAGTGCATACACTCTAGCAGCAACGGTTGCGTTTCTCATACATTCAAAATAAACTGCCAACATATCAAACGCTTCTTCATTTGTAAGAATCATTTTGGTACGAAAAGATAAAGAAAGTCTATTACATGCAACACGATGAATAATTTTTGACATATTCGTGAAAATCATAGCTTGCTTGTTTTCAACAGGGAATTTATTTTATATCTTACATAGCCCTCTTTACTAATTTTGTTGTCATCAGTAAATCGTAATTCAGATTTTAAACTTTATTTGTTGTTGCTGGGCAAATGTCGGTTTTTATTGATATTTTATGCTTTTGATTTGCTAACACATCGCATGAAAACAAAAATAACATTCTTATATAATTAAAAAAATGTTAGATTTATCACACTATTATTTTATAGTTTGTTCTCATTGTTAGTAGCGACAGCATTGCATTTAGGTAATCTAGCGGCAACCATAACATTAGTATGATAACAGTTTAAATTGCTGCAAACCGATGTAAGATCTTTTCATCCAGGCTAAATTTAATAATTTCCGTTAACGCGAACTAGCCTACTAGACGTTGGAAGAACAATTCCCGCCATTTACCTGTTTCTTACGATATCTCAGGATAGGAAAAAGATATCGACTTGCAGTTTTCACTGTTTTATTACTAATTTAGTCTACTTTTTAAAGACCTACTTAAATTTTTATGCTTCCATTTAAAATTGTAAAGAGAAAACACAATATTAAAAAATATTAAACAGCGCCCTCTAGCATTTATGTTATTAATCAGATTGCTTCAAATTTACAAATTTTCTATTGTTTAACAAAAGCTCTTTCAAACAACATCAAGTTTATTAAAATCGGTCAAGCAGAACCTGAATTAAAGGCGTTTTTTCGTAACAAGGTTCCCACTCTCCCCACCCCTTATTTGAAGAGATAGACTAAAACTTGTCAAATAAAAAATATGCAGAATTTGTCGAGGAATCTGATTATAATATTTAATATGCCCCTTAATTGAGTAAATTTTGAAAAATTTTGCTTTTAAAATTTTAACTGTCAAATACGCCCTCTAGCGGTGGATCTACAATTCTGAAAATAATTTCCAGGCGTTTTTCGAGGCCACTTTTGTTATAAACATTTTTTTCCCGAACCTGTGCTATTATCCATTCCTGAGATATGGCCGACGGCCGTTCTTAGTTGGCCACCCGGTACGCATGTAATTAATGTGGAGATAAAAAAAACGTCAATTTGTGGAGTTCGTAACTGATTTCAAAAACGGTAAACTAAAACGGATAACAGGATCTACAGAAGTCATATGCCGAAGTGCTGTAAGAAAAACAATATTAGTGCCGTTTTAAAAATGAAAATACTTTGCAATTTTTGTTAGGAAATCCTAAAGACGTCATTCCAGAGTTACAAAATTCAGGTATATATAAAATTTCATGTCAAGATGGTTGTGATCGTACATATTATGGAGGAACATCTAGAAATTTAGAAACGAGATTTAAAGAATATTTACGGGCTTTTAAAAACAATAAACCTTCAAAATCCAGTGTTGCTGAACACCTACTGAATTATGGCCATTACACAGACATTAATAAAATAAAATTAGTACAAAAAGTATCAAACCCATGCCATCTAGACATTTTTGAGGCGATTTACATTACAAAATTTGTTTATGTTTAATTTTTTACATATTGTTACCGTTACCCACCCTACTACCCTTTGTTTTTAAAAATCATCTGTTTATTTGATAGATTTCAAATTATTTTTTAAATCGGTTATACCACTTGAAAATGAATGAGTAGCATTTGAAACTAGTAGTGCATTAATAAATATTTTCTGGAATAAGGTGAAATATCCGATTAATTATTTAAATGTACATATTTAATTAGAAATCATTTAAATAACGCGGAAAATTGGCAAAAGTGTGAATGTTTTGTAGAGGGAGAAAAAAAAACGAGGTCATAATGATTGTAATTTTTTTAGTAAGTAGTGAGTTGAAGTTGGTAGTTAGTTGAAGTAAGATTGGTTAGAGGTTGACAAAATAATAGTTACGCTGCTTTATAAATTGTGAAATTACCAGAGAATTTAGTTAGTATTGTGATAATGAAATATATATATATATATATATATATATATATATATATATATATATATATATATATATATATATATACTTTCCTTATTGATGTAATAAAAGTTAATTGGTGATAATGAAAAAGATTACGCAATAATTTAAAATCGCGTTGAAGATGACTTAATAATTTAAAATAACGCGTTTGTACGTATCAGAAGAATAGTGTTTAATACTGAATAATAAAGATAAAATACAATAATCGGTCCGAATTGGTAAATCAATATATAAAGAACAGTTACTCGAGTTTATGGATGTTCACAAAGGAAGCGTTGCGATTTGTGGTTCATTTGCTGTTTGTTGTCGTAAGCTCTTTGTAGTTAAAACTATAAACAACTAAGGTGATCATTAAGGACTATAAATATATACAGAAATTATCAATAAAATCATAAAATTGTTGGAAAGAAAATTGAAATAGTCTTAACCCACAACAAAGTTGTAAACAAGGTATCGTGAGAACAAAGAAACGCAATAGTACATCATCAGCACTAACGAAGGGACAAACAAGTAAGATATTTTTAACAGTGCAATAAAGACGATATCTTTGTGTTTTATTCCCCTTTGAATGTGTTTGAATAACAACACTCGACGGATAATACTCCTTTCACTGCTATTAAGAAATGCATGGTACTATTAAGAAATACTAACCTAGAAATAGAATTTATTGTTATATATTGCTGTAAGCAAACGTTGATGCATTTATGCATTGCGAATTTCAGTAATTGGATAAGTATCATTTTTGATTTTTTTTATTCTTCAAGAATATTAATATTAAAAATGCTTATACGAATACTGGAGGAAACAAATTCAATACATTGATCAACCACATACATTAAGTAAATTCATTGAATGCACTTTTGATAAATGATAACAGTGGTTATTTCTTTTACGATTGAGCGAACTGGGGCATCCTGATAAAAAAGGAATTTGTCAACAAGTTCATTTACTCAAGTTCTTTACAAATTAAAACTATTCAGATCCAATTAACAAAAAGTAATCATTTTACGTCTCACAAAAAGAATATAAATTCTTATTAAGGAACTGTGAAATTATTAAAATAGAATAAAGAACACTAGATTTCAATTTTTGTGGCGAGGATAAGCAAACCAAAGAATTAGGTTCATGTTTACGTTCGTTATAAATGGCGCCCAAACCGGTATATATTTAAAAAACTAACACAAATTGTCCCCTCAGCATTAGGGTATTACAAATTGACGTCCAACAGCGGGGCTGACGAGAAGAACATTACAAATTGACACCCAACGTGACGTCCACTACATTTTACAGGAACGTTAATGATCAGTAAGAAAGATGAAACTGTAAACTTTCACCATTATTAAACATATTTAAAATGTTTAGCTTTTTTGGGTTTTTAATGGTGTATTTTTGTATTTAAGCTTATACAAATTTAAAAGTTTCGATAACACTTACAGTTATCGTCCTCAGTAGTAATAAAATTTTCTAGAACCGTTTAAGGTGTTGAAACAATTCAATGAAATATGAAAACACAAACCTAATGGTGTATTTTTGCATTGATGTTTATACAAATCGAAACGTTTCGATAACATTTACAATTATCGTCCTCTGTAGAAGTGCAACCCTATGAAATAGGAAAACCAAAAACGTAAAAAAACTACTGAGGACGGCAACTGTAAGTGTTATCGAAACGTTTAGATTTGTATAAACATAAATAAAAAAATACGCCATTAAATAAACCAAAAAAGCTAAGTATTTAGTGAGAAAGTGTCACGTGTGGATGAAATTTGCCGTAGATTTTTTCGATTATCAGGATATTTAAAATGTAATATGTAGAATTTTAAATTAAAACGTTGTTACCAGGAATTTTTGCTTTAAAGTGTGTTATCGTAGCTCCGACAAAAAGAATTAAATTTCATTTATGATGAAGTAAATTTTTAAGAAACATAATATGAGTGGGTATAAATTTGTTTGTTATCGTGGTTGATAACGAAAGGTTCAGTCGCGTTTAAATGGTTGTGCATTTTTTCAAGTTCATATATTGAGTTATTTGTTGGAAAGCAGAAAATTTGTTTGAGTAAAAAAGAGACGTGATCTTGTGGGGAAAAGGGAGTTTTGTTTTTCGATTAGTTAGTTAAAGTTAGGCTGTAGAAGTGGTCGAACGCCGATCGTGTGATGTAAGAGTTGAGCGCACAGAATTTACCTACGTTCACTTGAGTTACTTGAAGCTATCGTGAGGGAATTTTTCGGTTACCTTGTGTGGATCTTAAAAATAATTCAATCATCCCGGGGACCTCTTTTGTATTGTTCGTCGTTGCTCAGAAGTGACATTTTCGCGTCCATTGAAGACGATTAGTTTTTATTTGAGTGCTATTTTTTGGATTAAAATCGCGCTTAGCGAATTCTAATATCGTAGAGTTGAGTAAATTTCATTGTGCATCAAGAAAGTACGTCCGCAATACACAGCTATTCAGACAGATAAAAGGTTGCTGTAAATATAAATATCGAGATAATAAATTCTGTGCATATAACAGACACAAACGTTTTGTAAAAAAATGATATTTGTGTATACCAAACCAGATGAAAAAGTTATTAAATCACCTGGTTTTGGTTTAAATATTGTCGTCACTAAATTCGTGTAACTATAATTTGAAAATAGTCGGATAGTTGAAATTTGACTACAGTAAAGTTGCCGTACTGGAAGCCGTGTCAGGGAGATTGAAGAGTTATTGGTATCAATTACCAAAGGGTTAACGGTATGGGAAATGTGTTTACCGCTGTTCCAAGAGTCGTCCCGATTTAATAATTAGAATTTTACGTAAGAAATATTGTGGTTTAATTCCTTCCGTAAATAAATTTATTTGTTTGTGATTTGACGATAACTGCGCCGATACTCTCTAATTGTCTAATTTTTTTTATTATCATAATACATGGATAGTGTTAATGTAGTTGAGTGTATTGTTTCGTTATTGAGTGCAACATTAGATGTGATTTCATTCCTTCTTCACAGCGCTATTATTATTTGCGTGCACTTAATTTAAAAGATAAGGTGTTTTGAGTACGTTCAAGTTACTGAGTGGTTTATTTTTTTATGGAAATTTGTAATTTACACAACCTTACAGCGGCAACCTTTGTTTATTTTTTGATGATTTTGATGAAACCTTTTAACGTAATAATTACGTGCAAATATTTTTAAACTTTACAGGAAATGCCGGATCAAGGCTTTTAATTTACTGATTCACCTGGTTTTATGCGACGTAAGGTAAACAAGTTTTTTGTTTGTTTTGAACTTAGCTGTGGAATACTTGCATTTAGGTATTTAGACCCAGATATTGTCGATTAAAAATAAACTGGCGCTCATACAATTTATGACTTTCCCCTATTGTGTCTTATATCTTACGAGCTATCCTAATCGCAAAACACGCCCACGCCCTTTATTCCACTGAGATACCGGACCCTGCCTTATCTGTTACTTCCGATTGCTAATTTCGCCCATAGCAGATAAAGTAATGGATTATTATGAATGTAAAGTCCCTTAATGAAGCGTCATGCATGAATACAAAATCTGGAAATATAGCCACGTAGTACAAATCTAAGTACAGTTGAAAATGATATTGGATTAAGCAAAGATCGTGTAGATTGTGTAGATTAAGACATTGTGTGGATATTTGTATTAATTAGGCATGTATCCTCAATTCATCATATAATACTGTTACAGTTATAGGTCACCCAGTTACAGTAGCTTTTGAGACTTCTTTGGTTATGTCTCAGTTTCCATCTTGCCATATCTTAATACTAGTGGAGTTCAATGTCCATAACTCTAATTCGCCTCATGCTCTTTAAAGAATGGTAAATTTTGGAGGAAAAAACTTTGTCATTTACCTAAATGACATCTCTCGAAGAATACAGTGGCTGACTCTATAAGCAAATCCTATCTATTTGTGGAACTTTTTGCATCAATTCTGCGTCTTAATGATTCTGGAAAAGATGAGCCTCTAGTCAACTTCTGCATACGCCCTGAAACCAATTTAATTTGGCTCAATTCTAGTAAGGCGACTGGCCCAGACGGTACCCCAGATATCGTCTTAACGAAATGTTCCCCGAACTAGTACCAGTCCTATCTAAGCCTATTCGATATCAATGTCTACTCGGTGGCCAAGGCAACAAAGCAACTTGATTGGCCTCAAAATTAGGCAAAGAAGCCCTGGCAACATGAGGTCGTGCGTTGTCTTGTTGGAATGTGCTGTTGGGGATGGTCTGAACATAAGGTACAATATGGGGTTCTACGATCTCCTGGATGTAGCGCGCAGCGGTCATGTTAGCTCTAATTAAGACGAAAGGTGACCTACTTCCAATAGCAATAGCTCCCCATACCATAACTCCAACTGTGTGGTACACATGCCTTTCCACAGAAAATGGGGGATTTTGTCTTTTACTACGCCCTCTTCTCACCCTTGCATGACCGTCATGCATGCCCAAAAAAACTCATCACTGAAGACAATTGAATTCCATTCTTGGTCTCAATTTGCCCGTTCTCTACACCACGCTAGACGATCACGTCGGTGCCCAAAATGAGGACGATATGAAAAGAGTCCAAAGGTTCTTATCCGACGATAAACAGTTCGCATCCCATTCGCCCTTCCATGTTCTGCAAACCAATGGTCCGCAATCGCCCATGTAGACGAGAAGCGGTCCCGTAGAGCCAATACCCTAAGACGGCAATCTTTGGCTTCTTCGAGGACGTCCTGTAGCTCTCGCTCTTCGTGTGTGGCCCTCTTGGTTCCATGTCTGAACACAGACTGCCACAGTGTTTAAACTCCGTGTGTTGATTTTAAGGCTCGTGATCGCAAATGTTGTTGAAAGAGGTTAACGCAAAAACCGCTAGAGAAATGTGGAATTGATCGTTTTTTATCATAACAGAAACAAACATATTCCCAAAAAATTTTTACAAAATATTCATTATTACTAGGTGTTCTTCTTTCTATATCACTTAGTATATTTAAGAAAACTACACTTCATTTGCTCGATTTTTATTCAATAGAATCATTTAAAGTGGGAACGTTTCGAGCCGGTTCTTGTAACATTTTCCCCCATGACATCTATTAACGGATCGGTAGTTGCTGATTCTGTAGACAAAGCCAATGTGTTTGTGGATTTGTTTGCATCAAACTCGTGTTTCAATGATTCTGGAAAAAATGTGCCCCTAGTCAACTCTTCTTCATAAGCTATGAAACCAATTCATTTTCGGTCATCAGTAGGCTTGATCTCAATAGGGCGACTGGCCAAGACGGTATCCTAGCTATTGTCTTAAAGAAATGTTCCCCAGAACTAGTACCAGTCCTATCTAAGCTCTATACGATCTCTATGTCTTATGGGGAATTCCCTTCATCATGAAAGTTAGCAAAAAAAGGCGATAAGACCGATCCCTCAAACTACCGACCAATTGCTGTCACTTCCATTTTGTCTAAAATCATGGAAAAAGCCATCAATCAGCAACTGCTTACGTTCCTTGAAACTAACAAACTCCTTAGTGACCACCAATATGGGTTTAGGCAAAGTCGTTCAACAGGTGATCTTCTTCATATGTGACCCAAGTTTGAAACAATACAGTAGAGCAGTCCGGTGAAACAGTTGTAGTCGCTTTAGATATCTCAAAGGCATTTGACCAAGTTTGGCATAAGTGTTTTTGCCAAACTCACCTCGTTTGGGTTAAATGATACGCTCATCAACTGGGTTTCTAGTTTCCTTGATAAAGACGAATACGTGTCGTAGTTGATGGCTTTTTTCAAAGAAGTTAGCATTAACGCGGGCGTACCACAGGGATCCGTTATAGCGCCTACACTTTCTCTGCTGTACATAAATGACCTTCTTTCTTCAACAACTAACCACATCAATTGCTTTGCTGACAATAGCACTCTTCACTGTAGTTCATCTCAGTCTATTCATAGTGATAATCCACCTTCTATGTAAAATCAAGAAATTAAAGCTGAAATGGCAAATTCAATCAACAAAGACATTCAACGTATTCTCGAATGGGGAAGCAATAATCTAGTTAAATTTAATGCTAACAAAACTCAGTGTTGCCTTGTGTCCGCCAAAAAAGATCGATCATTTCCTGTTGTAAGTATGAATGGCTCAGTTCTTAAGTTTTCAGACTATTACTCTGTTGGGTATGACTGTATCTTCAAATTTCTCATGGGTTGACAATCTTCTGTCAGCTACTAAAACAGCTGCTCGTAAAATAGGCTTTTTGCACAGATCTAAGCAGTACTTTACCTCTCGACAACTCCTTCTGCTGTATAAGGCCCAAATTCGGCCTCATCTGGAATATAATTCTCACCTCTGGGTTAGTGCTCCCCAATACGCTCTCGATATCGTTGATCGTATTCAAAAGAGAGCGATTAGGCTTATAAATGACCCGTCCTTAACTTCTCACATACAGTCCCTTGAGCATAGAAGGATGGTTTCAGTTCTTTCTTTGTATTATCGTTATTACAACGGCTATTGTGCTGGTGAATTACATTCTTTGATACCATCTCCGGCTATCTTTGCGAGAAACACTCGGTTCGCTCATTCACATCATCAGTATGCAGTACAAATCTCCACTTGTCGTACGAAACGGGCGCAATCCACATTTTTCTACACGGCTTCTAAACTCTGGAATGATCTCCCTAGTTCCTGTTTTCCTCTCACTTATGATATGAGAAAATTTAAGGTAGCTGTTCATAGGCATCTATTGGCAATTCATTATCCCTCTATCCATCCTCCTGAGTGTTCCTGAGTTCTTTAGCACGATAGGCCAAATCTAGCCTGTTCAGGTCCACAATCATAAAAAAAAAATTCTTAAATTAAGAACTTTAGTAGATCCTAATATTATTGAGCATACAACACAACTTAACTAAATTACACTATTCACAATAAGAACATCGATAACAATGCGTTTAAAGAATTGCTACTTAAAAATAGAGGCGCATCAGCTATATTACAGTGTCTATGCGAAAGATTAAAATAAAAGCAGTATTTACTATATTATGAAAGCATCGCATACGTGATTAAAAGACTAAACTTCTAAACGATATACACTTAGAGAAACCGGTAGTTTTCAAGTTATGTAGTTAGTGAGAAACAATTGTGGAAAGTTTTAATACCAAACATAAACTTTTCAGATTTTTGTTCTACGGTATATTTTAAAACATGTCGGTTTGTAAACTCTTGCTTTAATTTTTTACAATTCAACTCAGTTTTCTTATACTATAGAATACACCATTCTTGCATAATCCTGTCTACATTCAATATGAACTTCACAGATCTTCACCGTAATACTATCTTTTCATTAAAAATTAATTTGTTTTGTTGAAAAATAATTAAAACAATTTTATTCTGCTCTCCGGTAAGATAAGACGATTTTCTAACATTCTTGAGCATCATTCTACAGATTGGAACGAGTACGGCTCTGTTGGGAAAGTGACAGAAAGGAGGAGATGTGTAAATTATGTACCTATCTGAAAATGAAAACTTTCACGATCATTACATAAAAATAAAATTATTTGTCTTTTAATAGAAGATACGTATCAGTAATATTTACAAAATTTACAATTTCAAGGCAATTCCAGCAGTCGTCGTCATTAAGTATTTATATTATGTCCATGCATAATTCAAACATAATTCACTGCTTTACGCATTATAATTAAAGTTTGTGTGTCTATGCTTTCAAGCATTAAATTATAGAAACAGCTTGTACTATGTCATTCCTCTTCATCAGAAAAGACGACAAGCAGAAAAAGTTAACCTAGTTCAAAGAGATAATAAATCATATGTTTAGTTTTTTTTTACACTAAGCAACTGTCATACACCTAAATTTGCGTTTAAAGGTTATACGGGTGTTCTTTTAATTACAACTTAATAAACGGTATTTGTGAATTGGGATCATGATAACGTAGATATGAGGTATCTGGTGATTTTTTACAATTATTAAATTTTAGCTCGCGAGGTTAAATACTTTGGTCATGTAATCATTTAAATAACTACCTATTTCTGTTTGTAGTGAACATTGCTAAGGAAAAGGTTTCTAATTAACACACACAACCTACACTAACGAATCTAATAACTCACCCGATCGTTCCCAGTATAACGCAAATGGAACCTAAAAATTGCCTAGGTTTACTAGTAATGCACGATATTTGAGGTTGGCAATGGTATACACTGTTGCAGTGATGTCGCGTCAATATATAAATGTCATTATTTTCAACTTTGCCGGCAAGTAAACCATATTGTGGTTATACATCTGTTAGTAGTTTTAGAATTTGTGAATTTTAGCAATAGACGTAGATATACAGTATTTTTTTTACATGATATAGTATTTTTTAGTAGAAGTCAGAGGATGAAGTCAGTAATAGATCGTAAGGCGTTATCCAAACGAATAATTTGATAAAATGCATTGTAAAGGTTCATGTTACCATATGGTATAAGTTGGCTCTCCTAGACGTGTTTTCTAAATTAAGAAACAATCTTTACTATAACCATAAAAATTATCGCTATGGGTTTACTGGACTGCTATATTTATTTATCGTTTGTAAAATCCGCTCTTAGTCGTCTTTGTATCTTTTAGTCATAAATGCTTGCGCCTGGTTTGACTGTCAGGGAAGCGCTGAACTTGATAAATAACGTAGTTACTGAGATGTATATATCGCACCTCCAGAACCTCATGTCTTAACGGATTAAGATTCTGCTGACGGAGACAAGGGGGGAGCTGCAGATAACTTGAATGGTAGGCGACTTATGGCAGATGCAGCAATCAGAATGTAGATAAAGATTTGTAAAGTTTGTAAAGATTTTGTTATTGATCAGGTAGGGGACATGTTAAACTGGATAGTGTAGTGTTATTCTGACGCATCATGTATGTGCGGTATTTTGATAACGTATGTAACGTATTTTGAATGCAGCTGAAGTGAGTTTACATGAAAAGAATTTTTTTGTGTATGCGTAATATAAGTTGGTGTAAATGATACGCCACTGGATTTTTATTGAAGCCTTAGTTATCGTATGAAGGAATATTTGAATGTTATAGTAAGATTTTTGTGCTGAAGGAATTTGAACTAAAAAAATGGTTGTATACGTACGAATCAGTGAGTTTGTGGTATGTTGAAATTGTATCAACGTGCAGTAAGGAACATGGATGCATGTTTTTGATTGTGGAAATTTTTGGTAACGTTGTGCAATGTTGGTAAATTGAATACGTATGTGTGAAAAGGAATATTAGAATGGGATGATTTAGCGCAAATGATGCGGAAATAAAATTTTCGCACATGCAAGATATGTATGAAAAGACTAAGAACAACCTGATGAATATACTGAATGAATGTGGTGAGGATAGATGATTTCCTCGAGGAGATTTTATAAATTTTCACGTAAAATAAAGATGGCGGTGGGTGTCGTACAGGGTAGCGTGGTTGAGTCCATGTTCGACATTGTGACGCGATGTAGAGACGCAGTGAATACGCGTGATGATAAATAGATTTTGAATTTAGCGCGAGATGCATTTGGAAAGGAGGGCTAAAAGCACATAAGGGGATGCCCGTCTTGAGATAAAGGAAGAGAAGCTTAAGCGTAGACTAGAGTAGACGTCGCGCCCGCTGAGTTATGAATAACGCTTAGAATGTTTTAGTGCGGGAGTTTTGTTTATGAAAATCGTAATGTGTGCAGCGTATAAGCAGAACGACTGCATAACCCTTAATGGGATTGATAAGAAGTAGACATTCATAAAGTAGTAAATTGAAGATTGAAGGAAAAACTATTTTATATTATTTTTCTTCAATAAATTAACAGTGCTTATACAGATCTGAAAATTAAACAAATATTTTGTTAAAAGTGTTTAGTACAGCGCGTGGCATTACAAAAGCTTTATAAGCTCAAGTAACTACATAAGTTAAGGTTTTATTTTATTTTTATGAATTGGAGTGTTAAGTAAGTTATAACGACCCGTGCATCACTAAATTTTCTGAAGTTTTGAGTTGATTTGCTTGGAAGTGTGTTTGACTTTGAGAAGTTAATGTATGAGTTTACTGTGTAGGATTCAATACTATTTTCCACGATCGAACAGGATTAATTTACCATCTCGTCTAAGACGATTTATTTTAGCAAAATTTAAGATTGTGGTGGCGCCAAGAGACATCTTTCCCGGACTGAGCTCTATAAGTTGTGAATCGACCTCGCCCATTTCCACTGTAGATGGCTTGGCAACCCGCTTACCAATGTAAGCATATGCGACGCCTAGTGCGGATTGGAAGTAACATAATTAATTGGCACCCAACGTGGTGCGCTTGTGTGAGTACTTATGTCTGTGCCTTTGCGTGTGATTGTACTGAAGTTTAGATTACTGATTTTGACAAATTATTGACTGGACTTTGTTAGTTGAGCGTACATTGATGCGTATGTTATTTTTTTTTGGTGAGGAGACATTTAGCGTTTGAGTATTTGTATCAGGGATTTTGAGCTTTTTGAGCTTGTTATTCAATCATTTTACTCCTTATCTCGATCCCGCCCATTTCCACTGTAGCTGGCTTGGCAACCTGCTTACTAGTGTAAGCACACGCGACGCCCAGTGCGCATTGGACGTGTAACAATAGACGGAGATTTTGAAAGCTTTCAACGGCATTGTCCTTTCACAGATTATTTTCTGTTTAATGACAAATCAGCTATACATCTGTTCGCACTATTTATAGATAATAATGTAAGTGAATGAGATTAACCGGTATAAAAATTGTCCTAATTGTAGCATCGCAAAACACGAAGTTAAGTGTTTCTTTCGTTATAATTATAGCAAGCCGCTACAACGAGAATCCCACAAAGCGTCATAAATGGGATACAAAACTTGAATAACAAAATTAGCAGTGTTTTTGGAAAAGCAGCTTCACAACTTGTAAAAAACCCGTGTGAAAACAGCAGTGGACTCTTCCTATAGTGTAAATCAAGTAACCGCGACAACGCCTTTAAAGATAAGTTTCGTAGAGAAAAATCCTTACTACAACGTATATGATTTGAATGTGAATACTGTGAAAATATCTCTTGCAAAATATTCGGATACTATCAGCGGCATCTCAAACCTTATAGATCGTATCAAGCGGGGTACGTGATTTTTTCAACATTGCAACTGGTTGCTACGATCGTGTTCTATAACTACAACATGAAACACAGTTTTTAATGATTGAGAAACGTACAGTGGCGTACCAAACAATTCACCGCAACGATACCATCCTTCCTTAAGGATTCAGATCGTTGTTGGTATTCTTGTTTCTAATTATACTATAGAATACGGTTTCCAGAAATACTGTGAAAATTCATCCTTCGCAAAATGTACAGGGGCGTCCCCTGTCATGCCATCATTTACATGCAATTCTCACGCAACTGAGGATGATTGCTACAATTCTGTTATATAATTATTATATAATATGCATTTTCCTACAATAATGTAAGAATATCTCGTAAATGGTTAGAAAACGTCCAGGAGCGTACCAAACCTTGTACTAAAATCATATCTTCCTTTGCATGCAATTTTCTTAGAACTGCAGTTGGTGGCTGGAGTTCTGTTTTATAATTATGACATAAAACACATTTTCGCACAATAGTGTAAAATTTGATCTTTCGGAAATGACTGGACAATGTACAAGGGCGTACCAAACTTTACACTGTCATACCAACTTTTACGTACAATTGTGGTTGCGTGAATGCTGTTATGTAATTATAGCATAAAACACAAAAATGTCTTTTCTCGTAAATGATTAGGAAACATCCAGGGGCGTATCAAACGTTGTACTAACATAATAACATCCGTAAAAATCATCAGTATAATGTTTGGTAGGATCCTGTACATTTCAAACTATTTGCGAGAGATGAAATTTTCACATTATTATTAGAAAATGAGTTTTATATTATAATTACGTTACAGTTCCAGAAACCATCGGCGATTGTGTGAGAATTTCATATAAAGCATTGTATGACATTAGTATGGCCCTGTAAATTTCCCAATTATTTGTGAGAGATGAAATTTATACATCATTGTTGGAAAATGTGTTTTATATTATAATTATAACACGGCATGGCGTGTGAAGGATGGTATGGAGTACAAAGCTATAATAATATCAATAATATAAGTTGTAAGTTTGGTATAATGTTACGCGACTGGAATTTGAAGTAAAGCGTTGAGTATTACGTAAGAGCATATTTAGATGTTGTATAAAAGATTGTGAGCCCAAAGAATTAAATTTTCATGAGAAATAATATTATAGTAAAACCCCTATAATGTGTACCATTGTATAGCTGATGTAGTTTCAGGAATGCAGGTTCAAAAGTGTTATGAACGTGTAGCGTGACCGAATGATGATATCTTAATACTGTAGTAGTGTGGAATAAATATGTATGTATACTCTACTTGTGTAAATATGGTTTCGTAATGGAACATTTTATGTCTGGTTACGGGTAACTAGCATTGTAATTTACTGAATTTTGCTGAAAGAGAGTGTCTGTTTACTGCTAGAACCCGTTTTTGGTGATGGAATATTAAAACCTTTATAGGTAAAATTGATATGGAAATTGGAAATTATTGTGAAAGTTTTCCAAAAATTTGAGAACAGTAACCGTTGTGTTAAGAGAAAGTATTGTGCACAAAATCCGCGCGATAGTAAGGGAAACCTTTAAAGTGACCCTTTATAACCAATTATAATTTTTAGTTTGAATACAAGTTTAAAAAGAGCAGATAAATGCTGGTTATATTTATTTTTAATTTTTCAATGTCAATATTGTACATAGAAGAAACTTTTGGAAATCCTATCATTATTATCGTTCTTGTTCCGAGTAGAGTTAGTACACATAAGGTTTTGGTCACGGTTGTACGAAATCACTTATTATATACATATATATATATATATATATATATATATATATATATATATATATATATATATATATATATATATATATATATAATTTTACATTTTATTAGCAACGATCCAAGTATTGACCAATAACTAAGTAAAGCAAATTACACTAACAACGATAATCAATAATAATTAAATATTAAATGTTAAACATTACATTAAAAAATATTTTTTATCTACCGACACTTATCACAGCTTAATAAAACCTTTTTTGTATCTTTTTTTATGAACGTAAAGAAATATTGTATGCAACTCGTGCAAAAAGTGTTCATGGCACTCCATCTGTTGCCCAACCTTGGCCTCGTTGTACAAACTCACGTTTTTTGCAATATATAATAACTTTTTGCTCTTGTTACATAAGTAACTATTGTTGTTTTCTAATGTAGTAAACGATTGGTACGATTTACCTTCTGAAAATCATACATGCAAAATAATATTTATCAAAAATTTAGAGATTTGATTAAAGAAACCCGGTAATTGGTATTTCAAAATATTCTCGATGCTAGGAGAGTTATTTTTAAGAAACGGAAAGCATTGAGTACACTTACGGATTAATTATTATGGAAGTGACATTCCGAAAATTCTAGTGAACGCGAAAGATTCTTCTGAAATAAACCTCCCCTTTATTGCCCATACAGAATTAATAAAAAATGAAATTCCTTGTTTTAGGTTCTAACGAATTACGAACAGGGTTACTAAGAAACTAGGTTTCTTAATCGAAGTTTAGGTATTTTATGCAAAAATAGAGTATATCAGATCATTGCAAATTTTATGAAGCGCATGAATACGTTGAGATACAAGGTGTGCCTAACACAAGTGCAAAAAGGCAAAACACTTCGCCCTTTATCACTTTTCACATTACGTACCTGTCGTAACGCACCAATATAATATTTTTGAACTTTTCGCACAAAATATGATTTAATACTCCCCGGATTTATGGACTTTGTTATGTTCAACTCAGAAAGTGCATTTAGGCAGGTTCTAAAGTCCATTAAATACTATATGTAATTAATGAACGTTTAATTCAAGAGTAAATATATATAGAAATATTATGACAATTACTATTTTACTATTTACTTTGCGTTTTATATTGTACTGATTCCTTGCGTCGTTGCATAATTAGCATTTTAACTGTTATGGTATTGTCACTTGATCCAATTTCCTTATTTATATGCATAATTGATCTACTATCGCATTTGATATTGTTAATAGTTGCGAATCAACACGGAACTTTAATTTTTCATAATTTTGAATTTTTAATTAAAATCCCTGGACAATATTGATGTTAAACATTCTGCCGACGACCCAAGGTTGATTAGTGTTGGAGCTCTGTTTTAAGTGTAGTGTATAATGGTTCCATTTTAATTTTTACAATGAGATTTTGTTGATTGTTTTTGTTATTACGTTGATACCATACACAGCCTCCAAATTCTGCCATCGTTATTGGAATAATGATTATTGTGGTAACCGAACTGATTACAGTTGAATGTGGTGCAATTTGTGTCTGTGAAGTATTTTGAGGATCTCCCAGTATTTTTTCTTCAGCTTTTATAAACATTACTTGTAATGGCTTCCTTTTGTGTATGATTCACATTTATTACTTTTAATTTGTCTATAGTCTGAGTGTACCGGGTGGCCAACTAAGAACGACCGTCGGCCATATCTCAGGAATGGATTACAGCACAGGTTCGGGAAAAAATGTTTATAACAAAAGTGGCCTCGAGAAACGCCTGGAAATTATTTTCAGAATTGTAGGTCCACCGCTAGAGGGCGTATTTGACAGTTAAAATTTTAAAAAGCAAAATTTTTCAAAATTTACTCAATTAAGGGGCATATTAAATATTATAATCAGATTCCTCGACAAATTCTGCATATTTTTATTTGACAAGTTTTAGTCTATCTCTTCAAATAAGGGATGGGGAGAGTGGGAACCTTGTTACGAAAAAACGCCTTTAATTCAGGTTCTGCTTGACCGATTTTAATAAACTTGATGTTGTTTGAAAGAGCTTTTGTTAAACAATAGAAAATTTGTAAATTTGAAGCAATCTGATTAATAACATAAATGCTAAGGCGCTGTTTAATATTTTTTAATATTGTGTTTCTCTTTACAATTTTAAATGGAAGCATAAAAATTTAAGTAGGTCTTTAAAAAGTAGACTAAATTATTAATAAAACAGTGAAAACTGCAAGTTGATATCTTTTCCTATCCTGAGATATCGTAAGAAACAGGTAAATGGCGGGAATTGTTCTTCCAACGTCTAGTAGGCTAGTTCGCGTTAACGGAAATTATTAAATTTAGCGTGGATGAAAAGATCTTACATTGGTCTGCAGTAATTTAAACTGTTATCATACTAATGTTATGGTTGCCGCTAGATTACCTGAATGTAATGCTGTCTCTACTAACAATGAGAACAAATTATAAAATAATAATGTGATAAATCTAACATTTTTTTAATTATATAAGGATGTTATATTTGTTTTCATGCGATGTGTTAGTAAATCAAAAGCATAAAATATCAATAAAAACCGATATTTGCCCAGCGACAACAAATACTGTTTAAAATATGAATTACGATTTACTGATGACAACAAAATTAGTAAAGAGGGCCATGTAAGATATAAAACAAGCAAGCTATGATTTTCACGCATATGTCAAAAATTATTCATCGTGTTGCATTTAATAGACTTTATTTATCTTTTCGTACCAAAATGATTCTTACAAATGAAGAAGCATTTGATATGCTGGCAGTTTACTTTGAATGTATGAGAAATGCAACCGTTGCTGCTAGAGTGTATGCACTGCAGTACCCAAACACACGGCATCACAGCAGAAGAGTTTTTCTCCGACTCTCACACCGTGTCCGTACTACTGGAAATGTGAATCTTCCTGTGGACCGAAGACAACGCAGAGGTAGAACAGAGGAAAATTGATGCTTTAGCTTATGTAAATGTTAACCCTCATTCAAGCAAAATATTTTAAGAGAACACAGGTGACTACTTATTTATTAATGCATGTTTTATTCGGTATTATAATGATAAAAATGTTTTAATTTTTTTCGTTTGTCGTTATATGTTTATGTCCAGTTTCAATAAAACAACAAATTATTTAATGAAATTATCTTATGCTATGTGAATAGATTTTAACTAACAACATGATAATTAAGTGAGGCAAAGTAAAGTAAAAAGGTACCAATAATGAAAAATAATGAGAGGCCGAGCGAAAAAAATTCGTAATAACATTACGAGAGTTAATGCATTTAAAGTCCTTTTTCGTTTACTAACAACGAAGGACTTCAATGTGTCTTATTGATCTGATTACTTTATAATATGTACTATTTTAGATTGCACCCATACCACATGGCCCTACACCATAGTTTGAATGCTCAAGATTTCGATACCAGGTTGGATTTTTACAACTGGCTCTCAAATATGATACACGACGATTCTGAAATACTTTCACGAATTATGTGGACAGATGAGGCTACTTTTCATAGTGATGGTAGTGTAAATTGACATAATATGCACTACTGGTCTGAAACGAATCCCCACTGGATGCAGGAGGTCCAACATCAGGGTCGTTGGTTTGCAAATGTGTGGTGCGGGATTTTAGGTGGAGAAATAATTGGGCCTTTTTTTTAATGAGACTGTTAATGGAGAAAGATATTTAGATTTTTTAAGCAACGAATTGCCATTCATCGTGACATGTTCTTACAACATGATGGGTGCCCGACACATTATTCTAGAGATGTTCGGAATTTCTTAGATCAATCATACCCTGAAAGGTGGATAGGACGTGGAAGTTTATTTATTTGGCAACCAAGGTCTCCAGACCTAACTTGTTTAGATTTTTATTTGTGGGGGCGAATAAAAGATCTCGTTTATGCCGATAGACCCACAACAAGAGCTGCCATGATTGAAAGAATACGACAGACAATTCGAAGTATTTCAAGGGCAGAAATTGAAACTGCTGTTTTCTCCACCCGTCAGCGATTGATTTCATGCATTGAAAATGATGGACGACATTTCGAACATCTAGGGCGACACTAATTACGTAGTTATTTATTTAAGGTTTTAATTGTTAGATTTATCACATTATTATTTTATAATTTGTTCTCATTGTTAGCAGAGACAGCATTACATTTAGTTAATCTAGCGGCAACCATAACATTAGTTTAATAACAGTTTAAATTACTGCAGACCAATGTAAGATCTTTTCATCCAGGCTAAATTTAATAATTTCCGTTAACGCGAACTAGCCTACTAGACGTTGAAAGAAGAATTCCCGCCATTTACCTGTTTCTTACGATATGTCAGGATAGGAAAAAGATATCGACTTGCAGTTTTCACTGTTTTATTACTAATTTAGTCTACTTTTAAAGACCTACTTAAATTTTATGCTTCCATTTAAAATTGTAAAGAGAAACACAATATTAAAAAATATTAAACAGCGGCCTCTAGCATTTATGTTATTAATCAGATTGCTTCAAATTTACAATCTTTGTATTGTTTAACAAGAGCTCTTTCAAACAACATGAAGTTTATTAAAATCGGCCAAGCAGAACCTGAATTAAAGACGTTTTTTCGTAACAATGTTCCCACTCTTCCCCGCCCCTTATTTGAAGAGTTAGACTAAAACTTGTCAAATAAAAAATATGCAGAATTTGTCGAGGAATCTGATTATAATATTTAATATTAATTGGGTAAATTTTGAAAAATGTTGCTTTTTAAAATTTTAACTGTCAAATACGCCCTCTAGCGGTGGACCTACAATTCTGAAAATAATTTCCAGGCGTTTCTCGGGGGCACTTTTGTTATAAAATTTTTTTTCCCGAACCTGAGATATGGCCGACGGCCGTTCTTAGTTGGCCACCCGGTACTCACATTGTATGTTGTTAATTTCTTTTGAATTGTTATCGAGTAGATGCTCTTTATTTCTTGATGTTGATATTTTAAACTTTATTAAATGTGTCAATTCTCCTAATTATTATCTTTGTTATCCCTGCCACCAGAACAAGGTTCCATAACAGATCATGTGCTGTAATAGCTTGATTCCTTTTCTAAACCGCGGTCCTTTGCTGTCCTCATTTTTATTTGGTAGTTTACACCCTTTCTAACTTGTTATCTTGTTCTAGCTCTTCATCATCGACATTCTGTAACACCACTTTTATTTCATTGATTACCATTTTTTCGTCTAGGCACTTTGATTGTTAAATTCTTTTTTCCCATATTCTGCTTTATCTTCTAATTTAACTTCTTTTAGTGTCTGGATGGTGTTGCTTACACTGCTTTGTCACCCTTCTAACTCATTATCGTTTTCTTTTGGACGTTGCACCCATTCCATGCATTGTACCCCTTCTGTTATCACTGACACGTTGCTTAATTGTCGGAATAACTCCAATTCTTAATCTGCTTAGTAGTAACTGACTCTTGTGACCCTGAGTCATTTAATACTCCTGATGTTTCGCGAAAAGATCTGTAACTTGACGACATCTGTTACAAGTAATACTTCGCGATTTTTAGATTATTCCTTGCTATCTTCTCTGATGTAGCAGCTGCATTAGACGTTGATTGCATTGGTTTTGAAGATTGCTTTGATGGATTGATCAATTTGTGCAGTAGAGTGTGATGTGATTACTTATAAATTGCACAATTCACTGTAGAATAACACTTTGTGTTATAGTTGTGCTTCAAGCACTTCACTTACTTTATTTCTCACCTTTCTTATTAATTCGCTAAACTTTAGGAGGTGCTCTATAAGATGCTGTTGCTCACAGTATTGGCAAATAGTTTGAAAAATTTCCTTCATGTTCAGCACTTGCTCTTGGATGGTAACACATTGGTCTTCTGGCATTTTGTATTTTTCTGCGGTAAAGTATTCATGAGAAAATTTTACCTCATTTATTTGAATGCCCCATTGAAATATCTTATTCGACATTTTTTCTGCTTCATCATGCAGGATGATGCACTGCCTGATGGTGTGCTCCTGTATTTGTTGTTCTAGTTGGAGTAGTAGCGGGGAAGTTGGACTTCCTACCTTCTTATTCACATCGATTGTTCTTCATCCTTTTCTTTACTTTCATTTGGTTCGAGCTCTCTTTGAAGCACATTCAATTCTATGCCTTTGTGTCCCTATTTTATTTAATTAGTTCACATACCCTGATTTATTATAATCGTGGTCCTATTGACATAACCTCACTTTCGTCGTGATTCTGAATTGCCTCGAAATAGAGATCTAGTTTTTTTGGCGGTCCATAACCTACATTTTTGTTTTTCTTGAGGCTCCATCTTTCTTCATTTGTTAGCCAATTTCATTTTGTTGGTGAGCGAATACGTTTACTTCTTCTATCTTAGACCTCCTCTTCTCTTATGGTTGCTTCGGTGCAGACACCGGTTTTTGTTGCGGGTGTGTCTTGTGCGAGGCGTAAATTCTCTAGCACGGTTGCTCGAAGGACCACGCACATTGTGACTGTTGAACCTTTAGTTGAAGTGTAAACTCGTAATACAAATTTTGAGCTCTACGTATAGAAAAGTGATAATATACCTACCTACTGGTTTCTGGCCTCCTTGCATAATCAGCAGTTTAACTATTATAGTATTGATGGTTGATGCAATTTCCTTATTTACATGTATAATGGACCTACTACCGCATTTGATATTGTTTGTAGTTGCAAATGAACACCGAACTTGATTTTTTAATAATTTTGAATTTTAACGCATGTTTATCCTGTTGGATATTTAATTAACAAATATCAATGTTCTGTTTTGAGCTAATTTAAAATTTCGTTAACTTGCAATTATTTTTACTATAAATTATTTCTAGTAATATTTATGCTTAAGTCTAAATTTTTATTCCTAACAGCTTGATTCTATCGTTTTTTTTTTATTCTGTTTATGTGTCAGAAAAAGAATTTTTAATATTAAATTAACAAGTTCATGTAAATGTGTCAATCAAATTTCAAAGCAAATAACTGCTAACATGATAAAATGAGAATTGTTTGCTTGTAAACCTTTAATTTCTACTTTGTAATTGTTTACTTTTATTATTACCGGATCACTAAACCTTCTGTAAAGAATTATATTAAAGCAGCTTTTGTAGCCAAGTACCTCATATTCTAACTCACCTCGTTCAAAACATTATTTAATATAAAACAATAACATTTGAAGTGTACTTGAAGTATTTGCCTTTTGCTTTTCCTTAAAGCAGCACGTTTATGATTTCTGCTTTATAATACATAATTGTGAATTAGTATTAAGCAAAGCTGACCATATAAATTTTCAGCAAACTGCTTTATATGTAAAATCTAATCGAATTGTATACAGATAAAACTTACCCACAACATGAAGGTAGCCAAATTGCGTTTTAGCTGTAACGGTATTAATTTGGCACATGTATCTGCCTTTGTCTTCTTCTTGCACGTTGTTTATGTGGAGAAACCAAGTTCTGTGTTTATCATGAGTTACACTTATTCTTGGATTTCGGGTAATTACGTGATTATGTACGGTTAGTATAGCTGATTGTTCAAAGTGCATCCAGGCTACCTGCAAAGAAAGAGAAAACTTTTTAATACTTAGTTGTAACTTTGCAAAACTTGTGTATTGCCGCTTTTAAAATGGAAGCCGATGTGTTTATGAAGTTTAGGTACCAGCATATACTAGTAGATCTTTATTCGATTCAGAACAATGAGTTTTATTTAAGTTTTGTAAAGTTAGTCGAATACTTGGGTTTACGGCATTATGCATTATTCAATATGATGGTTTCCGTATACGAAAAACAATGTCTTTAATTTGAGACCAATGATACAAAGTTTTAATATTTTTAGTTGTTATTGTACCTACTCGCAATCGCATTTTAAGTTTTATGGCTTTCTTTTATGTATTTTGGCATGTCCATCTTTTATTACACGATTAAATGCAACTAGACATTCAATTACTCTCAAAAAGATAATTTTTTATTGTCCTTGTTCGTGAGTATCGTGACACACACAACATTAAATGCTATTAATATAAACGCAACCTCGCTGTTTTAATATTTTCAAATTAATTACTTAATTTTCAAAAGTGATGAACAATAATTAATAAAAAACTTTATTTCAGAATTTGTAAATCCTATTAAAGAGTAATAATGACATCCAAATCAAAACCATGACCTAGTTCAGTGGTCGGCAAACTTATTAGCCAAAGAGCCCACAATTTTAAAAAAAATTGGGAGCCAAATCTGCTTGTTTAGTAAACTTTTATTACACTAAATAAGTAGTACACTAAATAAAACTAAATTTCATACTTAATAAATATTTATTATTGCGTACAATGTGCTTGCATCTCCTTGGAAAGTTTGAGTAAGTCAGGTTTGTATGTTGTTGTTTTTAATTTTAGGCATGATTCCAAGTTCTCATCAATAAGACGACTTCTCAGTTTACTCTTGATAATGTTCATGCTTGAAAAAGATTGTTAGCGTATATATATGTAGAACCGAAAAGGGAAAGAACAGCAAACGCGAACTATTTCAGCTGATCGTAAGAGTCAGGAATACTATTCCAAGCGTTGAAAATGATCATGTCTTCCTTCTCTAGGCCATTCAAAGCAGACCACTTGTGTTGTGAACTAAGATCACATTTTTTCTTCTCCAATATTTCCAATTCAACACAAAGACGTTCGAATTTGGAGCCCCATATCTACTTGTTTTTTAAATCCAGCAATTGTATTTCAAAGCTACCAATGTCAATTTTGAAAGGAGAAAATTTCAACTCGGTTATCGTAGCATTAAGAGGATTTTTGACAAATGTTAAAGTTGCTCTGCTGTTTTTAAATTCCTGAAACCTGCTGAGAAATGCTTCCCTCATATTTAAAATTATTGTGTTAAAATGGTGTTGATCAATAGAGGAATTATTTTCTTGGCGATGCTTTGTCAGGGTATTTTGAACACCCTATATACGTATTGGGGTAATTTTGTTTGTAGTCTTATGCATTTAGTTAGATTCCGTATATACATATTTTTTGTTGTTGTCAAATTAAGTTTTATAGTAAATTTGTTTTAACGTGTGTAGCGACCTTTAGGGATGGTAGGTGTGTGGTGAGCTTTAGATTCTTTGTTTGTGAAATTATTGTTCCGAAATTTATGTTGTTTTTTTTTTCCTTATTATTCCTCGTTTATAGAAGTTTGATTAACGTTTGTTTGTAAATAGTTGTATTAAGTGTAAATAACGTTCATTTCGTTTGATTTCCGTAAAATATAATAGAAAATTAAGTACGTTAAATAAATAGTATAGGTTTATCTGTGTATGATGTCATGTTAGCGACATAAAGACGCTTAAGTATAGTTGTTTAGTGTAATAGTGAATATGCTGGTTTTGAGTTATAGAGATTGCATGTGGGCCTTATTGTTCGTACTTTAAGGTAAACATAGAGAGGTTGTACACGTTACTTTTGCTGACGTTTAGTTTTTCAACATTTACCGAGTCCTTACGGACGAGAACGAATTTGTGTGGTTGGGGTATCTTATTTTCACCTTCCGTTTTTTTAATTGGTGGAATTAAATTAGATAAGAGTTTTTATGAGTAGTGGGATTCAAAATTCAAAGATGGAATTTGTTAATAATTTTTGGGATTCTGAAACTGATCGTGCTTTCGAGTAGTATACGTTGCCGTTTATTGTTACGCTTTAAGGGGGTGGTTTAGAACTTTGATATTTTGGGTCCTTGTGGTGTTTAACGAACGTACTTGTTGTGTAGTAAGGGTAGTTTAGCTACTCCTGAAGATTACCTGTGAAAGGGATTTATTAAAATTGTTCATCACCAAAGGATTATACCTAGTGCCGATTTCGGTTTTACGTAAAGTTACCTAGAGGACATCGTCGTGTTGTATAGTGCTTCAGTGACCTCTTTGGTTTATATCGCTTCTGCGGATATTAACATCATCGTTCTTGCTGTGCCACCTATTTATCGTAAAAAACGTGTGTAAAGATAAAGAAACTTCGCAATATATTAAAATTTATGGTTATTTAAACAGTTATTGGCATTTTGGATTATTAGTGGAAATAAAACCATTTAAAGCTAAAAGTTATCAAGTCATTTGAACGCTCATATTAATATTTTAAAACAAGTTAGTAATTAATACAGTAACATTTTAACGAGTTTAGTCAAGAAATTGTTTGTGTATAAAAGAACAATAGTCAACATTTCATTCATCATTTTGCCAGACCAGGAAGATTTCATTTCCGTCATAGCCGTAATCGACCACCTGGTTATCTTCCACTTACATTGTAACACAGAAGAGGTGTAATGCTAGACCGTAAGGTAATATAATATTGTTTTTTTATTGAAAATTTTTAAGATTTTTGTGTGTTCCGAATTATTTTTTTGTGTGTTTCGAAGGTTTGAAAGCGGGGTCATTTTTTTTTGTTAAAGTAAGTTGTTTGAATTTGTTTAGCGTAATTAATTATAGTTTTTGACGCTCCGCCTTGACACTTTTTTATTTTAGTATTAAAGGGCAATCGACCCTATTGTAGTGTGGGTATATTATCCACGAATTTTGTATTTAGGTTAAACGATTTAGACTGGCGTAAAAGCAGTATTCTGATCAGACATCCTGTCGCCTTTTAAGTGTTTGTAGTTTTTTTCGTTTATACGCATTATCGTATGTTTACATTTTTTTAATATTTATCCTTTTATTATTATTTTATTATAGTTTTGTTAGGTTTTACAAATGTGTTTAATTTCTATGGAAACCCTTTTGTGTTACATCAAAATTTATTGAGTAATTGCAAGTTACCGGTAATTTAGCTTTTAACGTAACGAGGTTAGTTTTTTTTTGATTTTATTGAGTAATAGCGTTCTTAATATTTAGTATTTTATTTGATTTTTTTTTTTGTTGAATATTAATTCAGTTTAGAGTTCATTCTATAGCTTATTTTTTTGTTGTTGTTTTGTTTTGAGTATTATTTAATGCCTAATTATTTACACTGAGGGGTAGTAACGTAAATTTATTGAGTGTTTATCACGCTTTTATTTGACAAGCGTGCAGTGCATTTTGAAGCCCTATTTTAGGTGGTTTGCCGAGTTGCTGTCCAGCACACCTGGGATTGATTACGGATAGGTAAGCGTATGTTTTTGTATGTTTATACACGCTATGTACTCGTAATTTTGGCACGACAACCCTTATTTTGACTACCAAACATTCTGGCGCCCAAACCCTCGATTTTGTCTTCAACCCCTATTGTGACTTACGGGCGATTTACTATTCTGGATGCGCAAAATTTTTCAACATCTGACCTACACCCATACGCTGGCTAGTCGGGGCAAAAAGGCCAATTTATCTGTAATCCCGTTCTACCACCCGTTTATACCGTTACAGCTTCAGCAGGCTCGGAAAGTGAAACAATGTTTCCCTTTCAAAATCCTGAGCAAAAATGGATAATTTGTTTTCGAATGTTATTACTTCTTCTATCATCGAAAAAGTTTCCTTTCCCTTATAGTTTACGATTAAGCTGATTTAGATGAGACGTAACGTCTACCATGAAATAAAAGTTTTGGATCCACTGATCGTCTGTTGGTTCTGGATAGTGAATGCCCTTCTCAAGGAGAAATGCTTTAATTTCCGGAAAAAGGGACGCGAAACGTTTTAAAACGTTCCCTCTTGATAACCAACGTACCTTGTTATGAATCAGAAGATCAGCGTACTCACTCTCCATTTCAAATAAAAATTCTTTGAATTGGCGATGATTAAGAGCTTTAGCTAAAATGGAGTTGATAATGGTAATCACTAATTCCATAACTTTACAAATTTCATCCGGAAATGTTTGCGCACAAAGCGCTTTTTGGTGAATGATACAATGGTAAACAAGTATCTCGTGATTAATTTTTTCTTTCAAAATAGCAACAAACCCTTTTCTTACGCCGGTCATACTTTTGGCCCCATCTGTTTAAATCGACACAATTTTATCGAGGGGAATATGATGTTTATCCATACACTCAATTACAACATTTGCGTCTGACCTTTGAGTGGCAATAATCTTAAAAGTTCTTTTTTAGGGCCTGAACGAGACATAAATCATACAAAAAGTGAAACTTGCGCGGTATCATTTATGTCATAAGACTCGTCAACTGCTATTGATAAAGACGAAACCAATTTCAGATCTTCGATATGCTGGGTGGTTATATTCGAACACATTTTAATTGTTCTATCTTTAATGGTTTTGGCAGACAATGGCAACTCTTTAATTCTTTTCAGAATATCTGCTTTGTTCTTAAAATCCCGAAATAGCTCTTCGGATGCATTTATAAAACAATTTTTTATGTATTCGCCGTCTGTGTACGGTCTCCCTCTCTTAGCAATCTCTTGGCTAAAAACAAAACTTGCCATATTAATATTGCATCCAGTTATTAAACACAGAAGTTGAGATTCTAAAGTTCCGCAACTGCTTTCTTCCTTGCGGTAGGATATTTAGTGCTAAATGACGCGTGCTTTCTTGTAAAGTGGCTCTCTAAATTTGACTTCTCGTTATGTGCGAATTTCTCCTTACAAATAAGACATGTCGGAAGTCCATTCAAGTTTTGAATAAACGCAAAATTCTCGGTCCATTCAACTTTAAATCGCGGTTTTCATCTTCCGTTCCTCTTTGCTTTTTTTTGGTAGCCATGTTAATTGGGATGCCTATAAAAATATTCCAAATATATTTTTTTCTAAAGCCACCAGTACAATTATTATAAGATTTTGTTATGAACGAATATGAACCTTGGTGGCGCAGTTGGTAGCGCGGTACTCTAGCAAAGTACAGGTCGTAGGTTCAAATCCTACTCGAGGTAAACTTTTTATTTATGTATTTAATAAAATTAATAATAATTTTTAATTCCACCAGTACAAAATTATTATCATTATTAAATTGATGAAAATAAAAATTAAAAAAAAATATTTTTAAAAAATACAATTTTATTAATATATGTAACTGCACTAAAAAGAAAAAAATAATTTTTTCCATCATCAGAATAACAAAACTTTTAATATGACCAAAAATGGACGAAAACTTCCAACATTTGGACAAATGGAAGTTATCGAAAAATCGATTACAAATTTTGTACCGGAACCACAAACATACATAGCAGGTGTAATAAATCGTATAAAAATACCTGTAAGATGTGCAGATAGATTGAAAAATACAACGACTTTTTAATAGGACAGGACAATGGCAAACCGGTAGATAAGACAAAACTGTTCACACTACAACTGCTGGTCTGTGATGCCAGTTTGTACCCCCACTACAAAAAGTATGCACGTACATGCCTGTGGTACCTTTGTATCACACCGGAGTACGCCGAAAACATACGAACAATTTCAGCCGGTAGCTTGTACATGGTTTGTGTTTACGTTTACGAAAACTAATAAAATTAAACTCGATGTTCGTTACGTATTTTTAAAACAATATAAAATTTTAATTACCTATCTATCTTTTAACTTAAACAAAAAGTTATACATGTTCTTACCAAGTTTTTTTTAAATAAAAAAATTATTGCGCCTTCCGTGAATATTTGTGCCAGAGCCGCACTTAACGAGCTAAAGAGCCATATGCGGCTCTGGAGCCGCACTTTGCCGACCACTGCCCTAGTTAGTCCAGTCGATCTAAGTATTTTTCAAATAAGCCTGAACCTAATTAGTAAGAAACTAGATTTTTGGATTTTTTGCTAAAAAACGTGAAGTTTTCCTTCTAAACCTTGTGCTTCGTAGGAACTAACGGCAACTATCTCTTATCGAAAATGACTCGGTAAGCAATGTTCGGATCTGAATAGAGTTTAGAGCGCTGTAATGCTCTTCTCAGCCAGATGTTGGACGACCCATTTGAACTTCTTATTACCTATTTGGTATAGCAAGTCCGATACCAAACATATGACCACATATTTTAAGGCACTTGACGTACGGAATCTAATCCATCAACAAAAGTTACAAAAATAGACGCTAAAAACTAACGCTATAGATACAGTCAAATTTCTGGTATTATTATGATATAGGTAAGTTCCTTTTGTTTCTAAACTCTTTATGAAATTAGGTAATGAGTGTGCTTTATGCTCGGTTTCACAAAAGCTGATTAAAATATCTGTTAGTTAATCGTTGATTAATTACTTAATTACACAGGAACGCAAAACATTGAACGGACAATACGAAAAATTCAACATTCCCACAGCTATTGTGCATAGTTCTAAAAACCCAAATAGCTCAGAAACCGTTTTGAGATTTGAAGCATCTGAATTTTTCATAAATGTAAGAAAACAAAATTGCTGCTTTAAGTACTAATTACAATTATTAATTTACTTAGCTTACAATTAAAACTTTTCGTTCCATTAATTTTGTACATAACATCTTACACCTGTCGCTACATTCAGGAATTTTAATGTGTTCGGTAAATCCAATACATGCAAATAAAAACAATGCATTTCACTACATTCAATAAATTCAACAAATGCAATAAAATTCACAATAAATTATTTTTACTCTTTATCATTTTAACTAATTTTTTTCTAAGCAGATTAGATGGACATAACGTCACTACTTTACATTTAGTTACATATCTTGGAAGTTGTTCGAGATTAGGACTTAGTGTACCTAGCAAACAAAATTGCTTTATATACATTATTTTTATCTTTATTTAGAATTTCAAATCTATTTAACAATAATCTCATCCGCCGAATTTCAGCGTCTAAGGCATAAGCTCGTAAACAATATTGCATTACATAACATATCTATTCACTTTAACATATTGTTACATAACATATCCATTCACTTTAACATTTCAATTGTGACTTGTTCTATTAAACATTTAGTTCGTTTGATTAAGTCTGTAAGATGAAAGTGGTCAGTTCTTATCTCAATGTCTTTCTAAAGGTCTTCCTTTGCTGCAACGCGCTATTTCTATACATAATAATTTCTAGTAAATGCGTTATTAGCTTTCACTTTTATTTTAACTTTTCAGTAGTACAGCATACGCCAATTCTGGACCACTATACAGTATTGTCAGATTTCTGGGTGACACGGCGTTGTGTGTGATAATACGGCGTAATAAAGTTCATTGGTCCTTTCAAGGTCATCATCGCTTCATTGTTAGCACACCTCAAGATTCATAGAAATGTAAAAATAGAACCAATTGTTGGAAATGAGAGATTGTCGTCTTTGAGGCTCCCACCCTGAGATTCCTAGATATTCGATAAATAGAACCATTTCACGCACATACGGTTCTAACTTAAGTATGGTAATTACATAATTCAGAATTATAATGAGAAAAACTGGCGCCGACACGTTTGCCCAAATGTGCTCGATCATGAGCTATAACAGAAAAACGAAAAGATGTATGTTTTACGGCATGATGAATATGGCTAGAATGAACTCCTGCTTATTGCGAATTATTCATTCAACGAATACTCTCAACTAAAAGTGAAAAACCCCTTTCTCGTTAACAATATCTACTTTATTTGAGTCGTCGCCTTGTTGAACCACGGATGACCGTAGACTGAACACACTTACGTTGGATCGAAATATTTGGGTAGATATAGAGCCAACATTCTGAAAATTTCCATTGCACTTGAGCTTATCACGCCTCAAGAGAAAAGGAAGCTTATTTTTATTGTCCTTGCCAAAGATACGCATGACAACTACACATTGTGCACAAAACATGCATTTAATTTGTGATGAACATCGAGGCAACATGTGTATCTAATGCTGTCGCAGTTAAATATTCACCTCTGACTAGTATTGATTGTTAGTGTTTGCTTTAAATGATCTGAAAATGGACTTTCACTGTTTAATAAGAGTGTTTTTAATAATATATTTTTGTAAAAATACTTTTTCTTCGTAATAACTATCGTAATATTTACGATAGTTTCGGATTAACGTATTGTGAGCCTAGTCCCGTAAGCTAGGGTTAACAACATCATGTTGTCATTCTATGTAATTATACATGTATAATACCTTCATTATTATATTATATTATTATTGTTAATTTACATTACATTTTTTATCTCTTTTCAGCAGCTCCAGTAAATCATGTTTATTTTGTAAGCGTCGAACCAATTTCTTATTCTGGCATTACCTGCGCTCCTCGAGGTAGAAACTTTCTCAATGAGTTGTAGTGCTCAACACTACTTTACCAGATATATTTTTAGTGCGTGGGTGTGTATATATATATATATATATATATATATATATATATTAATTACATTAATCTTGGGTTTCTCATTGTGTATCGTTGAAGTTCTCATAAAAACTTATATTGTTACGACGACGTTTCATCAAAATCATATTTGCCATCCCCAAGCCGCTAGTACTTTAGCTCTGATTCTCCTTACTTGAACTGAGCTGAATCCGATATAGTATCTTGATTATATACCCTCTTGATGGGCTTCTATACTTTCACTTTCTCCGATTTTCCTTTTTTACTTTCACTTTTCTGCTTTGTTGGTTTCACTGTTGTTTTCATAGCTGCTATGGTGCTTATTTTCATACGGTGAAGTTTTTGTTTCTTTAATACTAATTTGCATGTCGGTTGTAGTCTCCTTGTGTCATCTCTTGCATTTAGGTTGTTTGCAATGTCTTCAATTTTAATAGCTTCCCCTATTATCATTTTAGTCAGATGGTCAACACACGCTACTCTTTTTGTTTGCTCAAAATTGATGTTCTGCGCAGTGTTCTGTACATCTTGCGCCAAAGGTGATGTTGTTTTGTATTTTGACGTTACGTTTCATAATTTTTATTAAATTAAAGCAAATTAGTGGCAGTGTTCTTGATTTCTTTAGTATTTCCGGGTCCGTTGAAGTGGTCGTTAGCATTATTCTCCGGGGAAAGTGGTAATGGTATAAGAGTTACCTAAGGACGTAGGAAGTGTTGTCAATTAACTCCACGAATTGTTCGGGAAGGTTTTCGAGGAGTTGGCGAGGTGAACTAAATTTATGTTTTTTGCAAAATTTCTTCCTTTGTGGATTAGTTGTGTGAGGAATAGCTAAGATTTCTTTAGTAGGAATAGTGTTGTCGAAATTCTGCCATAATGAAGGTGGTGTGGTGTGTTCAATGGTTTGTATGTTTGCGAATATGGAGACTAGTTTGTATATTGTGCGCTGGATTCGACGTTTACATGACGAATTGTTTGAAGGAATCGTGATTAAGGGTAACGTATGGTGGAACTCGATAGTCCATTATGACCGAGGAGCTTGACTCTGTTGTGGACTCGGTGCAGGGTTTTTGTAGATCCGTACTCTAGTTCAGGGTTCTTCTAATTATTATCCCTGGGTATACGACTTAGTCTTATGGTCTTATTTTCTCAACAGGGGATTGTGGCAGGTTTAGTGGGGTCTGAAACCATTTTGGGAACTGGGAAGTAGGTCTTTGCTTTCAAGGTGATTTCTGAGTCTGCTGAGTCGAAAAATTTACCTAGGCAACTTAGTAAGGAGTATGGATTGGTAAGACCTGCTTTAAGTTTAGGAATTGTGACCGTATAAGCTGATTTCGTAAGAAAGTATGAAATGGCTAAGCATGTATTATAGATTGTGGTTAGGAGTGTGATGGGTGTGGGAAAAAGTTGTCTGAATATGAGTTTGTTTAGTCCTTCATGCCCTGATCCAGAGCTGCGTCCTTTTTTTAGTAGTAGTATTAAGTTTGTTGGGGGGTAATCGAGGCGAGAAAAGGATTGGTGTGGCTGAGTTGGGGTTTTGGTATGATTAAGTTACCTAGTGAAGTTTAACATTATCATCGGAGAATGGATGGTTCGGAGAGGAGATATTTTTTTCGGAGTGAGTTTTAAGGAGATCGGCTGCTCTCTTGCTATAAGGTTGCCTTATGCCTTATGGGTCTTTGAGGTGAGATTTTGGGATGGCTTTTTTCTGGGCAGTCTATTAAACTTTTGCCAGAAGGTTTGCCCTGGCGGAAATCTTACCAAATAAATACGTACATATTTTTAAATTCAACTCGACATATTCGTATAATGCAGCTACTTTGTCTAAGCTAGGTAAGATGATAACAAATACGTATCCACCTCTCCACCTCTCAAATAAACTTGTCAATAACAAAATAATTAAACGTCTCTAAAGTGAAATTTTATGGCGCAGAATTTTCCAATTCTATCTATTTTGATCAGTTTAAAGACAAATTTATGGTTAAATTTAACAAGAGCAACAACACTCTAGAATTAAATTATTAACCTTTATTACAGAGCAGCTATGCTACAAAAAAAATGAATTTACCTGAGTGTGTTAGAGTTAACTATTTTATTCATTTTATCCAATTTCTGATTGTAACAGAGTTAAGTGATAAACGAGCAATCAAATTCATCATTAAAGCTAGTAAAATTAATGCAAAGCTTTCCCAAAAATTAGCTTTTTTTCGTGTACGTTTGAACTAAAATTAGCACAGTGTCGGTCTGATTAATTCGTAATTCCAAAACTATTATTGTATGTGCATGTTAACCTACTTACATGATAATTGCTACATAATATTAGCTTCTGATACAATTGATCGTAAAATTGTAGCCATTACCACTTTGTAATCCAGTTTTGTAGCCGTCGAACGGTAATAATAATTATGCGCATCAGTATCGCTAATAAAATTCATGACAGCGATTATGCGATTGGGTCAATTTTGTTACCACTTAAAGCATAGTTAACTTTTTCTTTGGAAGAAAGTATATAAATAATACATTTTAGTATATTTTATTATTTTGAAATAACAATCCCTCAGGAAGAACACGGAAGACTTTACGGTCTACATAACTTGTTAGTTATGAAAACTCTAGAAAGTTGTAAATGAAAGAAGATTATGAAATAAGCTACGTTCTCAACTTTGGTTTTTTTATGTACTTTGTAGATTATACATATTTATGCAGACGTTCAACAGGTTTGTCAAGTTGACAATTAATCTGAGCGTGTTATGGTGGTTACCTTTTGTCCGATAAACTAATTAATCAATGCCGTATGTGCTGAAAACATAGTTTCATTAAATTTTTATTTTGCTTAAGTGCCATTTTCTTATTCCAAACACATTATCTTTGGCTCATTAAACCAAAAAATATTAAATTTTCGATAAATTGTGACATTTTACTCTTGGGACGTTAGCACTCAATTATCCTGCTTTTATTCCTTCCTACCAACTTCTTCACTCATATTTAGTTCAAATCAAAATACTCTTTTGGCCTTTCTAACATTTTCATTGATTTGTTTCAATTTGTTCAAAACTGTAATATATGAACGCTTTAATGGTTAGATAGTTGATAAAGATACATTCAATGCACGTATGCAAACGACTTCTAAATTTCATATTAGTTTATATAATGAAATTTCTGTTATTAATTAATAACAGATATCATTTGCTAAATTATTAAGTTTTGTATCATACCTGTTTAATAACTTCAGTAACATAAGCAAGTTCAAACCAATTTATGCATGCTCATAACACACTACCGATTAATTTGAAATCTTGGAGTCTTCACTAACAGAGCTACAAAACATATAATGTAAATAAAATAAGAAGACAATGAGCTGTAAGAAACCATTCAATAATTTCAGCTATCAGACAAAGGTCATTTCTATTCTCTATTTAAGCTGAAATTGAGTTAACACTTCGTAGGCTATACGGATCTAAACATCTGATTAGGATTCAAATCTATAACTTCCCGATCTTTTTAGCATTCTGGAGTTAATTGCTTCAATTCCCGTTACCATCTACCTTGAATGAGGTTTTTCAAGGGGTTCTCCTCATACACATATAGCGGCATAATCAGTACGTATTCGCACATTTTTCCGGCAACTAGGCGAATGCTGGGATTGAAACTCCTCCCTCAGAACACTAACTTAGTTTCTTCCAGTTCTATCCTAAGCTTACCTATAAGTTTGTAAGGCTCTAATGGGCTACGTTTATTTTTATTATGATTTACCGCAGCTATAGCTCGATATCGAACGTTGGGCGTGCGTTCTTTTAGATAGGGCTGATTGCTACCTGGGGTTTCACACTGACGGATAAATAGAAAAGAGTTTTATACTTGTATTGGGCATAGCTTACACAAAAACAAAATATAAACTTTAAACAAATTATAATTACTCTATTAAAACAAAAAATAAACCGGCGCTCCAGGCGGTTTTCAACCCACTTGAGTCTGCTCTCTTACGTTGGGCGGGAAAAATAATATTAACGGTGCAGGTAAAAGTAATGCAGTCACATAAGGATAACCTAACTCAAAATATGTTAAAGTAAATGAAGATTCAGACAATATTTTGAATACGCCTCCGGCGTGGCTCGAATACAAAGGTTAAATTTTTACTGTTAAGAAATGCACGATAACCTTTTATTGCTCGTTGAAATATTTTCAAAGGGATACGGGTATATACATCAACGTCTCCACCTAGAAGTGAGGTTTAAGAAAATCGATATTTTTGTGTTTGAATGTTAGCTTCCATTTGAATAGTTTTATATCTCACTAATTTAATAAAATTTTGTATTTCGGTAATACTCCTAACGCGACTTGTTTAACAGGACGATTGTACCAACTGCTTTTCAGCAGTACAAAAATATTATGGGAAGTTCCCTTATAGTTCAGGAAATAACCAGCCGTGGATGGAAAGTGCCCTAGAATTGGAAGGAAAAAAAGGATGTCCTTCACAAGAGTTTGCTTTCTGCAGGAAGGAATATCGATCCTTGCGTACTGTTACTTTCCCTTCGGGGTTGAAACCTGCGTTGGCAAAGAAACGGTACTAAATAATTCCCTATACACTCCTCGGGTGCGTACACCGTGGAAGTATATTGAGAATGATTTTTTGGTTCACTATTTAAAGGAGATAAGAAGACAGGAGTAGGAAAGCCGTATACAACCGAGAGGATTTATAAACAATACGGGAATGCAACTACGGAAATAACTAGGAAATAAGTTCTAGTAGGAATTTATTTTCTAGGATAGGAAAATTAATTAGGAAGGATCTTTGGATCATTACATTAATTTTTGTAATTAACTGAAGCTAGAATGAGAGGGTTCTTCTTCTTGCGTGTAACTGTATATCCGTAATAGGGTAGACTAGCGCCTGTCCACTGAGGTGGTTGTCAAAATAGGTGCCTACTGCATTTAGTGTATTTTTTTCTCAAAGGGGGAATTTAAGGGTGGAAATCGAGATTTGTGGATGTTCTCTTATTGAATGCCTTCATACGGAAACAATTTATTCGTTTACAGAGACGTTGGGATTGCCTTAGTGGTAGCTAGAAAACGGCGATGGCGATGGTAGAAGAAAGAAAGGTTACCCTGTGAGTTTCTTAACTCGGGAAGGGTGTATAATCTAATTAAACCTCCGGGAACGATTAGTTTACTGGATTATGTCTTTATACAGATGGGCTGGATCAACTAAACGTCTTATGTAGTCTGATATTAAATAATGCTTAACACAGGAATAGTGTTTTAATCTGGTCTATATCGCGACTCAGGAAAGGCTTGGATTCAGCACTTCTAAAAAGTAGATTGAAAGTGGGAAATTACGTTAAGTGAAAAAATTACAATTCTGAGTTTTATTTACGTAATTTCTACGGACTGGAACTTGATGACAGGAAATAATTGTATACACCCTGGTCTAGTTAATCGCTTTCCTTCCGACGAAATTCTGTCGGGGGCGGCGTGTAAGTGTATTTTGTGTGTAAACTCGGAGGTAGCGCCCATTAGTATACCTGGGTAATCAGTTCCGTTGGGATTTCTGGTTGCCTGCAGAATTTAGCGAAGCAACCTTTCTGTCCGACTGTGTAAGTAGACTAGGGCTTCGGGAATAAATCTCCCGCCGTTACGTTCTCTACGTGCAGGCAAAGGTGAATTTTGGCAACAGCCGACCAAGATATGTAGGAGAGCTAGAGAAAAGGATTCACTCAGTAGTGCGTTTGTGGTTAAATAGAAATCCGCTGAAGACGAGAACGGCCCCTGGTAGTGGCGTTAATTTCAAAATGCTATTTCAAGTCTTCTCGCCAGAACAACTTAACATAACATAAAATAGCATAACAGTCGCGGCATTCCCGTGCGGGGTAGGCAAATCCATCCCTGCTTCGTTTATTGAGAAGTTTTTTTCCATGCTTTCCTATCCCTGCATACCTCCCTAGCTTCCGCAAGATTCATACATTGTCTCTGACATGCCCTTTTATTTTTAAAACTCCTTATCTTTCTTTCTTTTATCACACACACTGCATTCAGCCAAGTTTCACTGGGCCTACCAGGCGTGACCTTACCTCTAACTTCACCCACGTATATCTGCTTAGTTAATCTTCCGTTGTTCATTCTTTCGATGAGACCAAACCAACATAGTGTACTACTTTTATACCTATCTATCATCGTCTTTTTTTCGCTACACTCTTTCATTATACACTAATTCTTCATCTGATTCCTTCTCGTTGTACCGCATGCCCATCTCACGAATCTCATACCCATGGCATTTATTTTGATTTCGTGCTTTTTTGACATACCCATGTCTCACTTCCATACAGTACTGACGGGATAAACATGCCATTATAGTTTGCTCGTTTCGCAGCTACGCTCATACTTTCGTTTTCCATTATCGTCCATATGCTTCCAATCATTTTCTTTCCAGTATTGATCTGTCGTCGAATATCGCCATCCATTGTACCATCATCAGTAAACATTCTACTCAGATATACCAACTCGTACACTTGTTCCATAATTTCATCATGCAGAATAAATACTCTCCGGTTCACTTCCCGATTGAACGCCACAATATTTGTTTTGTGCAAGTTTACCTTTAGGTCCATGCTCTCACAGACTACATCAAACTTTCTCAGAGCTATTTGAAGCCCATCCTAATTCTCGCTTAATAAGACTGTGCCATATGCATATACCAGAACTCGTACGATTACGTCACCAACCATTAGATCATTTGTATCGCTACATGCTTGCCTAACACATTTATCCATGTATACATTGTACAACCATGA
This sequence comes from Vesta saturnalis, assembly GCA_036346205.1. Lineage (NCBI taxonomy): Eukaryota > Metazoa > Arthropoda > Insecta > Coleoptera > Lampyridae > Vesta > Vesta saturnalis. The sequence goes on from JARFJB010000683.1 coordinate 820,834, forward strand.
TGTCAGCCGTGTTGCACTCCTTCCTCAATATTAAAGTACTCACTCACACCTCCTCTCTCCCTAACATATTCCCGGTTACCGTTACATACTTCCCTTATTCCATTTATTAGACCTTTACTTATGTCATATTCATTTAATATTTCGTACAGCTTCTTCCAGTCCGCTTTTCGGTCACCTGGTGGAGAGCAACTATGTGATCAACACATCCTCCCCCTGGTATGACATCCCAAATCTTAGTTTTGGGTAGTTTCACGTAGTCTATCAATCGGTACTCTCTTCCAAACACTACCGTGTACACTGATCAGACTTATTCCTTTGTGGTTTTTGCAATCACTCATGTTGCCCTTACCCTTATGCAATGACCGCGCGCTTCCAATAACTCGGCACTTTTTCACACTTAAGGCATACGTTGAATCATTCACATAATGCGCATAGGCTTTGCACCTCCATATTTTAGCATTTCACCAGTGATTTCATACACGCCTGCTCCTAAACCGTTTTCAATATTCCTGCCCTTTTTTTATCCCATTTAACACAATATCCTCGACAATTTCATTCACTATTCCTTTTACAGCCTCCTTATTAAACTCTCAGTCTTATTTTCTTCACTACTGTACAGATTTCCGAAATATTCTTGCCAGAATTTCCTCTTTTCACAATCGTCCCATAATATTTCGTTGCTCCTACTCATCAACCCTGAAGCGTTCTGTTTTGGGTCACGTTTTGTATTTTTGACTCATTTCCATTTTTGTTTCCTTCAAAATCATAGTGCATTTTCTTTACTTCCACAGCCACCACTTCCTCTTTACTTATTCTTACTGTCTCCTTCGCTTATTTGTTTTTTGATCAGTGCACGTCATACAATCGCTTTTTCTCAGTCTTATTTTTTTGCAGCAAGCACTATGTACCCGTCTTTTTTTACATGCTGCCTTTTTTTTACCGATTCGTTCCACCAAGCACATTTTTTCTGTTTACCTATCACATGATTAGTAATATGTGATCACTTGGTGGTGTTTAGGAAAGGTGTGCTACACAGGGGGCGCGGCCATTTAGGGGATTATTCAGCTTTCCATAAAAAGTACACATTTTCACATCATTAGTGATTTATTATCCACATTGAAGTGATAAGATTTAGAAAAAAGTGTGTTGCACTGGGTTCAGTTAGCTTCATGTCCCTACGCTGAACGTAGTGCGAGCGACGGTCAAAAAGAAAGGACGGCATCACTAAATCAAACGACGTTCAATATGGTCCATATTTACATAAAAGTATACGTTTAGGGTTAAGTCGTTTTAGAACTATGTACCAAAATCATCAAACATTACATACAACTTGAACAAGGGCACCGTATATAAATGTAGCACTTCAAATTAAAAAAAGTTTTGTGGAAGTAACAAATGAAAATAATATGCTGAAACAGGTGACCCCTTTTTAACTTTACTGTAATATTTGATTGCGTTTTGCATTAGCAAATATTGAGTGAATAAATATTTAATTTCTACCAGCACAAACATCGACTAAATACTAGTATTTTATTAAATTAAATATGCTTTCAATTCACATATAACAGGAAATTACAATTACGTTATTATACCTATTCATTAGTTTTACCGTCTTTGATGGCCACAATTTATCAATAACTAATTAACTAAAACTGCGCAAATGAAATTGAATGTTAGTTATGCTGTTTGCATACAGCGTTTCCTAAATGTTTTTATAGTTTTAACTACAAAAGGGTAGGGTTGACATTATGGATATTTTAATGAATTACTAAATTACATACACAAACCTGAACAAAACCTAAATTAAATCCGTTTGAACTCTTATCCGGACAAGTCTTTTGAGTAACGTAACCGGGCAGTGTGGGTCCGATGGACCCACCTTCTTTAGATACACCTTTTTTATTACTCCCTTGTACTGAGTGGTTATTGCTGGAATATATTTACAAATTAAGCTTACATAAACATTATTATATAAAAAAAAAACTATTTATTGAAGTTATTACAGATAATATACGTATATGAGTGAAGAACAACTCAACAAGCTACGGTTGTGAATACGTGTGCCACGTTATTAAAAATTAAAGATAACATAATAATATCCAGGTTACTGGGTTAATACCATTGTTATGTGCATTTGCTGTTTACTGACAACCGGAATTACACATAGGGGAGAGTTGCTTAATTTGAACCGCCGCCTAAATTGAACCACGTGAATAAATTCTTATTGAGAGGCAGGTTGCGCCATCTGATGCTCAAATACTGAAGTTTGTGATCTAAAACTTCCAGTTGTTTCATTATTGTATAAGTTTTCGTTTGTATTTGTTTTGGCAAGGTGATTTTTATTTCGGTAGTGTTGACTGTAATATTTGAGTACATGTATTTAAGGCATTAATGAAAGGTTTATTATTTTTTTTGTTATTCTAGTTATATTTGTTATAGTATTTTTGTATCTTGTAAATATAAAATAAAACAACTCTAAATAAAATTTTTAGGTTAAATTTGTGTTGTTTCCTAAATTGAACCTAGAATGGGATTCTTAAATTGAACCGGTTCAATTTAGGAAACGTGTTAAGAAGTTAGTTTAATTTATTTAAAATTTCTGTATTGTTATATTAAAAAGTTTATATATTATTTTTTCTTGAAATAAATATAGAGAATAAAATATTTTCAGGATTATGCCACCGAAAAAGAGAGGCAGTTATGGTAAATGGTCCGAAAAGGATATGGAAATGGTCATTAAGGCTTACATAGATGGAGTTGGATTAAATGAATGCCAACGAAGGTTTAATATCAATAAATCAACTCTATTAAGACATGTTCGACAAAAAAATAAAATCGCAAATAATAGCATAAAAGGAATAAAATATTCTTAATGTTGAAATGGAAACATTATTAGTCAAACATATTCTAAAGTTTGAAGAAGTGATTTTTGGTTTATCAATAAAAGATGTCCGGAAAATTGCATTCCAACTTGCAGAAAAGCACAAACTGCTTCATAAATTTAATAAAGAAAAATGCATGGCTGGGAAAAAATGGTTGTATAGGTTCATGGGACGTCATAAGGAATTATCACTCAGACAACCAGAATCTACATCTCTTGCACGAGCAAGAGGATTTCACAAGGAAAGAGTAACAGAGTTTTACGAACTTCTGGAAAAGTTGGTCGACAAATATAATATTGATGCGAACACAATATTTAATGTTGACGAATCGGGGTATTCCACAGTTCAAAAAAGAATGCAGACGGTTATAGCCAAAAAAGACAAAAGATAGGTGGGTGGAATTACTAGTGGTGAAAGGGGAGTTAACACAACACTTGTGTGCTGTACTAATGCTGCTGGCCTTTATATCCCCCCATGATAATTTTTAAGAGAAAAAGATACGCTCCTGAATTAGCAAAAGGTGCTCCCAGTGGAAGTACTTGTCAGATTTCTGACTATGGTTATATTAACTCTGACTTATTCCTAGTTTGCCTAAAACATTTTCACAAAATTGTAAAAAGTGGCCCTAACAAAGATGTTCTTTTGCTATTAGATGGACATACAACACATAGTAATAACTTAGAAGCTTTAGAATTTTGGCGCGAGAATCATATTCATCTTCTTCAGCTACCTGGACATACAACATAGACTCCAGCCCTTAGATGTAGCATTCTTTAAACCACTACAAAGTTATTTCGTGCAGGCACAAGATTCTTGGTTAAGGGATCATGTTGGACAAGGGATACGATATTTCAGAACTTATTAGTGAAGCATATGGAAGGGCAGCTACTGTTGGAACAGCTGAAAATGCTTTTAAAGCACCAGGTATTTGCCCTGTCAATAGAAATCTTTTCCCAGACCACCTTTTTGCACCTTCCCTTGCAGTCCAGCGACAAATAGAAAAAGAAAATCTCGAAATACCTGAGAAAATACCTGACGACAAAACACCTGAAGGCAAAAGGCCTGAAGACAAAACACCTGAAGACAAAATACCATCAAAATTAAATAGTCAGAATGGTCCATCTTCATCTGCTATTTTGTCCGAAATCAGTCCTAACACATTTAATAAAAGTTTAGAATATGTACCCTTCCAAAGAATTCCCAAGTCAGTAGTACTACAAAAAAACGTCAACACATCACGTCATCAGCTGTAGAACTGACTGGCACACCATACAAAGATGAGTTAGTTGCTAAAAAAATAAATATGGAAGAGTCAGAAACGGCAAAAATAAATAGGAAGGACAAGAAAACTAAAGAAGCTATTCAAAAAGTAAAATCTGATTTGTTCAATAAAACAAAAGGACTGATTAAAAACAAACAACCGAAACAAAAACCAAAAATACGACAAAGAAAGAGAAATACTAAAAAAACAAGTTTGGAGGAATCAACTGATTCAAGCGAAGAAGAAGGTGAAGATGCACTGTGTTTATATTGTCACGATTCTTATTCCAACTCTGCATCGGATGAAGGATGGGCTAAATGTCAAGTGTGATCAAAAAAATGGTCACACGAAAAGTGTGCAGGAATCAAAGAGGACGAGATTTTGATTGGTGCAATATGTCAAGATTAACTTTTAACGTGGGTTTAAATTAGGTTACTAGTGGTTCATTTTAGGTAACCGGTAGCCTAATTTGAACCATTCTTCTGAAAATTGTTTTTTATTTGCTACATAAAAATCTTTTATTTTTTGTTCTTTTTGTTTTTTTTATGCTTGTGGACCTGAACCGGCTAAATTTGGCCTATCGTGCTAAAGCACTCAGGAACACTTAGGAGGATGGATAGAGGGATAATGAATTGCCAATAGATGCCTATGAATAGCAACCTTAAATTTTCTCATATCATAGGTGAGAGGAAAACAGGAACTAGGGAGGTCATTCCAGAGTTTGGAAGCCGTATAAAAAAATGTGGATTGCGCCCGTTTGGTACGACAAATGGAGATTTGTACTGCATACCGATGATGTGAATGAGCGAACCGAGTGTTTCTCGCAAAGATACCCCTATGCTCAAGGAATTGTATGTTAGAAGTTGAGGACGGGTCATTTATAAGCCTAATCGATATCGAGAGCGTATTGGGGAGCACTAACCCAGAGGTGAAAATTATATTCCAGATTAGGCCGAATTTGGGCCTTATACAGCAGAAGTAGTTGTCGAGAGGTAAAATACTGCTTAGATCTGTACAAAAAGCCTATTTTACGTGCAGCTGTTTTGGTAGCTGACAGAAGATGGTCAACCCATGAGAGATTTGAAGACACTGTCATACCCAACAGAGTAATAAGTGTCTGAAAACTTAAGAACTGAACCATTCATGCTTACAACAGGAAATGATCGATCTTTTTTGGCGGACATAAGGCAACACTGAGTTTTGTTAGCATTAAATTTAACTAGATTATTGCTTCCCCATTCGAGAATACGCTGAATGAATTTGCCATTTCAGCTTTAATTTCTTGATTTGACATAGAAGGTGGATTATCACTATGAGTAGACTGAGATGAACTATAGTGAAGAGTGCTATCGTCAGCAAAGCAATGGATGGGGTTAGTTGTTGAAGAAATAATGTCATTTATGTACAGCAGAAAAAGTGTAGGCGCCGAATAACGGATCCCTGTGGTACACCCGCGTTAATGCTAACTTCTTTTGAAAAAAAGCCATCAACTACGACACGTATTAGTCTTTTATCAAGGAAACTAGAAACCCAGTTGATGAGCGTATCATTTAACCCAAACGAGGTGAGTTTGGCAAGTAAACACTTATGCCAAACTTGGTCAAATGCCTTTGAGATATCTAAAGCGACTACAACTGTTTCACCGGACTGCTAATGTTTAGTAATAATAAAAGTTTGTAAATCTCTCTATCGTTTAAGCTTAAAATGTCCTCTTAATATTCATTAATAACGGAATAATGGCTACTACTTTCGAAATGGTTCAAATTAGCCAACTCTCCCCTAAGTGATAATTAAAGCTATTCGTGTGTCCGGGCGTAAATATCAACACATTTTTGTTCGTGAACTGGTTTAGTACATAAACGTAAATGTTTACAACTTTATACACAATATTAGGAAAAATTTGTAAAAGAAAGTTATACTAAATCTACCAGTAAATGGAATCCAGATAAAAGAAAATTACACCATTAAGCGTTAAAGAAACAAAATCTCAATTAACTAAGCTTAATATAACCCCAACTGGAAATAGATCACAATTAATACTACAATTAAAAGACATTTTAAATGATAGTTATATAGTTATTGAAGAGAATCAAAATCTATTGAAATGTAAAAAAATTTAAACTATAAAGGTACAGCGGATAAACTAATCTGCAAACATAAATCGTAAACAGAGAAAGGTGAAATATTTGCAATTATTAAATAAAATAAAATTTTTGGAAGATCAATTGAATTTTCTTAATGGCCAAAAAACTAAAATGTATAAAGAACTCTGTTAAAAGGATAATAAAATTAAAGGTAATAATTATGAGTGATAGCCAATCGTATAACCTAGATTCTACAAATAAATTTAATATTTGTAATTTATTTAAACCAAACGCCTTAATAGAAGACGTTCTTAAAAACGCTGCAAGCCTTACTCGGGACTACAGTAAAAATGATTTTGTGATTATTATTGGAGGTTCTAATAATGTGCTAAACAAATTGCCGATTTCTAATGAAGCGATGCAACAACTTAACAGTATTTCGAAATATACTAATGTAGTACTTATTTCGGTTCCCTACTGGTATGGAAACTCAACATTAAATAAAAAAATATACGAGTCCAACTTAAAAGTATACAACACGTGTAAAGAACAATAATAATAAAATTATATACATAGACATTAATAACGTAATTGAAAGCTATTTGTTCACTAAACACGGCTTACATGTTCGAAAAGCGGGTAAAGTTAAGTTATTAAAATACGTGTTTGAACTTATTGATCACTATACAACCAATATAAAATGCGCGTTTATCAATGAATTAAATCTCATTAAAGTTCTTCTTGAATTGTCACCTTAAACTCACTATCTAGTAATGAACCAAATCAATCGAGTCTAGATAAAGCCGAACACCAACCCCAATGGACTACATTTGCATTTTTGGGTAAGAAGAATAATAAGAAAAAGAACGAAAGCTTTCAGCGTAAACGCTTGATTCAGAACTCAAATACTTGTGTTTGATGGTAGGGGTAACCAAAACTTTACTCAAGTCAATATCACAATATACTATCAAAACGCAAGTGGGATAAATCGTAAATTTCAAAATTTATATTTAGCACTTTGTATAAAGGAGTATGATATTGTGTCGATTACTGAAACTTGGTTACAGCCTAGAATCAATTGTAGCGAATTTATTACTCCTCATTACAATATTTTTAGGTCCGATAGATATCTTAGCAACTATAAATTAAGGGGAAGTGGTGTAATGGCCGCAGAGCAGTCCGAACCTCGGTTACGAACGTAAGCCCCTAGCCAGCGTAAGCGCTTTGTGATTTTTATGACAATCGCTTAAGTTTACAAAAAAGAACCTAGCGTTTTCGCTCATCCTTCCGGCATCGTGATCTTCGCCGCTTCGGAGATCTGTCACTGCTTGCGTACAGATAATACAAAGAAGCGGTCATCAGTAGAGAAGCCACAGCCTAGCCGCAAGCAGGAGCCGCCGGAATATAGCAGCAGCAGCGAAAGATTCCAGAAGCATCCAGGACACCGCCAACAGCAGGATCGTCGTCGGGTCAAGGTCAACGGTAATAGGTATCATTAATAAAAATAATTTAATTTAATTACTTGGTTGTTTTTATTTTAACTGCGTATTTCCTCCGTTTCGAATTGGGTTTCTGATTTCCAAGCCTTTTTTCCTCGGGGTGTGAGGCTGCACCTCGGCAGAGACCCGGCCTTTCGATAAACATATTTTTATTTTATTTTTTAATCTTCAAATTCCACAAAACCCTATTACTAACAATGCAGCCGAGATGGTTAAGCAAGGTCGCCACCGAGCTACTGTCAAAGTTATGTCCCCCAACCCCGTCGATACCCGTCCACCTACGCACACACACTCGTCTCTTCACCACATACCGCACGCACACATTCCCACTCAAACGCATCTTCCATATCCACCACATCCACACATTCCTACATTTCCACACGTTCTACCTCTTCCACAAAACCACCCAAACCCGCTCACACACACATACCCGCTCTCTTACCTACACCTTCCCCTGCCTTGATTCCCACATCCGCTTCGAATTTACCGTCAATTCTTGCGATCCAGGGATCCGGCTCTCAAGACCGAATACAATCGCCTCAACGCCTTAATCTGGAGAGAAACCAACAAACACGCCGAAGACTCCTGGTCCAAAGCCACCTCCCAACTAGATTATAGAAATGGCAAACTCTTCTGGCAACAGTTCGATAGACTAACCAGAAGAAAAGTAAACCCAAGATCACACCTTACCGACCTTCAGGGCAACCTAATCTCCTCTGACCAAGGAAAGGCCAATTTCTTTGGTCACCAACTTCAAACCATTTTCCAATCCCCAGATGATCCCCAGTTCGACAACCAGGTCAAGGCACCCCTCGAGGGTCACCTTGAAGAGTTCCGCAACCTTAACATCCCTGAACCCCTACTCGATAACGAAAGTCCCTTTTATACCCCCATCACGCCCGACCAGGTCCACACGTACTTTAAAAAAGGAAAAAACCTCAGCCCCAGGTCGTGACGGCCTAAATAGAAAGATCCTCCGGCACCTACCCGACACAGCCCTCCCTCTACTATCCGATATATAATAAATTCTTAACCCTCTCCTATTTTCCGACGGACTGGAAATCGGCCTCCACCGTCATGATACCAAAACCCCACGCTGACCTAACCTCACCCTCCTCCTATCGACCCATTTCCCTCCTGAATTGCCTCGGAAAATGCTTTGAGCAGATTCTAGCCAAGCGACTCAGGGACCACCTCAAATTCAACGACCTTCTTCCTAACATCCAATTCGACTTCCGTCCCAACCGAACGTGTTACGATCCCTTGTTGAAGCTGCTTACCGAGACCACCAGAGCATTCAGTCACAAGCAATTCAATCTGGCTGTGTTTTTGGACATTAAGCAAGCATTTGACAGGGTCTGGCACGCCGGTCTCCTGCACAAGATCCGAAACCTAAACATTCCCGTCCCCTTCTCCAAACTCCTACTCTCGTACTTGACCACCGGTCAGTTCGGGTCAAAGTAGGGAAAACCTCAGATCCTTTCGAACCTACAGTAGGCGTACTGCAAGGTTCTACCTTAGCCCCGATCCTCTACACTATCTTAACATCCGATATACCCGAAGTCACCCAACCCGGAGTAGTCGTAGCGCAGTTTGCGGATGACACCGCCTTCTGGGCGGTTAATCGGAACAGCGAAACGGCCTCCCGCATCATATCCAAAACCCTACGGAACTTCTCCGACTGGACTAACCGGTGGAGAGTCTCCATCAATCCTACCAAGACCCAAGCAATCCTCTTCCGCCATCCTCATTACACCGAAGATAAGTGCCCAAAGCTTGCCTCCAGAAATGTGTCCCTCACTCTAAATCAGGAAAGACTCCCTCTCCAAGATGAAATCACCTACCTAGGAATCCTTTTCACACGAACCCTCAACTGGCTCCCGGATGTTAAAAAAACCCTCAACCATATTAGGAACCGCGCAAACCTACTGGGCGCCCTCCGGGGTAGAAACAGAGGTTGTCGCCCCAAAACCCTGTTACACACATATAAAACATATATCCGTCCTGTTATGGATTTCCGAGCTCCCATATACACAAATATAAACCCTAAACACCTTTACTCCATCGCTTCCTATGAGCGCCGCATTTTCCGACGCATATACCGGTTACCCTTCAGGTACCATGACACCTTTACCATCCAACGCGCCAATGTATACCCAATCACACATAGAATCCAAACCCTTCAGAAAAAAGAATTTTCGGCGATACCATCCCAACCAAAGAGATCCTTGCCACTCCTTATAACTATCGTTTTTCCCCATTCCCACGAAGGAAACCCAAGCACAAATTCAAACATCCACCCACCATCCTCACACAACTCCTCGACGACCTCCCCGAGGAGATAGAAGAATCCCTTGACAACATCCCGTATGCCCTCCGCATCCCCACGTCTATTGGATGACGACCCCAGCAAGATACCGGCCAACGAATATAAGCACACCAACCGCGCTACACACACCACAACCACCATGCACACTATAAAACCTAAATAATTTTTTCTTTTTTTTACACCCAAAATAACCACACCTCATGATTGTACAACATACAATACAAACACCGCAACACAACAACAAGGACTGACCAGGGCTGAAGAGGAGAAGGACTCCTGAACAGTTCACAAATAAGTAACATAAGATAACAATAAGTAAGTAACTAACACATAAGCATGAGCATACTAACAAAAAAAAAATGTAATGGCCGTTTGTATAACCAGTGTAACTGTTCAGGAGTTATCACTTTGTAATACAAGAATCGATTATTTATTTGTAAAAGTGATTTACAATGATTATAAATGTGTATTTATTTTATTATTGTGTATACCACCAGGTCTACCGGTTGAAGCATATGCTAGTTTAACCAATGAGATCGAAAATACGTCTCAATTATATAACATCAATGTTATAATAGTAGGGGATTTTAATATTAAGCAATATTATCCCCAAAAGTTATTTTCAAGGTCTAAAATTATAGATGAGGTAGAAAGTTGTGTTTAATTCTTTAACTTAAGTCAACAGAATTTTGTCGTAAATAAAAACCATTATTGCCTAGATTTAATATTCTCTAATATGAACTGTACCTTGTCGTCAGTTTCTCACCCTATCTTTAATATTGACCCTCATCACGCACCATTAGTCTTCAAAATACATAGAATTATACAAAGCTATCAAAAAGGAATGCTGGGATATTACTGATAATGGTACTGGTGATATAGATAATAGATAATTTTTATTCTAAACTCAATAAATTAATTCTAAAATTTGTTCCAAACAACTCCACATTATCAAAATATCCAATATGGTTCAATGGGACAATCATAAAAAATATTAGATTAAAAGAGAAGAAAAAAATATTTGAGAACAAGGAGTCTCGGCGTGCAACTAAAGCATCGCCAAATTAGACGTGAAATCAAAATAGAGATTTCAACTGCTTATGTGAAATATCTAGAGCAATGTGAAATAAGTATTACAGAAGATCCTAAAGTATTTTTTAACTTTGTAAATACGAAAAAGAGTAGTTCAGTAATACCATGTTGCATGAAATTAGATAACAAGGTTCTAACTTCCGGACAGGAAATGGCTGACACGTTTGCAGATTATTTCAACTCTGTGTTTGACAAATCCTCAAGCGTGTTCACAAAGTGAGGATTTTAATTACTATACAGAAGTAGTTAGTGTAACTATTAGTCAGGGTGATGTGATCGGTCATTTAAAAAAATTAAAAAGATTTTCGTTACGTGTTGACGGTATTCCTGGACACATTTAAAGATTGTATTTAAGTATTTTCCAAACCACTATGTCATATATTTAATATATGTTTAGTGCAATGTAAATTCCCTACAGTTAGGAAAACATCTAGAATAACTCCAGTACTAAAGTCAGGCAGGAAAGACATTATATCAAACTATCGACCAATTGCTATTTTTTGCCCTCCCGCAAAAATATTTGAATCAATTATTTTTGAAAAATTTTTTAGTAAAAGTTCAACATGGCTTTATGCCAAAACGTTCAACTTGTACTAATTTAATGAATTTTAGTGATTACACTGCAAATGTTTTGAAAAAAAAATCAGATGGATGTTATTTATACTGATTTTTCCAAAGCATTTCACAAACTCGGTCGTGGAATATTACTACAGAAATTACGAAGTTTTGGTTTTTCTGTGCCTTTATTAGATTTTATAAAAAGTTATTTACAAAATAAAATTATGTTAGTGAGTTGCAATAATCTTCAATCAAACTCTTTTACTGCCTCATCTGGAGTACCACAAGGCAGCAATTTGGGTCCATTACTGTTTTGTTGTTTATAAATGACGTGGACAAATACAACCAAAAGATTTTACTTTACGCCGATGATCTTAAAATTTTCTTAAAAGTATGTGATGAAAGTGACTGTAAAACGATGCAAGAAGATAATGACGGACTCATTGTATGGTCAGGAATAAATAAGCTATATTTTAATATCAGCAAGTGTAAAGTTTTAACTTTTCACAGAAAAACTAATATAATCAAATTTGACTATCGCATGAACAACGATGCCTTGCAAAGGGTAGAATTAACTGACGATTTAGGCGTAAAATTTGATTTAAACTTAACTTTTAATGAACATATCAAAATATCTATCTTGAATGCATAAAATTGTTGGGGTTTATCTACAGAAATTGTACAAATTTTAAGACGATGGCACCATTTGAATTAGAGTATTGTGCTATTATTTGGTCACCATATTACTCAAAATATGAGGTAATGATTGAAAGAGTTCAATTCAAATTTTTGAAACTTGTTTTATCTAAAAGAAAATAAATTCGATGAACTTATATCTTACAAAATGTAATTACTCAGCATTACTTAATCGTAGAAAATGTGCTGGTCAATTTTTTCTTTACAAATTAATAACAGAAATGACCGATTACTGTAATTTACTGCACTAATATCCTTTAAAGTGTCAAATAAGAATTTTTCCATCAACTACACGTTTTTCGTCGCAACACCTAGAACAAACCTTCTCAAGATGTCACCAATGCACTTAATGTTGCACGGCCATAATCAGTATATCAATCATGTGGACGTTTTTTTACTTAGTGAGAACAAATATAAAAGGTTTATAAAAGAAGCAATTTGTACCTGACAATGTAATTAAGTTAGTCATGTGTAAGTGTTCGCTATATTTATGTGTTATGAACAATTTGTTGTATCCTGACTGTGATATATCTACATGTTTACATTTACATCCATGTATTTGTATTGCGTTTTACTCTGTAAGTGTTTCAATCTTTTAGGGGCTGATTCCTATTCTTCTAAAAAAACTCCTACGCTTTGTCTTGCACCAAGGTGCAGTCTTTTTCTTCTCGTCATGTGTGGCACAACTAGGGCCTCACCTACGGACACCAAAAACAACCTTCTTTTCGCGTGCTTGTTCTTATTCCATTCAGAATGTAAATTTTTGTATATAACATAAGCTGTCCAACAAATTCATGAAAAACGCAAATGGCCAACGATTGGTTCTTCTTTTACTCATACAGTTATGAACAAGTTGAGCTAGAGTATCTACACCACATTTTGTGTTATAATATGAGGTTATTTCATGTTCCTTATCGTCATTGGTTTTATAGCTGTTGGTATTATGCATGATGGATACTAGAATGACACTTTTGCGTCTTTGCGGCACGTTAGGCATCAAAGTAGCTTTTTCCGTAAAACCAAAAATCGATTTCACGATTCTTACTAGGCAAAAATTCTCTAGGTATAGAACGTTTATTTTTTTTTCACTATTCCCATTGGCAAGTAATGTCTTTGCTAAGCCCAAGTCTGTGAAATAATTACCAAATGTCACATTTCTGTGTGTTCTAAAATACGGTTGAACAAGTTTTTGCACATCACTAGCTAGTCCTTTTGCAACTTTATTGTTCACTTTTCCCGTGTAAGGAACCTCGTTCAACGAATAACATGTCTCGGCATCGCAAACCCACCAAATTTTCATGCCATATTTGTCTGGCTTCGATGGCATGTATTGCCTGAATGGACATCTTCCTCGAAATAGTATCATTAGGAAGATAGTGCTCTATCAGATTATTATTTACCCTGTTCAAAACTTCTCGCACACCTGCCAGTTTGTCTTTTTCTCTCCTTTGGGTTCGTGTTTCTGCATCATCAAAACGCACAAAAGGTAATAAAAATTTAAAGCGTTTCAATCCCATACCTGCTCTAAAAATTGGAGATCCACATATCGGATTTCACAGAACATCATAGCTAGTGTCGTTAGCACTTAGATGTCCTGCAGTTATCAACAAACCAAAAAATGCCTTGATCTCTACGGCATCACAAGGATTCCATGTGGTATTTGTCAGAACTGTTGATGCCTCTGAATTAGTATGTGAAACTATTTTGTTTACCACTTCATCATCCATAAAAAGTTGAAATGCATCAATGGCATCTTCGATGAACCTTCCTGGTGGAATAATAGTTTTATGTAGTTCCGATTTTATTATATTGCACCAGCGAGTCTTTTCCTTTGGATATGGTTCACTGATCCACTCCGAACCGTCCTTCGCAGTAAATTTGGAAGTAACTCGGTTTTCTTGAAAATTGCCATCCTCTTCATTTTCTTCTTGGATATATGTTCTGATTCACAGGCACTCGAACAACAGATTCAGCATTGCTTACTTAAACACTGTCAGCAGGTACATTTTCGAAATCAGAAAGATTTTCAAGAATTTCGGCGAGCTCCTTATCAGAAAAACCTGGATATATACAAAGTATAAAGCAAGGGAAGGGTACTAAATGAATTCCTAAGTAATTACTATTCAACTAAAACTTTTATCTTTGCCAATAACAAACATTCCAGACTAATTACATTCTTTGAAAATCAAATCCAAATTGTTGAATAAAATACAATTATAAATAGGTATTCTAAATTCATCACTAGTAGCAAATTACTCATAATCCATAAGGAGGTAATTACCAAAAGAATAACTTGAACAAATGACTTAGATTAATTTACAAACATTCCATACTAATTGCATGTTTCATAACAATTAGCCCTGAAAACAAAATAACTCTCAAATTCGCTAATGATTCTGATAAATACCTAATCAATTATGAAAATATCGTACACATGGGATGCATCAATTGTAACCACCACGCGAGGGTCCATTGGACTCACATTGTCCGGTTACGTAAGTTTTATATAACGATAATTATTTATTGAAAAGTAGATCAAGCTTACCAACTTTAACTAACGAAAACTTAATTAATACTATTTCCATGGAAACCACAACGGCATTTTGTCAAAAATTAAATATTAACCCAAGTATGTACAATTGTAACACTGTGTGGGCCCCAGTTGGACCACAGTTGCCCGGATAAGAGTTAAATATATATGTTATTGTGAAACTACGAAATTTGACTAGCGTCGACATTCTCTGGTGAATGTCATCATTCTCCAAGTACTTGGCGTAATTTGCCTAATACCATTATTTTTAGCTTACAACGGCGAATGTCGACATTTAACGTGGACTAATAGTGTATATTGAAAAGAAACATTATTAAAAATTTCAAAACACTTACTGCACTTACTTTTAGCAGAAATGACTACAGAAAATATTTTAGAGTCTTTCCTGAGAAAAATAAAAACAATTGTCTTCTCGTTTACTATCAACTGAAACGCGTAACTTCTCAAAAAACTGATCTCGGTTTACTACAATAACCATTATTAAATACAAACTATCTTATAAAAAGATTCACACTGGCGAGTTGTACGCACACTATCAACCCTTGCCTAAGACTGAAAAAACACCAATGCCCTTCGGGCTGGTACTGGACAACGGCAGAAGCAATTTAAGACCTCTCGTTTTCGACCCTCACCGAAGCTCATTTGTGTTTAAATACCGGTGAAAGTCCGAAAGTATTATAAAATTAAAAATTGTTCGGTCCTTCACCGAGGCATTTGGTACTCGACAATCACCGACGAATGTTGACAATCACTAATTTCGGTGTCTCACGGTAACATATATAGATATATGTATGTGTGTATATATATATATATATATATATATATATATATATATACTGTTATGAATCGCATTATACTAAAATAATATTTAGATAAATTTTAGGCTTATTACTATTTTATGAACAAGGTGGCCTAATGCTAAAATAAGATTGCGTTCAATCGATTTCTTTAATCACAGATTAAAACTATTTCTTTATACCACGATGGTTTGTACTAAATTTTAATATGTAATAGTTTTAAATATTTATACTAATCTGATTACTAAGCCAATAAAGTTAGATTCAAAAAAGGCGATGCTTTCGAAAAAGAGGTGAAGTTGAATTGATCAAGTAGGGTTCCGTTCTAGATTTATGCGTTTGCACCGATTTCTAAATGGTATTCGTTCTCGATATTTTGCGCTTTTTTCATTTTTACTCAAATGATTCAAAAACTAAAACGAAATAAAAGAGCATTCAGTTCCAGTCGATTAACCACTAATTCGTTTTAATGACCAAAATTAAAGACATATTACTCGACTTAAGAGAGTGAACAAAGCTACTCTTCCATAAGTATGTATCTGTAGAGCAGTGTTCTCCTTTGATCCCAATTTGTCCACCATTCTTTTTAGTGTAAGATTATTTTGAACCCACAAGGTATGTTTTGTGTTGTGTTGTGCGTATGATACATTTTTGATAAGGTTTATGACTTGGAAGAATTAAATTTGAATGTAAATTAACGTTTTAGCAAAACCTCTACTGCGTGGGCGAATTAATGGTACGTTAGTTTTATATTAAAGTATAAAATAAAAATGTATAAACTAGTGAGAGTTTTGCATTAAAAAATTTTATGTATGAATCAGGGCCAAATGGTGTTGAAACTTACAGAATTTTGGAGAAAAAGTCTTCGCACACATGTGTGACTTTCATAAAAGTTTGGGTATAGTACTGAATGTTATGTGGAATGAATATTGGATTTTCGTTATTACGATTTTTGTAGAAATTTCAATATGGCGTAGATGGATGCCCAAATTTCGCGTTGGTACCGTCCTAGCTCCTCTTCCCTAATTTGGTTACCGAGCTGTTACCGTAGTGGTGACACGACCTGATTAGCATTCGGGAGGTAATGGGTTCGATACCCATTACCGTCTACCTTGTATGAGGTTTTTTCAGGGGGTTTTCCTCATACACATGTAGCGGTATGGTCACTGCGTATACGCACACCATGTGCGGCTGCTTAGGCGAATGCCGGGGTAGTATTTTCTCCCTCAGAACCATAACTTCGTTCCTTCCGATCTTATCCTGACCACACCCATCCTTAATCCCACCATGCATATATACGTAATGTATGTATGTATGCTGGGAATCCGTGATTGTGGCTGAAGGAGCTCGGAAAGCTCGAGCAGCCCGCGCTCCCCCTCGGGGAGGGAATGAAATACGTGACCTTCCCTTTCCTTTTCCTAATTTGGCCTGTGATATTGAAACCCTTAGTGAGTGGTTGATTTGGTTTAGCGGGTAGATTTTTAATGACGTTTAGCAACCTGGATGTTAGCACCTATAAAAGAGAAAGAGTGGCAGAGTAGAAGGACCCTAAAATCCATTTTTGAGGATGTAAGATTTAAAACGTTTACAAGTAAAGTAATCCATGTGAGTTGGAAGTAGTTATAAAACTTTTCCGAGGAATAAAGTAGATTTGTAATAAACACCAATCGTTGTATTAAGAAAAGCATTGTGTATAAAACATGCACTATAATAGAACACACTTTTAAAGTGAACCTTTTCAAATAAGAGAGATATTTAGATATTGTAAATTGAAGTTGACAGTATTGAATATTTATAATACTGATGTATATACATGTGCATCTATTGACGGCATTAAATCGATTAAATGTACAAAAAATTAAGAATTTAAATACTAAGTGAATCGAAAACTTTGTGACAACACTGAAGCGTTGACCCCGTTGGTCCAATGTTAACCTCGTGAAGACCTATTATTAGAGGCGAGTGTACATACCCCTTAGGATTAATTAGAAGTTCAATACGCTGATAGGACACGTCTTCTATTTTGCCGAATTGGTTAATAGTCAGACTAATCAACTTATTATTTCATTTAATTTATGACAGATTTCATTATAGTGACTGCTCGGTCTAGAGTTTTAAAGAAAACTTACATGATTAGATTTCTTTCTTTTTGTTTATGTGTAAAGTTACACAAAGGACTGGTTGGTTTAAAAAATAATAAAGCTTTTGATGTTTTGGCAATATGATCCGTCTGAGAATTAATTTCGGAACATGCCGACCACAAAATTTAATTGGTTTTAATTCATTAGAGTTACTTAATATACAGTATTAGTCTTGGTTGCAGAAGCAACATTTACTTCATTTTTGATTTATGCAGATAAAAGTAAAAGTTTCAAACATGAATCAAAGCGATTCATACTTGAAAACATTACATGTATTGTAATGCTAAACATTGTAAGGAGTATTTGACAGAAAATATAATTCACTGACAGATTTTGTGTTTAAAAATCAATATACGAGAGTAAATTCAAAAGTATCCAGAAATCGTCTTACTACTTTGATTTTATGGGTATACGGGGGCGAACAATAATTTTTTGATAACGTACACGTTTCAAAATTTCCTTAAGCTTTGAACGATTTTATTTGTAATTGTATTTAAGGACTTCCAAAACTAAAGTGACGTGAATGTGTTTTTTTGTTTTGGACTAAAATAAATGCATTAAGATTATTGGGACAAAATTTAACGTACTTCTTTTAAAGTGAAAGAGTGTTGAATGTTTGGAATTGAACTGTGTATGATTTTATCAAGTGGGCTGCAAATCTATCTTCCACAATCAAATTAATTTAAGAGCTCGTCCAGGATTAATTATTTCAAAGAAATTTCTGGTTATGATGGCGCCTAGAAATTATTTTCCCGGATTGAATGTTATTTGTAGTTTAATGGTAAGCGTAAGGTGTTTGAAGATAATTTCAGCCATTTTACGTCTTATCTCTAACTATCCCATCTTGCAGGTTATGTTGACAACCCGCGTGGTAAACCTTCACCACGCCTAGTGCAGTTTGATCTTATAGCAATAGTGCCGAAAGTGTTGCTGATGGTGAATATGTTACCACAGTTAATGATGAAAGCAGATAGATTTTGTTAGAGACAGGTAAGAGGAGTAAAGAAGATAAGCATGTCTTATTGACTAACCCTATTACTGTAGTTCTTTATGAGAAGTGTAAGAAATGGTCAGTTGAAAGATGCAGGTTAAAAGACGAACAAGATTGTGAAAATGCAACCTTTCACCATTATTACACATATTTAAAATACTTAGCTTTTAGGGTTTTTTAATGGTGTATACTTGCATATATGTTACACAAATCTAAACGTTTCGATAACAATATTTCTGAAAGACCATATTACTACTGATGAAGATAACTGTAAGTGTTATCGATACGTTTAGAAGTAGAATTAGGCCAACCACCGACAATGCGCCCCGTGCAGCTTTTAAGCTCAGCCCTTGGTGGGTAGGCAACCGCAGACACGTTTAATGTGTCTCAATTGACGGCTTCCATTCAGACGTTATTTATATCCCTTGATGACGTATTTATGATCCTAACCCCGTAATTAGGGCCCTTTTGGCAGTATTAGGAACTTTTTCTTGGTAGTCCAGCCTTCGGAGGACTATCAGATTGATCGTGCGGACAGATTTTTCATTCCAACTCAATTTTAACCCTTAACGTAGTATAGAAATAAATTCAAGATAAAGTACTGAACGGTTTTCTCCAGTCATTAACATAACATTGACCTAACCTAAAACGCACATTGACAGCATTGTGGAAGGCTATCTCATAATACATGTATAAGAGTGCATGTGCGTGAGAGTTTGCGTGTATATGTGCGTGTGTGCGTGGGTGTGTGAGAGCGTGCGTGTGCGTGTGTGTTTGAATGTTTGCGGGTTTACGTGTTTGCATGTTGAATTGTTTGCGTGTTCGCGTATTTGCATGTGCGAGGGTGTGCGTGAGCGTGTTTGCGTGTTGGAATGTCTTCGTGTTTGCGCCTGTGCTTGTGTCTGTATCTGTATTTTCGCATATACCTGTGTCTGTGCCAGTGCCTGTATTTGCGCCTGTGTCCGTGTCCGTGTCCGTCTCCGTCTCGGTCTCGGTCTCGGTCTCCGTCTCCGTCTCCGTCTCCGTCTCCGCCTCCGTCTCCGTCTCCGTCTCCGTCTCCGTCTCCGTCTCCGTCTCCGTCTCCGTCTCCGTCTCCGTCTCCGTCTCCGTCTCCGTCTCCGTCTCCGTCTCCGTCTCCGTCTCCGTCTCCGTCTCCGTCTCCGTCTCCGTCTCCGTCTCCGTCTCCGTCTCCGTCTCCGTCTCCGTCTCCGTCTCAGTTGACAGAAATAAACAAAAGTTAATTAAATAATGAATGTATATTGACCAATTTGCAAAAATAAATATCTATACGAACATTGCTTCGAAAAGCACCAAAAACCAATTCTTACAGATTAAAGATCCCCAAACCTTGTATTCTAAACACCTTAAAGCAGATAATGTTTGATTCCCTTTTTACTGATAATAAGAGATTATTAACCCAACAAGCAAGAATAGCCTTAAAAGATAATCACACTTGCCATCCTTTAAAGAAAATCTAAAACTGGTTCTCACAAATTACAGTACGTAATCCCTTATCCGAGATGTCCACATGAAGATGCCTTGTTTCTCGTAATCCTTTGATTATGCACCCACACTTGTCACAAAAGGAAAGAGAAACAGCCGTAATCAGTAATTCATTTGGCTGTAACACTTGCGATCCCAGCTGACTGTCTTTCACTCGCGCGCAATACGCGTAAACACCTGATCCGATTTATTGTTTGCCCTTCAAATAAATGTTGGTCGCAACAAAGAATGTTTACTTCCACTTGTATAATAGAATTCTTATTTGCTTCATACAATCAATTTTATATTATTATCGGTTGTACACATACGACGATCAATGTCAATAACGACCACTACTAACTAGCTTAAACCACAGCTATGAATATTGTTACTTAAAGGGTTACTTCCACTTTCTTTATTATTGACTCATGCGCTTAATTACTGAACACCTTTAACGGAATATTTGCTGTTTTATTGTTAAATCTGCTTTATCACTTTCCAAATTTCTTAAAAGGAAAACACTATTATTTCCTTTCAATTCACACTTAAACCTTTTATTTGTAAATATTTATATGTACTGCGTTCTAACTGTTTACAAACAAAAATCAGCACTGACCGTTCTAAGGTCTCTTAAAAAAGCGCGCGCGCGATTCGCCTTAATTTAAGCTCCAACCGAGCGATTCTCTCTTTACTTCAATTGGACTCTCGCTACAAAACGCGTACGGAACGCAAACCAAAGTAAGAAAAAGTAGTCATCTTGAGTTTTCTTACAAACATACTCACAACTCATCTGAAAAGCCATGATTCACTCTATGTATTACTCAGAGGCTGACTTAACTTTTCATGAAAATTTCGCATTTGGGCGATTCCTTTTTCCGCGCAATTTAACAACCTCCAACTCATTTACTCTTGAACATGCATTCAATTTTGCATTATTGCACAACGTTGCAATATTTATACAAACAAAAATATGCATACATATTTTTTACTGCACATTAATACAATATCAATATATCATAATCTCACTCACTCATACGTCTACAATCATTTCTTTAATCCGAATTCTTTTGTCCACAGCAGCAAAAGATCAGTGGCAATCCGGTAGTCTTTTGCCAGTGCCATATCAATAAGAATATTCTCAAAAGATTATTTTTCAACCAAATTTAATGCTTTGAACATAAAAATCTTCTACAATATTCAAATGTTGTTTTATTTGACACAACGTTGCATTAAATTCCAGTGGTGTATGATTTACATCAGCTTACATTCTGCTAATACAAAAAAATTTCATGCAAACTTACTTCATTTACATTCAAAATACGTTCCATACGTTATCAAAATACTGCATATACACGATGCGTCAAAATAACCTTACAATATACACCATTAAAAAACACGAAAAGCTAAGTATTTTAATAACGAACGGGATTATTTAAAAAAGGGCGGATATTTAGAAAGAATGTGAAGTTACAAAAGTGGTGTTATGTAATTCTGCAAGTCGTAAATAAAACGAATGGTGGATGATTCACTTAAAATCTTACATAAAAGACATTGTAGATTTTGTGGCTGCCGACGGAGCGGCCCATGATGAATGTCGATATTACTTTTCAGAGCTGGAGTTGTAGCACATCATAGTAGTTGACCAAAGGTGTTGAAATATCTGCCTGTGTGAATTTCATTGGTGATTGATTAGAAGCAAATGAAAGGAGTACCAGTCCACATTCGTGGGCATTCTTGAAATCTACAATCTACATCCCAAGAATAGAAGCAATACTGTGTGAAAACGGAAACAGTTTGTAATAATTTGCTCTTTTATGAAAGAGAATGAATAAAATAAAACCAAGATTTGCCTCCGAATCACCGAGTATCTATCCTATCACGCATTTTCCTAGCTAAGATTAGTGCTATTCGTAACTCTTTAAAATTACTAATTACAAAGATAATTTATCTAAAGAGAAAAAAGACAATTAAATCTGAAAACCAAATTTAACTGCGTTACACATGGAGCAATCTTATCGAGATCTTTTATTTCTCTTGTACAACCTGTTCTTTAGCAATTGGTTTATAATAAATACCGATCTTGAAGATGTGCTCTCGGTTGCAGTCCCTATCGTGATACGGAGCATTTTGAAATAAATAGTATGCATCAACCATTCAAAATCATTCAGAGCAATTTTTATGTGCAGTTGGTGTTTGACAGTACCGACGTCAACATAAACACAATTTATAGCAATTTCACATTTCCCCCATAGGTGACATCCAATACGTGATTCCAAAATAAGATGTGTCTTTAGGAGAACCAAACAAATGTTGAAGATCATTCCTGCTGCAGCTGCCTTGGGGAGATTCATAACTATTCCTTTAGTTATATTATAATCCAAGACTCTTAATCATATTTTACCCAAATGAAGTTGAACTACCAAATATAAACGTATTGAGGTTTTAAGATATCTTTAAAGCAGTAGCAATGATCCAAATTGCCAGCAACACGCGCAGATAGAGACTACTTCAAATTACGTATATTATGATCGATATTTGCCAATTCGCTCCTCACAATGTATGACACAGTGTATATCACTCTTCTAGCTGCAGTACAAAAACTACGGTACAACCTGGACAACAGTTGGTTAGCCTTTATATATTAAGACCCGAGACATCGCTGCGATCTATAAATCGAGAGGAATTTGGCCACTGTCACTGTCGGCCTTGAGGTTTCCTTTTATTAATGTTCGTCATGGGCGCTATAGGGTATATTAAAACGGTGTCATCTACGTAGGAGCAACCAATAATATGATGGTCATTGTTATTGCGGCGTACAGGAGCGAGGACTAGTATAATATCTAATGGTCCGGTTGCGCTGACACTTAACCACTTCAATTATCTTTTCCTTTCCTAACGGATTTTTTTGGCTTCTGATATATGCACAGATGTTTACTCGGATTTATCTAAGTCTTCTATCCTCTTCGCCCCTGATTTAAAACAAATACGTTTATTTAATTAGGTAAAGAACAACTCAACCTTGTTTTGTTCACTTTCAGTTTTCTAAAGGGTAATTCTTTCTGGGTTCCATTTTAAAAAATACCGCTACCAGTTAAATAGATTTTGTGTAACAACAGTCGTAAATATACTTCGGTATATAATTTATTCCCGCGTCATTAATCAAGTTCAACGTTTACCACATTTTCCCTCTTTGTTTTAAACTTCTCCCTCAAAGTAATTTTAGTGTTTTTAATACTTAAACGTAAAATTTGGTGTGGAACACTACTACGTTTAGTAGAGTGTATCTCAAGCTTTTCCTCAATAGAATTATTGTAGCATCAAGAGGTCAAGTTAAAAAAAATAAGTTGAAGCAAAGTGAGAACTTTAGTAATGATACTGAGATAAGGAATGATCACCATAATCTTACAGCATTGTTGAAGCGACCTAAGAATTCAAAACAATAAATTGTGATTATATATTCAAGTCGAGAAGTTACGAAAAGATATCTTTTGAGTTAAGCGGTAAATGATACGGTAAAAATAAAAATAAATATTAGATAAAAGCACATCTGTAAAAATTCCTTTTCCAGAAAATTATTGATTGCACCTTGTGTACTCCACCAAGGTAGTAAGACGTCTGTATGCTTTCGAATTTATCCTAGTATAAATATGAACTAATATTTATAATTGTCATTAATATTCTGAAATAAATATCATCCAAGTAGGAAAATAATAATTAAGCCTATTAACTTTTAATCACGAAATAACTAACTCCTATCTCACAATTAAATTAACGGAAACGATCAGTGTGCGCTTTATAAATTATATTTTCTCTTAGACACTGGTTGCCACTTTTAAACGTCCGCAAGTAGGAATCCTCTTGATTCAAATAGTAATTTTTTTCGTCGCAGAAAAATACATAAAAAATGACAAAAGCAACTAAGATCAATATTGTTTGATTAAATCAACGAAACAAAGAGTTTAAACTGTATAATTGGCTTGTCCACAATAAATCCAAGCCAGTCGTAACCAGAACAGCGGAAGATAACAAAAATTTATTGCACTGAATATTTGTAATCATTTGTGTAACCTTACATACTACTGAAACACAGAAACCTAATGAAGCATTATTAATATACAACACTTTTTGCTTTTTAAATTTCATAATAAAACTGTTGGGTAAAAACCATCATAGCTCAAACAAAGAATAAGTTGAGCAACGCACAAAAAATTATCTTACCTAAGCTTTCTTTACTACGTTTCATTCTATTGTTTTAACTAGACTCACAAAAAAGTAGTGGGAGGAATTGATTGTCCTTATGGCCTAATTAAAATCTACGATACTAGCAATTGCACCTGTATAGGACCGTCAATCGCCCACTACTAAACAATAGCTTAAACTATCCTTATTTATCAATTTTCTAGTCCTTTTTAAGATGAAGTGTTCTAATTAATGAAGTGAGATTCCTTTAGTTAATACTTGGTATAGTACATACACGCGCACAATCGGAATTAGCTTGGCCAGAGCTAAATGAAATCTTTCGTGTTCGCCCGTGTATTTTAACGCGTATATTAATTGGAGAATTGGTTCACTGATTATCTTCTCAAATATCCGTCGAATTGAATATTTTAACCCTTTTATTGTCTAAACTTTTAATTGTCTATAAATTTAATTGGTTTAATGTCGTTACCAAACATATATTTACATGAGCATTATGACTTACTTAATACAGTCTTAATTTCAATTTACAAGATCAAAAGCATTTGTTAGATATAAAGGATCACATTAAAAGTTTCTCTTACTATTGCGCGGAATTTATACATAATACTTTCTCGTACCATAACGGTTTTTGTTTACCTCAAATCCGTTTACATACTTTATTTAAAGCTTTGGAAAACTCTAATAACAATTTCCAACATTATACATTATCTTTAGTTGTAAATGTTTTAATGTTCTATCCCAAAAATGGGTTATGGCAGTAAACAGACAATGTTTTTAACTGCACTACTAACTGTTACAACATAAATTAGCACAGAACGTTATAATAAATCCCGTTTCTGTCAGACTATCCTGTTAAAACCATTATCAATTCTGTATACCAGTCATTAAACACGAAACAGCCTACGTTCCGTGTCCAGAATACTTGATAAAGTATTATCAACTTTTCCCTGAATCGATAAATAAATTCCCTTAATTAAAACCTATTTCTATAACGCATAAAGTCCTATTTAATTGTCAAAAGTGCTCCAGTTCCTGTATATTTTTTGTGAAGCGATAATAATAAATCGCAAATTGAAAATAAAATATAAAACTTTTATTATACGATTTAAGAGACATACGAAACTATCACCTTCGTAAAAGTGGTGAAGAAAAACCATCAACTGTTATAGCAAAGTCCCGAAGGCAAAAGCAACGTAAATAAAATCAGTACCTACACTTTTATTTTATTTTAAACGAAAATCAATAAAGGATCGGTTGACCTAGTAAACTACATTTGTTCCATCGAAAAGAGCCATTGCCCTCGGCATGAGTTCTATTGTATTCCTCTCGGAATACATTTCTATAAAATTTGTTCCATATATCCAGGGGTCAACTACTTTATTCGTTTAATATAAATTCGTAGAATTTATATTAAATATATTAAACAGAAAATATTGATTTATTTTCAATTTAAATTAATATGGAATTTTCATAATACTTTAATTACCCAAATAAATTATGAATTATGTGAAAATTATTAAACCCCAGATTACATATTTTGAATCACAAAATACAATTACAGTATTTTCTCATCCTGCCTTACTACTACTTATCCGATCCACAAATATTAAGCATCAGCCAGGAGCTCCTAAGCCCCTGCTGCCAATTGGGCATTTCCAGATAGTGGTCACCTGGAGGACCCGTCCTTTTTGTGATGTTTGTCTAATTTGTTTTATTTGGTTTATTTAGGGTTTATATTTAGTTGACACAACGTAATTTTAAGCATTTTATTTAGTATTGTACAATTATAGGAAATAAATAGTGTTTGTATAGATCAGGTAGTTGTCATAATTATTAGACGATTCATACTCTCCTGTGACTTAGCTAGGCCGAGCAAAGCAAAATAGTTAAAAATAAAAGTTAGCTGTTTACGAAACCAGTTTACAAAAGTTTGCTGCCTTTTTATAGATAACCGCGTCCATCTTGAAAACGTCACCAAATATTAACCCGCTAAATTAAACACAACCACGCTAAAGGGTTCAAATGTCACATAACTTTGCCCGGCAGAAAATATTAAACAGAATCATTGGAAATATCAGGCTATCCGTTTCCGTCATCTTTAAATTTTTAAGGAAAACGTAATAACTCTCCAAAATGACCACACCCAATCTTCACATTCGCTCAACACAATATTCAGAAATTTTTATGAACGTCCTGCGCGAAGTATCTTCTGCTAAATTCAATAAATTTCAATGCTTATACATAAAATTTTCGAGAATAAAATCCCAAGCCATTTATACAAATAAAAATACATTCATACTCTTTCTACGCTTTAACATAATATCGACGTACCATTGATTCACGTAACATAATACCAAGATATAATTAATTCACTTGCGCTACCAATTCGCAGCGATTTAAATCTAGGTTCTTGAAAACACAGAAGCTACATAGTGGCACACATTATTGTCTCAATATCAAACAAACAAATTTGTTAATAAGGCTCAACCTTAGACGTTGCAGTTCCAATTAGGACCTAATGAAAAGGGAATTTCATATAAACATTAATAATTTACATAAGACAAGGTTGTTATGAGGTAGGTATAAGCTTAGGCCCTAATCTCACGCAATTGTAAGAAATAAGTAAAAAATATGGAGAAAAATAAATAAATAATTACTATTTAAATGAAAAATGAGCGCTTATAAAAAAAATTTAAAACATATAAAGAATAAAAGTGAGAATCATTTATTGTGAATTTTATGTATTGATATTGAATGTACTGAATTACTTGTGTTTGTTGAATTGATATTTTTGTATGTATAGAATTTATTGAAACGAGTGTATTTGTTGAAGTTATTAAAATTTTATGCATACAATGATATGCATAAAAATCAATACAAGAGAATACTTTGTGGAAAAATTGTTTGTGTTAAAAGTTTTAAAAGTAACTAGTACTAGTATTAAATGAAGGAAGGAAAGTATAAAAATGAGGTTTTCATTCTTTCGATAGCGGGAAAGATGTAGTGGGATAATCTTGCAATTAAGTTTGAGTGAGAATGTAAAGTTCCGTAGTAGAAGAAACAAAATAAATTATTGTCAATTAAATCTTTTATCACAGAAAGACAGCTTTATAATAGCTTAACAGTGTAAGAAGAGCAGAGTTCGTTAGACAGAGGAATTTAACGTTAGAGTAGAGTATACATAATGTATTTTTTAATATTGCATTAAATATAGGTTAGAATAATCTTTAACAGTCCTACATTATACTTATATACAATACAGGTACTTCAGGTGGCAAGCCTAACGTTACATGGCGATCCTGCCCTGTTTCCCGTTTAGCATCTCCTATCCCTACAATTCCCTATTATTAACATCCTACCGTTTCTTCAAAAATCGATGAGAGGTAAGCTAGCTCACTTAGTCACAGATATAATCCAATATATATTGCTAGAATCGTTGGGAGATAAAATAGTGAAATAAAGTAACAAATTCCACAATAGAAAATCAAGAATCTTTTGATCACCTGTAAATCTACAACTCATTCTTATGAGCAGGGGATTAAATTTGTTTAAAATGTAATAAACAAATTAAGTTAAAGCAAAAACAAAAATCTGATCCATTGGTTTAATGGTATTAATATCACAACAACCGTTCCTGCAGAAAATAGAAAAAATGCGTCAAAAATAAGTTAGAAATGTTAAACTTGATGACATTATTACTTTACGACAAACATAAAGTACG
Organism: Vesta saturnalis; assembly: GCA_036346205.1. Taxonomy (NCBI): domain Eukaryota; kingdom Metazoa; phylum Arthropoda; class Insecta; order Coleoptera; family Lampyridae; genus Vesta; species Vesta saturnalis. The sequence goes on from JARFJB010000683.1 coordinate 849,118, forward strand.
AAATAAGAGTTTGATCTAAGCAATTTGAAGCGAAATGATATACGTTCTCAATGACGAACCCTAATTATATAAATCAGTACTGAAAAGAAGGGAAAAGCCTTTTAAAGCGAATTTGTTGTATCGAGGTTAAAATTTTTGTTATGCTCTAAAATTCTATCGGGCATTCCAATTGGTAATTTTTTCTACCGTTGTTTTTATAGAAAATTCCGTTAGTTGGGATAAAATTTAATACCGGAATAAAGATAAAAGTTTTAAAAACATGATCCAGTTAGGTGTAACGGAATTATGTGTGCATTCTGATGTGTAAGCAGAAATACTTATTGCTGTTACCACCATGCAGCACACAAACATGTTTTTTTTTAATTAAATCTTCTCAAAACACTGCAAAAAGTTTTAGGTTGATGTTTACGGCTATATATTTTTCTGAAAGCATCCATAAATATGTGTACGTCAGGTATTATAAATAGAAACTTAAGGAGATAGAGAGTTGGTTAATATGGAAGAGAGAAGCGAAGATAAAACAATTCTTTTCCAGCGGTACGTATTCTGCTATATCTGTATACATTTATGTGAAAAATGCCAAATTTGCTTTTACAACGCATTAAATCGTACATTTTATTTATTGTGTGTATCGGTAGATTAAATATGCAGAAATGTTTAGAAAAATTTGGAAGAAGGGCATTCCATCGAAAAACTTTCAAAGGGATCGATAGTGCGTTAACTACATGCTGACAAAATAACAACTCTGTCTGATTAGCTGGCGGCAGTGATACCGGGCTCAGAGCCAGGAAAAACAAAGCTTTCTCATGCGCCCCGGCTGAGTGTGTAAACGTGGATAAGTGGTAAACAAGGTAGTAAATTTCCCTCCACGCTCAACGCCACGACGCCGGGGATCGCTAGCCTTTCCCGCGTGGTATCGTATATCCGCTCAGAATGTGTATTTAGTAAATATGAATTTCGTTTCTTCATTTCCAATTAATTAACCTTAGTTACGGCAAAATTTCACCAGCGAAAAGGTAGCTGTAGTGTATAGACAAAAAGTACACATGGGTTAGAAACGCTTGAATTGCTCCCTTTGTTTCATTTCTGTGTTCATGAACGTTAAAACTCGTTTGATAAAGATATTACATAGATTAAGGAAGCTTTATATCCTGCATGACGATTGCACTTCCATAACGACACCTTACCGAAAGTTTTACTCATAATACTAATTGTCTTTCCTTCATCATACTGGAGATTGTTGGAAATTGAGAGAAGATCGTGTTCATTATGTTGCGCCATAATTTGATTAGGACTCTCCTTTTTATTACAATTTCCATGAGCTATTTAAACTTGTAGAATTCAGAATACCTGCTTTAAACAACGAATTTTACCACTGCGGCACAAAATTATTGCAAACCCCTTTCGTAAAGCAATTTTGTTACGTACGAAAAAAATTATTTCTGATTAAATATATACACCAACAGTTAGTTTTAGAAAATATCTCTAAATTAACCTTTAGACTAATCAGCACCTCTGTGCTGCTAAGACCTTCTTATGAAGTGTTTCATGCAAAGTTTTCAGACGTTTTGTAAGTGTTTATAAACACTTACCTTTTGTTATCGTTGCTTTCAAAATTAAAACTATTCTATTAAAAGTGAGTAGTTTAGCTTATTTAGTCTTAACATGCTCTAAACTGTATATACGTCTGCCTCTTACATTGTTTGACTTTATTATTTTCCCGTATTTTTTGCGTTTGTCTCATGACACAAATTTCTGATTTATGATGTATTTAAAAAATGTCCTATATGCTTTCTATGTATTCTCGTATAAATTCTTGTATACATCCTCTCTCGTCAATCAGGCGTAATTAGTGTGCAGCAGCAGATGTTAATGTTTTCTACCCTATAAAATTTTATTTATCTCCTTTTGGATTCAGTAAAGGACGATAAATAGTTTTCTCATTTCGTGATTCCACTATTGACGAGATCAGCTTTACTGAATCAAACTCGCCTCAGGTGCCCGGATTAAAAAGCCTACATCTCCGTTCGGGTAAAAGATCCAGTTGATCAATTAACAATGTTGAACAATCTTTATGAACACTGTGCAAAATGTAGCCTTACCTTTCAACATTATAAATATTATCAAGATAGGTAGTAATTTATTAAAAATTTAAAAATATATAATATTATTTACAAACATATTGCTTCAATCTTGCAGAGAATTATTGACAGGAAAACTCGCGTTTTTGTTAAATAGTTTCAACAAACTGAACCAAGGAAGTTATTGTAATAAACTTACAAATCAGATCAATAATAGTGTGATTGTACATACACCACGCCATTCGCTTACAGGGTTATGTGAAAACCGTCATTGTGCCCCTTATATTTTCTTACCATAAACTGTTTTTCTCCAAATCGTCATACTTGCCACTTTCGCGTCCACAAAATTCATCCACTGCAACACCCAGTCCAGTTTTCTGTAATTTTACCTACATGTATCCACTTTGTCAACCATTCCTCGTTAATTCTTTCAGTGTGATCAAATCAACGAAGTATACTTTTTTTGTACAGATGAATCATAGTCTTGTCCACGCCGTATTAAATCAATATCCAATCACTCCCCACAGTTTTACGGCATGCCCACCGCATTTATTTATTTTAACTTTCCTGTTTTTTTGACATACTCAAGCCTCACTTCCGTGCGGTACTGACACAATCATCGCTTGTTTCGCTATTATGCTTATGGTCCATATACTGCCAATCACTTTCCTTCCTGCATTGAAACCATTGAATTTCAGCATCCATTGTACCATCTGCAATTAACATTCCACCCTACTGAAACTCATTAACTTGTTGAACAATCTCATCCTGCAGGGTAAAAACGCTCTTTTTCACATGCACGATTAAACGTTACTACCTTCATTTTGCTTACCTTCATGGTTAGATCCATACTTACATAAACTTCATCAAGCATCCTCAGTATGTTTGCAGCTCCCTCGCATTTTCGCTAAGTAAAACTGCATTATCAGCACCAAAACTTGTAGATTTGCGTTACTAACCATTAAATCATTTGCATTAGTACATATTTGCAAATCAGTAACGCAGGTTAGGATAGAATTATTATGATTAAAATGAATACGAAATCAACCGATATTTATTTAATCCAAGTATATGCTCCTACAGCTGAAAGCAACGAAGAGGATTTGGAGAAATTCTATACAGATTTCAGAAGTGTCATGGATCAACTGAAAAATAAAGACTTGGGCCTGGCGAAAGAAATAAAAGAGGGGACCGATTCGTGGAGTTTTGCTTGGAAAAGAACTTATGCATAATGAACACTTTCTACAAATTGCCAAAAAGGCGGTTGTACATCTGGAAATCTGACTCACCAAATAAGATCGTAAGAAACCAGATCGATTTCATAACTATTAACGAACGCTATAGAAATGTCGTTAAATCAATTAAAACCTACCCTGGCGCTGACGTACCCTCAGATCACTGATTACTACTAGGAGAAATAAAACTTAGACTCAAGAAGATGAAACGCGCGAAGCTCCCTGGAGGCTGAACAATGAATATTGGAACAATAATCGACAACAAATACCGAAATCTATGGAAAATAAACTATAAATTAATGAACAAGAACACAATATAGAAAAGGAATGGAACCAATTTAAGAAAATAATACAAAACGAAAAACCCAGACAGAAAAAAAGTAAATGGATTACAAATGCGATCTTAGACCTAATGGAAAAGAGAAGACAATTCTAGAATCGATACACTGAACAATATAAAAAGACTAACAAAAAATCAGAACAAAAATACGACATGCCAAAGAAAAATGGTATGAAGATAGATGCGCGGAAATAGAAACGCTACAAGAGCAACCTGATGATTACAATATGTACTTGGAATACCTAATAGAAAGGCTAACAATCTAGTAGACAATAACGGTAAACTTATTATAGATGAACAAGAGAAAATGAAAAGATGGGAAGAATATATAGAGGAATTGTTTAATGACGAACGACAGGAATACAAAATACAAAATATTAGAACAGGTCCCCAATAACAATAGACGAAGTAGATCATGCAATAAAAATAGCGAAGTTAAGTAAAACGACAGATCCAGATAACATACCAACTGAAATGCTTAAAATTCTAGAGAAGAGAGGAAAAAAGTATCTGATTCACATGTGCAACAAAATTTATGACACAGGATTGACTGAAATCTATATTCGTGGCCATTGGAAAAAAGCAAACGCAAAACAATGCAACGAACATCGAACTATCAGTCTAATGAGCCACGTATTAGAAATATTCCTCCGAGTCATAATAAAATAGAAAAAAATATGTCTGATACACAATTTGGCTTCGGCAACAATCTCAGAACTAGTGAAGCGCTCTTTAGCATCCAAGTATTAGTGCAAAGGTGTAGAAACGTCACCCAGTGTGCATGTGCTTTGTAGGCTTCGAAAAAGCATTTGACCAAGTCAGACACACCAAAATGATCGAAGTTCTCCAAAAAAACAAGCATTGATGATAAAGACCTACGGATAATTCGAAACCTATACTGGAACCAGTGAGCCAACATAAGAATAGGCTTAAAGCTTAATACCAAGAAGAGCAAGTTTATCATCGCCTGCAAATAACCAGAGAATGCACCAAGGCTCACAGCGTATGGCATTCCACTCGAGACAACAGCTAAAATAATATATTTGGAATGCCAAGTCAATGATAACTGGAACATGAAAAATTATATATATTCCCAATAATATTATATGGAGTAGAAAGCTGGTCGTTAACAAACACACTATAGAAAAAAACTGGAAGCTCTCGAAATTTGGGTATACCGGAGAATACTGCTAGTGAGTTGGATAGATAGAGTCATCAATGAAGACATACTGCGTCGAATAGAGAAAGAAGTAGAAATAGTTAAAACAATAAAAACAAGAAAACTCCAGTACTTCGGACATGTGATGCGTAAACCCACACGATCCAATATCTTGCATCTGGCAATGAAGAGAAAAATAATCGGAAAAAGAGGCCCAGGCAGAAGACGGACATCTTGACTCCGAAACCCGCGGCACTGGTACAGCAGATCTACAACAACATTATTTCGGACCGCTTTTAACAAAATTACCATAGCCAATATAATAGTCAACGTTCGGTAACGGGCAGGGCACTAGAAGAAGAAGATACTTGCTTAACACGTACGTATATCCATGGATAATTATGCAGCCACGGTGACATCAAGCGGCCGTGTCTAACTCCTTCCTCTATTGCAAATTATTCATTTAAGCCCCCTTTCACATTAACACAAACTTGACGACTATCAAATACCTTATTCCATTTACAAAACATTTATTCACTCCATACTCACTTAAAATATCCCAGAGCTTTTCGCTATTCACTCGGTCATACGCTTTGTAAGATTATTTTTACGCACTGGGTATATTTAGTGCTGTGTTGTGCGTATGACATATGTCTGATATATATGAACGTGTGTTTGTACGGAACAATTTTTTTTTGAGCATATTGTGGGTTTGGTTTTAATGTTACGCCAGTGAAATTTGTAGTAAGGCAATGAATATTATGTAATAGGACATCCGAATGATGTCCAAAATATTGTATCCTAAAAGAATTAAATATGCATGAGAAGCAACAAATGTGGGTTGCTATGAATGGTTAGGGTAAACGAATTAGTGATATATTGATATTGTATTATAGAGCAGAAGCGGTACATATGTATTTTTACTTGTATAAATGAGTTAACGTTTCACAATGTGACAAATAGAATTGAAATTTTTGCATTTGGGGAGACTGGAAGTATGCGGAACTTCCATAAAAACTTTAAGTTTGCTCTGAATGTGTGTTGAGTGAATACGAATGTCGAATTTGGGCATTTCTGAGTGCTATTGGTGCCGTCGTAGCCCTTTTTCCTAACTTGAGTGCCAGGAAAGGCACGGGACATTTAAACCCCTTACTGGAGAGTGGCGGATAGATGTTTGATGACGTTGACAATATGGACGTGAGTAACTATAAAATCGGAAGAGTGGTAGGATAGAAAGAACTTTGTTAGCGTACTCTTAGATAGAAGGAAACATAGATTAATTAAAAAAGTTTAACCCCTTATAGAGAATTAAGGAATTTATAAGTAAGGATAATTTTAGATATTGTTGAATAGTGAACAATTGATTGACCTAAAGTGTTAATATTGTAAATTTTAAATATATCGCACGGACAATCAATTCCCACCACTACTATTATGTATGTTTAGATAATAAGATTTAGTAGCGATACTAAATCTAAGATACTGGATTCTTTTTACTTGCGTTGGTTGCTCCACTGAAGCACGCAATATGTATAACATTTTTGCAGAATAGTCAAATAGGGTTAGATTGTTCAACTTTTTTTTTAGTCATGAAAGACCTCCCCTAACAACGTTAATGTAGGATTCATTAAAGTCAAAGGTCGATCTAGGGTTTTAAAGAGAACCAATGTTTCATTATAAGGTCGCTTTGTTTTTTTAATTTAATTAACATAAAGAATACACAGTTTAAGGATTTAAAGATCTATTAACAATTGGTCTGATAATTGTGTATTTTGGAACAAACCGACTGTAAAATTGCTTATATTTCATTAGTTTCATTGCAGAGGTTGTTTATCATAATAGCTGTCACTATTTTTTTTTATATGTAGATAGAGGTTTCAGATTTGAACCAAATCACTTCATACTTAAAAAGGTTTAAATATATTGTAAAGATAAACATTTCGAACAGTATTTGAGAGAAATGTAATTCATAAAGGACGCACCGCTCGACATGTTTGTTTCAATTTTGAGATAGGAGTTAATGATTTTGTGGTTAAAAATTAATAGACTTAAGTAGTAATTGCATGATACTTATTTATTTCGGAATATTGATGACAATAAATATTAGTTGATATTTATACGAGGGTAAATTTGAAAGTATACAACAACGTGTTACTACTTTGGTTTTATCAGTACACAAGCTGTGACCAATAATTTGCTAGTAACTTGCATGATTCAAAACCTTCTTAAGCTTTGGGCGATTTTGTTGTTAATATTAATGAGACTTAAAAGTTCTCAAAATTGAAGTGACATGTACGTCTTTGTTGTTTTGGATTATGATAAATTTAATGCACTTTTTTAAAGTGAAGGGTATTGTATGTGTTGGATGGTTAGATTGAATTGTCCATAGTAGGTTACATTTCTATCTTCCACAGTTAGATAGGATTAATTTGAGAACTTACATAGGACTAATTATATCAGATCCAAATTGGATGCTGTTATTTGTTGTTTTATGGTACGTGTAAAGTGCTTGAATTTAAATTTCAGCCATTTTATCTATATCGAACCCGCCCATCACCATTGCAGTTAGCTTGCCAACTCGCCTACCTCTAAAAGCCTTCCTGATGCGGTTTGATTGTGTATCAGCTTTCTACATGTCTACGAGCGCACAGTATAGCTTTTTCTTTACATGTAAATACTTTTTAATCACCTGCAGCAGAGCAAAAATTTCCGCACTTCCATGCACTTTCAATGTCACTGTTCTTAATTTGCTTATTCCGTATCGTTTGATATATATTCAAATCTCTATCCGAAGCCTCTGCATACCTTATTCTCACATCGTCAACTACGAGCTGTCCTATTTTAATTCTGGACATTCTCGTTACGTTCACGTTCTTTCTCCATACCCACTTTTGTTCTAAGCATACCCTAATACAACCAAAAAGTAATCCATTCCATACTTCGATTTACGTATTACTTTTGTATCTCTAACCAGGTCCTTTATCATAAATGAGTCAAGCATGAGTTTAGATTCACCTTTCTGCCATGTATACATATGAACAATTTTGTCTTTAAGGCACGTATTTACATACAGACTTCCTTTTACACCAATATTATCAGTAGTCCTCCATTCTCATTTACTCTTGAATCTCCAAACTTTCCCAGAACGCGTCCCGAATGTTCTCTCCGTATACCGACCCAGCCATCTATATCGCCCAATAAAATTATTCACATAGCTTACATACATTCAATATGTTCTTCACATTGTTCCAAAAATTTTCATATTCTTGACCGTTTTCACCAATTACCAGCGTTTAACATTCAATAAAATAATCTTTCGAAATTCTATTAAATTCTAAGCTACGATACCCCTGAAGATACTATTTTACGATATACTGTTTAACACACCTTTCCGCTCTTCCACTCCAATTCCTTTTAGACCATACATTTCCATTTCAACACCTGAACATCCACTTTCATAACATCCTCTTCTTCAATCTTTGCCTCTGATACACACCGATTGTCAAACTTCCTTTCATTCATTACATTCATAATTTCATACTCTTTCCTAGAGACATCTGGGAGGTTCCGCGTGCCGACTTGCCTTTCCGTGTTTATGCTATCCTTATCAACCGTTGCCACCATCGTAGCCAGATAGTTCTGAGGCAATCACACCGTTTTCCTAAAAACCTCAAATAGCAGGTAAAGCTGGTGTAGTGAGTTTCACCAGTAATTAGACCTCTGCAATATGGCTGCCATTTAAATTTGTAACCAAATAAAACGCGGGAGCACTCATTGGCGTAGTACCTTTTTTCACATAAAAATAAAAAAAGTGAAAAATTTATTTGAATAAATTTATAATTAATAATGTCGCCATCATCACGCGTAATTACTCATCTAGTATTAATTAACTATTTTAATAGAAATTAAAAAAAAAAATACATTAACAATAATTGATTGTGCTTCTGTAGGCTTTTTTAGGCATATCTATGATCTACGCTGGAATAACAGTTAAAATAGACGAAAATTAATAAAATATCATATAAGCTTACCGCAGGTTGCACTATAACTGTGCAAGTTTTGAATAAAGTTCTCGTTAACTCTAATTACTGGTGAATAATAGTATACCGGCCAATCCGGCCCCTGTGGATGTAGCATTCATTACCAACGATATCATCGTACTAACGGGCAGTTAACCTATACGCACAAACTCGTCAACTACGAGCTGTCCTATTTTAATTCTGGACATTCTCGTTACGTTCACGTTCTTTCTCCATACCCACTTTTGTTCTAAGCATACCCTAATACAACCAAAAAGTAATCCATTCCATACTTCGATTTACGTATTACTTTTGTATCTCTAACCAGGTCCTTTATCATAAATGAGTCAAGCATGAGTTTAGATTCACCTTTCTGCCATGTATACATATGAACAATTTTGTCTTTAAGGCACGTATTTACATACAGACTTCCTTTTACACCAATATTATCAGAAGTCCTCCATTCTCATTTACTCTTGAATCTCCAAACTTTCCCAGAACGCGTCCCGAATGTTCTCTCCGTATACCGACCCAGCCATCTATATCGCCCAATAAAATTATTCACATAGCTTACATACATTCAATATGTTCTTCACATTGTTCCAAAAATTTTCATATTCTTGACCGTTTTCACCAATTACCAGCGTTTAACATTCAATAAAATAATCTTTCGAAATTCTATTAAATTCTAAGCTACGATACCCTGAAGATACTATTTTACGATATACTGTTTAACACACCTTTCCGCTCTTCCACTCCAATTCCTTTTAGACCATACATTTCCATTTCAACACCTGAACATCCACTTTCATAACATCCTCTTCTTCACTCTTTGCCTCTGATACACACCGATTGTCAAACTTCCTTTCATTCATTACATTCATAATTTCATACTCTTTCCTAGAGACATCTGGGAGGTTCCGTGCCGACTTGCCTTTCCGTGTTTATGCTATCCTTATCAACCGTTGCCACCATCGTAGCCAGATAGTTCTGAGGCAATCACACCATTTTCCTAAAACCTCAAATAGCAGGTAAAGCTGGTGTAGTGAGTTTCACCAGTAATTAGACCTCTGCAATATGGCTGCCATTTAAATTTGTAACCAAATAAAACGCGGAGCACTCATTGGCGTAGTACCTTTTTCACATAAAATAAAAAGTGAAAAATTTATTTGAATAAATTTATAATTAATAATGTCGCCATCATCACGCGTAATTACTCATCTAGTATTAATTAACTATTTTAATAGAAATTAAAAAAAAAAATACATTAACAATAATTGATTGTGCTTCTGTAGACTTTTTTAGGCATATCTATGATCTACGCTGGAATAACAGTTAAAATAGACGAAAATTAATAAAATATCATATAAGCTTACCGCAGGTTGCACTATAACTGTGCAAGTTTTGAATAAAGCTCTCGTTAACTCTAATTACTGGTGAATAATAGTATACCGGCCAATCCGGCCCCTGTGGATGTAGCATTCATTACCAACGATATCATCGTACTAACGGGCAGTTAACCTATACGCACAAACTCGGCCAACTTTCCGGTTACCCCAAAATAATTTATGGAAGCTAGGATTACTATGCAAAAGAGACTACCTTGCAAACCAGAAAATGGTTGCCCGTTCTACGACCACTGCAGGCCGTGATTGCCTACTGATTAGGACCCTACGTTGTATAGTGAATAACGCAATTATAGGTTTAGGCAGCTAGTAGCCAGAGACTTGAGCTAGTCAAAATTACTAAATAATAAAATAAATTAGTGTAAAAACGTAAACCATTTAATTAAAAGTTGAATACGGTAATAGTCATGACACAATTTGCCTACTTTCCAACGGTCTGGAAATCCGCTTTCACTGCCATGACCCCCAAACCTTACACTAACCGCACAACTTCGTCCTCTTGCAGACCAATGTTTCTCCCAAACTGCCTTCAAAAATTACTTAAACAAATTCTAGCTAGGAGATTTAAACTAAATAGAAGCTAACAACAATAAGAAGTACAATGTGGCATATCAAGTAAGCATTTGACACGATTTGGAATGCAAGCCTAATTCACAAAATTCACAATCTAGGTCCCCCAGCCCATTTTTCTAAACTCCTTTTGTAATACTTAATTAATCATTCTATGAGGGTTGCTTGGGATCAAATTTTACTTATATTAATAGAAAAGTCTAGTTTCCATTACTTGATTATTATGTAGATGTCGTTAGTTGTTATTTTTGTATTGTTTATAATTTTTGATAGAAGTAATTCTTCTTTGGCAGTTGAAATAGCACGCCTTGAAACTGTACATATTTTAAATTCAAAAAAATAATTAGTGTTACAAGAATAGCGGTATTTATACAATGGCATTAAATCGTTGCTTGTAGAATTTCTACTGGTTTTTATGCAATGCAAGTGAGCTAATTTATAAGGAAACGTGACAGCCAATGTGGTAAGTTTATATTTTTAGCCATTAATGTGGTCAATTGCAGAATACGGTCTATTTAGTAATAAACCAGGGTAAAAGTATATAATGTTACCTTCAAATATTTTCACCTTCCAAAAGCTTACCTTAAAGTTTAGCCCCCGCTCCTATCATACAAACCATCAGAAATATATCTAAGACCCCTACATATTCCTCTAATTGGACTAAAACTCCATCAATTGTACCAAATCCTAAGCAATTATTCTTCGACATCTCCATACCCACTCTCATGTTTATCCGAACGTCACGTTGCGATTAAACATACAGTAGACAGAATATATAACTGTGCGCCCTTTGGGTTCGAATGAATCCCAAAACAATACACATACAAAACCCTCTTATAGGTTACTGTGCCCCTTTGTAAGAAAACACTATCTAAAGTGAAATTACCTCCCTTGATATCCGTGATTGTAGAATATTAGGAGCAATGCGCAGATATAAACATCAATATAAAACACGCAAGCATAGTAGTAATAAATCACAAACTTCAGAAAAGCTTTGCATATCTTAGGGTTTTCGGTCATCATTTCGATAATACAACCATCATCAATGACCATTTACTTACACATCTATTCAAAACATCCGCCTACTATAGTAATGTGTCTACTTGACCAACTTGCCTAGAAGGCTAAAGAAACCCTGATAACATTCCATAGGCAGTTCGCATTCCCTTGTCTGTTTGTGATAAACATTTCTAAGGTCATGGACTTCTAGTTGATTAGCCTACAGAAAAGTCTCCACACACACAATTGTTCTATTGAAATAACGCACCACATATACACATATCAACACACTCATACACTCACTCACACCCACCCACCCACACGCACACACACAAGCATAGATACATATATACCTCCATATACACACAATTGTTCTATTGAAATAACGCACCACATATACACATATCCACACACTCCTACATTCACTCACACCCACCCACCCACCCACCCACCCACCTATCCTGAATGACAACCCGTACCATGAAAGCGTGACATGTAATACTTGATCATCGAGGCAACGCACCTTGTCCCTTTCCTACAAAAATTGTATAATGGTTTGGAATATTTTTAGTCCAAAATAATAACCAACAGCGCAAAACCATAAATCGGAATAAAAATTGCATCAGACCCAAAACCCCAAAAAGCACAGCCCTTACCTAAGGTGCACGGTACCGACCTAACACAATGGTAGAGTGTGTTTTGTGCTTAATACTAATAAGTAACTTGAAACTGAATAAAAATTTTACAAAGGCGCCACCTGCTTTTAAATGTCTATAATGTTAACGTCATGAATAAAAACTAATACTCCATGTAAAACAGGAATGGAAACCTTTCGCACAAAAAAAAACCGACCAAACTTACAGATTTATTACAAACTCCTCTTGGACTCTGGTCCTCACACCACTAAACTTAACTTTTCACCAACCTGTAAATAAGTTTCATTAATTAACCACTTATTTAGCTTTAAAACTCTGCATAGCTTTAAATTAAAATAAGGAGACCCTTTTGTTAATTAAAATTCAAAATAGTCATTACACTTTACGTTACTATTATGATTAATCGAAAGTATTACTAAACATTAATGGCATTACTCACCATAATATTTTTTTTTTTAATTATAGTTCAATAAGATAATGTTTGACAGAAAAATCTGCAATTCTTCGATAGTTTAATTGAAAATATCTGCACAATTGCACGGCGGATATCGTACAATCAGTCAATAAAATTGTACCTGAAAATCAACGAGCTTTACTTACAACCAAACAAACTTACAAACACAAACAATTCCTAAAATGATCTATATCAAAAATAAAAAATAAAAATAAAATATACAAGCATGGTTGTGCTGGTTTAAGGTATCAAATAAACAAAGTAAATAAGAGAGAATGCCAGATGGAATTTGCAAAAATCAAAAAAAGTTATTTACAAAAATTATAGGCAACTTCAAACTTCAGATTATAATATTATGTTCGTATTTACAGGGTGTTACATATTACCATATTATTTCAACTTAGATTAAGCTCATCTCCCCCATACTTCTAATATAGAGCTTCATTACGTTTACAGGGTATTTCAAAAGTTATGGTACACGAAAACCATCCGCATTTCAACGTCCTGTATACCCTAGACAGAATAACCTAACAATAATTTTTTCCAAGCATAACTTTTTGACATTGGTATAGTGTTACGAGAAAGTGCTATTTCTTTATTATTGCACCAATTGAATATAGAGCGAGCCAAAACTCGAACACATGATTTTGGCAATTTTTTCAAATGAATCACCCTGTATTTTATTTTAAAAACTGAAAATACACTTTATGTTCTTTCATTTCTATCAAGCACTCCCTATAGCTAAAATAGTTAATTTCCGATATATTTTCGGGGATAGTATAACTAGTGTTATGATTACCAAAGAAATCCGACTGATTGTGTATTTGTTGAGTCCATTCACAAAAACCAACCCTTCTGGGATAGTCATCTTCGAGTAATTCTTGATGCAACTGGATATGGCATGGATGCATCTTATTTTTACGCAGTATTCTTCGGACGGACCTGTCAGTAATATCATGCGGACGCGAGATTTCACGTGTACTAACATGTGGATTATGCCTAACTTCAACCTTCACGTTAAATTCATTTTCCTCGTTACGTACAGGTTTTGTCCTTTACTTTTTTTCATAAACTTGTGAACCAGTACGATTAAAACGATCTACTAACCTTTCCAACGTTATGTTCTCGGGTTGTCTTCGTGCGGGATATCTCTCTTTGTAAATTCTTTGTGCTAATAAACAATTTTTCATACATTCTCTCAGTACCCATATCATGTCTGTTAATTCCTCAACAAGAAAGTTCATTTCAAACAGTATTTAGGTGTTCACAAATTAATAATCACTACACAATCTCAAAGAAGTTTGTTAAATGACAAGCTACTAATTATTACTGAATAGTATGTATCTGTCATTTGTTCACGACTAACTTGTTATAATAGAAATTGTTAAAAAATCTCTTTCTGTTATTAAACTGAGAATATAATTCACATGTCACATGGTACATTTTTGATTACTTTCATTAGTTAAAATACAAAAACAAAATCGCAGAATAGGCTATCAAATCGGTGATAATTTTATCACTGCATGTTGACTGTCACATGATTTTAATGAATAAAATAGTTTACTGTCAAAGTGACAAAAATTTTCAAAGAAATTAATGATTGTATTGATTATCTTGCAACTGTAATATTTACTATCAAAGTGACAGGTCGTTTAAAATTGTAAACTTTAAAACATATATTTTCTATTAACGTTCATTATATTCCCTTACCAAAGATGACACGTGTTATGATTTTCTATTAAGGTTCATTATATTCCCTTACCAAATATAACACGTGTTATGATTATTAATCGATGATACTACTCGTTAATACCTTCATCGGTTTTAACTCGAGCTATCACCGATGATAATCATAACACTAGTTATACTATCCCCGAAAATATCTCGGAAATTAACGATTGTAGCTATAGGGAGTGAACATAAAGTGTATTTTCACTTTTTCAAATAAAATACAGGGCGATTCATTTGAAAAAATTGACAAAATCATGTGTTCGAGTTTTGGCTCGCTCTATATTCAATTGGTGCAATAATAAAGAAATAGCACTTTCTCGTAACACTGTACCAATGTCAAAAAGTATGCCTGGAAAAGATTATTGTTAGGTTGTTCTGTCTAGGGTACAGGACGTTGAAATGAGAATGATTTTCGTGTACAATTGACCATAACTTTTGAAATATCCTTTGTAACGTAATGAAACCCTATATTGGAAGTATGAGGGAGATGAGCTTAATCTAAATAATATATAGGGTATCCCATTTAAAAAAAAGTATGTTTGGTTCACCCTGGTAATATTTAACACCCTGTAAATAGGAAAATAATTTTATAATGCGAAGTTTGAAGTTGCCTACAATTTTTGTAAATAACTTTTTTTGATATCTCCTTTAATAACGGATATATCGTACTTTGACGCACTAATGCCGCGCCTTGTACAATATATATATATATATATATATATATATATATATATATATATATATATATATATAAATTAACATGTATATTTTTTCTTTAATAGTAGGAAAGGAAACAAACATAGCGGTCAATCTTAGATAAGATTATTTAAGGTTCCCCGTCGGCCATTTTTATTGTTCTTAACGTTTACTCAAACATAACAATTTACGCTTCATCTTAATCATTAACACTGTACATTGCAAGTAAATGACAGTGTTTAATTTCTCACGAAATTCTTGCACGACTTAATCGTCAAATACTTTCAAACGGTAACACCAATTTTTGTGAGCATCCATCAATTAGTGAAACTTCAATGGTTTGTCCCATCACAACATGACACTACCATTTAAAATTTAGGTACATCTAAGTTTTAATTGGTCAGTTTATTAAATGTCAACAAAATCTCTCGTATTTAACAAATTGATTCATTTCAGTGTGTAAATATAAAAGCCCACTATAAAGCTGGTGAAAAAGGAAACGCACAAGTAAGTTAACGCTAAACACGCCAGCTCAAGCACTCCGGGAATTTAAGTAAATCGGCAATATTCCAAAAGAGTGATCCTTTTATTCTAAAAGATTGAATAACTAGAATATCGGCGCCCACCAGAAAAATACGCTGAAGAAGCGAAATACTAAAATATAACCTCAACATGTTAACAAATTAAAACTAAATGCTCCCCCCCCCCCACCCCAACAATTCCTTCCTCATTACATACAAAAATTTGTACGTACACACTTTATTCCCAGACATTGCATTTACCAGCTTTGAAATATGATTATTTTATGCGCGCTAAAACTTCAACCTAGAATACATAATTCTTCAAATAGCACAACATGTATCACTTTTTACAACGCGGTGACAAAATATACCCCCTATAATACAGTATAATCAAATATAACTCGATACGCCGTTTCTACCGTTTAAAGTAATATGGCTTTTATTTCTTCTAAAATTTGGATATTGTGAAGTTTGATCTTAAAGGTTCTTCAACTAAGTCGCAATAAGGTTACGAAACGCTCTTCTGATCCGGTGGTTCGTTTGGTACAGTATGTTGATTGAGTTGACTGTACTTTATTTTCATTCCTGAGTATATTTTGTTAATATAAAAATGTTAGAAATCATTTTATTTTGAGCGTTGTGAAAAAATGGCTATTAAACTACAGAATATCTGTTGATAATGCAACTATCTACAGTACAAATTACAATTTCACAAAAATTCCACATTTTTTTCCAGAAATAATAAACCAATCTAAAAAAATAAAACAATATCTGCTAAAATACTCGATACGAATGCATGAAATCTATAAATGCCAAACGTTAAACATGTACATTGTTAATTGATTTATAGAAATATTGTACAGTAAAGCTGTTTAAAAATAAACTTTGAAATAGCTGTGTAGTCTCTAATAACAGATCAATGCGATTTAATAGTTTAAAGCCACTCAGCTTAAATTTATAAATCTAATCATTTAACTGCATTTTACAATATCTAAGTGTATTTTTCATTATTACTACATATTTATGTTTCGGCGGATGGTAAAGTGCATTTCTTGGTGAGTGGCCGTATGGCCATCTATCCCACTAAAAAATAACGCTTAACGAGCAGAGTTGGGATGAACCCTTACACAATGCAGTTCGATCTGGAAAATAATTCCACTCCTAATATTGGTGTCATTTTTTGAACAGCAGATTATAGAAAATTAGACTGTTACGAATTCTTCATACACCTTCTAAAAGCAAAGAATAGGAGTGCAATCAGTGAATAAGAATTAGTTTGTTATAACTCAACACCCCCGTATACATGTAAAGGATGTATACGTAAAAGTACTAGAGGATTTATATGTATAATTACATAATAAAGAAACAAAATTTTTTGATTTCATATTATACATGTCCTTAAACACTTTCAATCTACTCTAAAATAAAAATTACAGGTTTCTTAAGGATATTTACTTTTACAGACAGGCAGACACACACAGACGGTATGCTATAAATGGTCAAAATGGATTCAGGGACCCTCAAAACGTGAAGATCCGTCAAAATATCGTGGTCGAATTTTTTCATGATTGCAATACCTTCCCTTCAAATGGGGCACTGCAACGAAATAAAAACACAAAATTTTAAGCTAAAACGATTTGTTATTAGCCATAGATAGCATCAATATTTAAAGATTTTCATCATCTAATTCGTTTTTTCATGGTGGCAAATGGAGGTACCCTGTTAATTGGTTCCGGGAACTGTAGAGAAGTATTGAATTGGATAGATAATTATTTGACGTCGTGTCTAATGTCAAAATGTAAAAAAAAACCTTCTTCTAAGGTTATTTAAGCACATTCGGACTATTTGGTCTCCCTGCACGTAATTATTTGGCACTGTGGTACTTTTACATATTTGTTTACTAGAGATAACTTTGGTAACAAAAAACCAGAAAAGGTGCTGTTTTCCCCTAGTATTAGCGAAAGGCTGTACAATTGCTGAGTACTCTTTCAAATATAAAAGTTTGGTATCTGTAAATAGTTATAATTGGTCATAGGTCTCCACACTATCTTGCTTACTGTCAAACGCAAATTAAAGTTAATAATTTCAACAGCTTCAGCTATACTTTGCGTATACGTGGGACTAAATATTTTGGAAGTAAATGCTACCGAATCTGTAGTTAGGTTATTTTCAATTCAGTGTACACTAACTAACTGCACGGAAGCTTCTCCTTTTGTTAGACCAAATACCGGTAGTCATGCTCCTAAATCCAATATATGTTAGCTTCCTTCTAATATTACAAACGTCGACTTCATGATTTTCAGTTGTCCTCGTTATTAAGCTTTTCTGTATACTTATGTGAAACATTGTGCTCAAAACAACAATTTAGACTACCTTGCCAATATGATATTCTGCATCTTTTATTAAATTTTTTTAAGCGTTGACTATATCAATTCCGGTCGGTCACTATACATGAGCGTCAATAAATCTTCGGGTCTGTTATTGAATCATTTGCCAATTAGTAACCCCCTCTTTGATTGTTTATAAGCGTAGAAGTTAGTAGAGTGCACTTTACACTGTTAGTGCACTACAAAATTTGATGGTGATTGTAACCGGGCGATATAAATAACATAACCCAGCAGCTATCCGGTCATGGAAAATTTACTTATTTACACTATACTAGTACTAGTAAAACAATCCTTTTAATGAAAGGGGTGCAAAGGATTTTTTAAAATAAACCTTAAAATTCAGAAGGGAGTAAGCAAAGCAAACCCAAAGCTACATTTCATTAGTTCATACACAAAAAGAACACATATAAGGAAAACGTTTAAGCAGTAACCCAAAATTAAACAATTAAAAATAAATAATAACTCAAAGCTTTCAAGAGTAATTTACAATAATAAATCAAACGTAACGCTAGCGTGGTTGTTCATTATAATTTAAATTAATAAAATCTTTAGGCAAGATTGAGTATAGTTACAATCAATCTTTGAGCGAAAGAGAAACATTATTTTCAAAATTTAGGCAAAAGATTAAATCAAATTATAATAATCAACTATAATTAAACACCTAAATTAACTGGAGATTATCAACACGAAAGACGAACATCCACCGTGAGCTCAAACCATTCATGTTTATCCGGTCATGTAAATATGTCGCTGCATGGTTTTAAATAAAATAAACCTGAGAACTATGTGCGCAACCCTGGGTATACTAAATTAATAATAAAGTAAGATTAGCGGGAGTCGTTGCACTACAGTCCTAGTTTTAAACCAATAAGCAATGTAGAAAAAGAAGATTTATAGTAATTAATGATTTTAATATTTGTAAGGGTAATGTAGCTACAATCAAAACAGTAGCAAAAATTTCGTTTCTATAAGAGACATAAACCTTCATCACATCTGACACCACGTAGGTGAAGCTTAAACTCTGAAAATCCGGTGCGCGTGGACGGAAATCCGCAGTTAATCAAATCCGTGCACTCCCAGGAATTTCACAGTAAGTTACAGTTTGAGCATGGCTCCTTTAATTCATAATATGTTATTTTGTTCATTAATATGTAACCGTTAATCATTTTAATGTGTAAATATTGTCAAATTAAATCATGTTTAAGAATAAAAACGGAATGGCGGAACTACGATTTTATCTGTAAATCGGAGTTCCGCCATATTTTTTTCTACATAAGTTAAAAGTTAAACTTGGAGCATAATCAAGTAGTTAAATGACTCATGAGGATAGATTCGCGTCTTTACTTAACACTAATGAATATTATTAACCATCGTTAAACGTAACAAATAAATAAACTGGAAAATAGAACAATATTTTATCTTCAAATTAACAAATTCAGTTATTTCTTCCGCTCAGGCCAAAGGTATACTATGAAATCGCTTTCTTTATTGTAGACGATTTGCGTGTAAAAATAAGTGTTCTATTTCGTTATTTTCCCCACTTACGCATTTTAGTTGTTAACCTTATTATATCAACTTGTAATATAAATTACATTTTTGTGGTATTACAAAATATTAAAATTAAGAAGAGGTCTTAAGTTTTCTGAATTCCGTAAAAATTAAAATGGGGATTATGAATGTATATAAAATTAAAAACATTAGTAAGTTTTACGTAAATAAATGAAAATTTGTAAAGTTAAATCAAATTGCATTTACTTTTAGACAAAATAAATTGCGTACACAAGAAATTCAAGATTCCCTTAACCTAGGTTTAATGTAAAATGGACGCAAATAAACAAAATATAAATACAATTAACTTACTTAAATCGCATAAAAATTAATAATTGAAACTGAGTTAAAACGATTTACAGCAATTGTACAAGTAGGTAAACAATAGTCAGTAACCGAAGATCATCAAACCGCCGAATCAAGATCTACGTCTACAAAAGGCTATAGATCAAAATAAGAGAGGTAAGCGCACTTGCTCACTAACAAAATCAATTAGGCAAACAGATGAAGAAAGCGTCAAAAAATGCGAAGACGCAGCATCAATAAAAACATGAAGGTATGCTATGAACCGCCAACTACAGTTGGAGTTATCCGCCGCTCTACTATAGGTAAAGTTGGTCAAGAGAACTGAAGAGCCACTACAAATTCAAAATGTAACAATCTACAATTGGTGACTCCATGGTCACGCTGGATTAGATTAAAAATGATCCAACTAGCTGGAAAAGGTTTCTAACCAATCGATTGAGACAGATAAACAGTATCACGAAAAGAACTACGGGCCAATATGAGAACAGAAGATAACGCAGCAGACGTATTTTATAGAGGTACAACAACATCCATACTATTGAGCAATATGGTGCATTATGGTGGAATAGACCGGGTTGGTGTAACGTAAAAAAACCATAAAAGCCGAACTCACCACTGATCTTGAAATCAAGAGCTTCCTAGCAGTGGTGAGAAAAAAAAACGACTTCGCAAAAGGGTTTTCAGTATTAACACAACTGACTCGCGTGACTGCATACCGCAATAGATTTATAAACAAGTACAGCAACAAACCTGAACTAAGAGGTGATTTATAGCTTCAGGGCATTAGCATAAGACGCACCTTTAAAGGATAAGAAAATACATAAAGACAATAAGATGTCATTAAAAACATACCAAGATCAACAAAATACTTATCTTTTTTGGGTTTTTTGTCATGGTGTATTTTAAATTATACAATCTAAACGTTTCGATAACACTTATAGTTATCTTCCTCAGTAGTAATATCTGTTAAAAATTGTTAAAGATATTGTAAACAATTTTGTCAAAGTTGAAAAATTAAAACATAAACATAAGCCTGCTATTAATATAACAGTTTGAGAAACTTATAAAGCCAACTATAAAATTAAATTTTAGTAAAGAATATCTAGGTCATTAAAAATTAAATATTGTTAAACTGCCTTAAAGATGACAAACCAGAACTCTCTCTACGGCGAAAGCTAACAATGAAATTTGTCAGCCAAAAAACACATTTAACAAACTTTAATCAAGTTAGGATGTAAGTGTAAAGTTGTGAAAAACTTCAATTTAAAAATGATAGAAGCATTCACAAGTTTAAACATGACATCAAAAAATAATCCAGTTAAATCTAACAAAGAGATATCTTTATCAATAAGTGTAAGTGTTATTAACAATGAAAAGCATAATGCAGGACGTTTTTTGTCATTTTTAATTTTAATCTTAATTTCAACTACTTATGTTAAATTATAATGCTGTGGTAATTTAACATATAATTGGTAAAGCATTTGCTTCAAGTTCTAGGAAAAACACAACAAAAGACCTAGGTTTCTTGCTGTGTTTTTCCCAGACATACCACATACCTGAAAATGTTAAGGTGCTCAAGGTATGTCAGCGTACCTCATAGGCCTCCTAGTAGCCATAAAACGGGAAACTCTTTCCACACTGTATCCGCACCACAACTCCTGATCTTATTATTTACATATGCTTTTGTCATTTTGAATGGCTGCATTAATGTAGCTTCATAGGGTCTTAAGTCACGTGTGGCTACATTTTTTTTTTTTGATATTAGTATATTTGGGCATTATAGGTAGACTTTTAAATAAATGTTAGCTTCCCGTGTAATCTATTTTAAAACGTTGCTATCGTAATTTCGTTGAAAGGAAATGAATTCGTTTCGAGAATTGTTTTGTAGCTTAAAGAATTTAAGAAACATAATATTAAATGTTTTTCGGCTTGAATTTATTTTGTTATTGCGCTGCATGTTTTGGGTCTCGTAAAGCGGATAGTGGATTCTACGTGTTTAATAGCTTATGAGTTCATTTATGTTATTGGGGAAAGTATAGAGGCTTTAATTAAATAATGACAAATAGGATATTGGTTATCTCATTTCTAGTTATCGGATTTTGGTCGTGGGGCTTAAATGTTGTTTCTCTCGCAAGAAACGTTCAGTTTGCATTTTTAGTATAAAACTGTTTAGTGGTAGTTGTTAGAGATGACATGGTTTTAGCGGAGTAAAGGGATTTTATTTTGGTTCTTGGTAGTTAGTCAGTAAGAGTTGCTTGCGAACTTGGTACGAGTGATGAAGTGAACCGTGTGCGCAAGACATACCTACAATTTAACCAAAGGTTATCTGAAGATATCGTTAAGAAGTTAACATTTCAATGAATATGGATTATAGTTTAAATTCAAAACCCCGGGGAGATTTTTGTGTTGGTGTTCGTCGATTAGTAGTAACAATTCCGCCGGGTAATAGTACCTTGCCTTTGGAAAAGCTTGCGCTGGATTGTTGTTATTCACCCCATTATACCCACACCCTGTTTTAGGCAATCAATTGCTTGTAGATAAACAGTGTTAAAGAATTTTGTATGTATATAACGAATAGTTACGGATAATTAAGTTGTCGTTTATGTTAATAGAGCTAGGTGAAACAGTTAATAAAAGACGCCTGGACTAGGTTGAAATACTTCGCAGTTCCCTTGCGATTGTAAAAGAGTGCGTTAGTTTACTTGACGATATTAAGAGTTTTCGTGCACTGCGTTCTTGTGCAAAGAACAAATTGAAGATTCAATTGGTATTTTCCGAACAAATTAACGATGGGACAATTGTATAAGAATTGCATCTTGTCGATGTGAGCTGAGAAAAGAAAATCTGTGCAAATTTAAGGTAATTACCTTTCTGTCTTTTTTGTGGTTTCAATAAAAGCCGTAATTGTATTTAGGTAATCAGATAAACACGCTTTTTGTTGCATAGTACCGTATAACGCCTTTCAGGCTAGCGTATACATTACCGAAACGTATCCATCCTGTCCTTCGTGATCTTCACGTTATTGTGTGTTATTATTATTTTTATTTTGCACTGACATTTGCATTTTAAAGCTTATCGAATTTATGTTTTTTATGTATTCAATATGATAATACTTGGGACAATAAAAATTAAAGTTTAAAATTATTTAATTTTGGAATTTTGAACTTGCAAGCTTCAACCAATTCGTTACATTTGTTATTGAAATTTTAAGTAAGTTTGCATATCACTTCCTTTCGGAAGAGAATTTATTGGTTTTTGACTTTAAAATAACTGTACATATTCATTGAATATTATTTTCTTATTATTATTATAATGTATAGCGTTAATGAACTTTGGGCGTATTATTTCATTATTGGATGTAACATTACATGTGATTTTCGCCCTCTCTCAGAGAACTATCATTATTTTATATTATAAGACTGATGACCATTACAGTTGGTCTTACAGCACGTTATTTTGTCTTGATTGCGTCTAAGTATGTTGAATCCTTTACTGACAGCACTGGCCCTGAAGCCCTTTTGCTGATTTACCTGGTTAACACTACGAAAAGTAAGCAATTTTTTGTTTGTTTTGAACATTGCTGTGGAGTACTAGCGTTTTTTCGTGTGCTAATTAATCCCTTATTTTTTATTTTAAACAAACCTTCTGATATATAACTTTTCCAGTTTTTACTTATTTTATTCTATTTACCCTAAGTTAATTGTAGAGGACTTTAATTAAAACATGTATATAAAAATCACAAACACAAATTAAAACATAGCAATCAGGAATGAGGTTTGACAGATGTTCTTCAAAATCTAGAAACTAAGCTAGTGATTCATTTGGTGGTCTATAAATTGTACAGATAATGTATTTTTTATTATTCATTTGACAACTTACCCATAAATGTTCAAAACTGTTATATGTATTCAACACATAAGTTTCGACATTAAAAAAAGACTTATAAAACTCCACCACCTCGTCCTTCTCTATCAAAACGTTTTTCACTGTAGTTAACTATGTGTAAATTTTTAACTTAACATTAGAATTTAGATATGATTGCGTTGCGGAGAGAAAATCAAATTTATTTTCAAAAATAATATCTTTAAACTTCACTTTTTTTTAAAGTAATCGGACATTTAATTGAGCCATTCTTCACTTATACACAAAGGCAAAAACCAATAAAATAAAATAAAGTACCTGAACAAAATAATCGATCGCGCTGGAACCGACCTAATGTCTAAACAGTACTTACAAAGGTAATTTAGTTTTACTAATTTAATCACCAGCAAAATTATTACATAGAACATTTACAAATTTCCATGTTGCACAATTGGCGCTAAGTTTAATTATTTTGCACCTGATCTCAAATTATGTTTAAGCTCTAAATTTTCTTGGAGTACTTTGAATTCATTAGCCGCTTGCCAATGAACAGTTCTGCTGCTCTGGGTACCTGGGTTGACTTAGTTCACTTTTTTTATTGTTCTATTGGGGCGTTCTAATTGACCTGTAGTAATCTTACACAAACGTGTTTCATAATCTGGTGAGGGTTAATATTAATTATTTTTGCTTCAAATATCCTAGCCTTTATTAACTTTCTTAAAGAAAATTACTGTAACCTTCTCGAAACAGAAACAAACAACACTTCAAGTTAGTGAAGAAGATTTTCGGCGAACTAGTAATGGTAAGTACCTCAAAAGCTTCACTTGAATAGGAATTAGGAATGCTATTGGTGTAATTAATTGTTTAAATAAGTAACTATCAAATTCACAAGAGTTGCCTGTGTATCATTGCCTCAATTATTTTGTAAGAACAAAATGTACAGCACATATATTTTGTTTTACATGTAAGTTGTTTGTACAATCTCTTTTGAACAACCGAAAAATCCATGGTAAATTCGAACGTACTCTTCTAGCTCATCAATAGTATGGAGACCCACATGGATGTGTTAACTCAGCCAATTAAATGAAAACACGTATGGAATAATATAGCTAATGATCTGAGTAGTACAGGTTACATCGTGACTAATGTAGTGTGTCATAGTAAGTGGAAGATTTTATTAGTAACTACAATGTAGCAAAAGATAACAAAACCAAGACATATAGAACGGATTCTTTTTTTTCTTGAACAAATGAATACCTTGCTCGGGGATAAACCCACCAATTCTTGCACTCATACCTTAGAGTCTAGTAATTTACTAGTAGATGACAACATTAATTCCCCAGACGTATCCGAATCCTTAAATGCAAACAGTGGAACTACTCTTGTTAGAAATAGGAAGATAGGACGAAATATGGATTCGGATATCAAATTACCTAAAAGAAGAGGAATATAAGAGGAGATATTTAACCGTAAAATGGCTCTACAAGAGCCCAATCTGTGTGAGAAAAGAACAATAACACTTATGGAACAACTTCTACATCAATAAATATTGTACATTAACATAAAATGAATATGTACTTTACAGTTTCTTAAAAACAAAACATTAAAAGCTATGTACAAATATTAAATTTAAATCATTTTAAGATTAAAATCGATACATTGCTGTTACAAATGTTGATGACATCGGAATACACTAATATTTACGTTATCAAAAAAAAAACACTTTTATCTTAAAAATTTTCATTGTTCTTTGTACAACAAAAAAGTGTTTTATTACCAACACGATTTATGTCTGATAAAGAAACAGCTCTCGAAACGCCAATTCTCTTCTATTGTCTCCTTCAATAACATCGCTCGGGACGTTATTTAATTCATCTGTTAAGTCACACAGTTCAATGTATGTGACATCATTATATTGCATGCAAACATTATGAAATACACAGCATGCCATCACACTTTTGACTATGGTCTGTATACCTTCATTAACCTTGGCGTAATTAAGGAAACGTTGAAGCGATCAGCAATTTGTTTGAAGATTTAATTATTCACCAGATACCATGGTGTACGTAGAAACGATTCTTCCACCTTTTTTCTTCCTCACTGGCCACATGTAGCTATGAAGTTGCTGGACCCTAAGTGCCCTAGTACAAAACATGCTCTTAATATTGCTTAGTAGTGAAACCAGTTAATTAGCTGAGTTGATTGGTTTATTTACACAGTTTTTACAGTTTTTGCTTTTATAGCTTGACATTTCGGAAGCGGACTCTGCTTCCGTCATCAGGCTTAGTCCTGAGAAGGACTGTCTTCGCACTTGAGTCGAATTCATATGTTATGATTTTTCCCAAGCACTTGACTACTCTCAGATTGGAACTTGGTGCCTTTCACTTGCTAGTCTGACACCTTTACCGTTGAGCCGCTAAGTAATCCAATATATATATATATATATATATATATATATATATATATATATATATATATATATATATTCAATTTGTATTCAGAAGATATAATACAAGAAGCACTGGTAAATCAGAAAACAACGGGAGTGAAAGTTAATGGGAAGGTTATAAACAACATCAGATATGCGGATGACACAGTACTAATAGCAGAAACCCTGGAGGAACTACAAAGCTAATAGATCTAGTAGTACGGATCAGTGAAGAAAGGGGGCTCACACTTAACACCAAAAAGACTAAATTCATGACAATCACAAAACACCAACAACAGAGAGAGACATTATGGATCAAAGGGGAGCCAGTGGAAAAAGTCTGCAAATACAAGTACTTGGGAACAATTGTAAATAACAATAATGATTATTCTCCAGAAATAAGATTAAGGATCGGAATGGCTAGAACGGTGTTTAGTAAAATGAGGAATGCATTAACCAGAAGAGATCTTAGTCTACATCTTAAAATCAGAATGCTTAAATGTTACGTATTTCCAGTACTATTATATGGAATGGAAGCCTGGACGCTTAAGAAGTGCGACACTGACCGGCTAGAAGCATTCGAGATGTGGACATATCGAAGAATCCTCAGAATAAGCTGGGTGAGCAGAACAACGAACAAGGAGGTATTGAGAAGAATGGGAAAGGAGAAGGAAATAATCAACACAATTAAAATCAGAAAATTGCAATATCTGGGCCACGTGATGAGAGGGGAGAGGTATACACTGTTGCAAACCATTATACAGGGAAAAATACAGGGTAAAAGAAGTATAGGAAGAAGACGCATCTCCTGGTTGAACAACCTAAGGCAGTGGTACAACAGTAGCTCTGTGGAGCTGTTCAGATCCGCAATTTCAAGGGTAAAAATCGCCATGATGATAGCCAACCTTCTTAAGGGAGACGGCACGTAAAGAAGAAGAATATATATATATATATATATATATATATATATATATATATATATATATATATATATATATATATATTCGAACAATAAACTTCTGCGCAACCACGCAAAAGTTTATTGCGCATTTTGCGCCGTAACTTATTGCGCAGGTGTATTGCGCTTAAGCTCTTCGCGCAGTATTGGAATCCATATGAGTTGCATTCCCACACTAGCTTGGCTTATTGGATTTTCTGCTAGTGCGATGTATGTGGCATCTTTGAGTTTCCGACGAGTTGTGTTCTCGGCATTTGCCACTATCTGTATGTTATCCCATTGAATACGGTGGTCTTCGTTCCACGGTGTTCGACGATTCTTGATTGTTCTGTTTCGCCCTTGCGGACGTTGTTCTTACGTTCCTGTGCTCTGACTTTGAGTGGTCTACTGCTCTCCCCTATGTATGATGTGCCGCATTAGCATGGTAGGTAGTATACAAAATTCTTGGAATTCTGGTCTTCATTATGTGGCATGGTTTTGGTTAGTACTCCCCTGAGTGTTGTTGACGACTTGAAGGCAATGCAAAGTTTAGAAATTGCAAAAAGAAAGTGCTACTTTTAGATAAGCCACAATAGGATATCATACGTTTTACAATTTACTAGACCTTTCTAGCACTTTTGTAGGCTTAAGTAAACAGCGCGCGATCCCGCTTATGAGCAGTATCAAGTATAAAGTCTAGCGCGAGAACAATTTGCTTACGACGGTGTCTTGTATGTATTTCTTCACTCACATTTCATAAATGTGTGCTGCAAGTGGAACCTGAGAAATCTTAAATGGTAGAGGTATACAAGGTTCTATTAAATCTAAAGCAACAATTAATAGAACGAAGAAATGAACTCTTTTTGTCAAATCAAGTTAATACTATGCTAGTAGATTTGGTAAAGCCGTAATTCAATTTAAAACGTCAGTGACCATGCTTTATACCACTTGTATAGGCAATTTGGATAAATGGACGCAACACTAAAAATTCGTAAGCGTTTCATTGGGCATTGCAAAAAAAAGAACCTCTGTGGTCAAATGTTGGAAACTCATTAACTGCTTTTCAAAAACAGCACTTTATTGCCTGAACTTAAGGAAACGTTGAAGTGATCAGCAATTTGTCGGAAGGTTTCATTATTCGCCGAATTCCATAGTGTAAGTAGCAACGATTCTTCCACAGAGACCTTTTTCTTCCTCCATGGTAACCTGTAGGTATGAAGTTGCTAGCCCCTAAGTGACCCAATAAAAAATATGCATGTATTCATTCATGTGTACGTAGTAGTGACATACAAACCAATTAATATTTCAATTATAGATCTTCTAAACCTAAAATGGCTTTAGAACGTTACAACACTGTAGTTTTTCACAAGTAACACTGCATATCCTTCGATTTTATATACGTGCAGAGTTTTGTATTAAATGATCATCTAAAGCGTTGTCGCTGGTTTACTCACTGCTACTGTCACCTGATAATAGAAAGGGTGGGAATGCAAATTATACAACTTAATTTTTCTGCAAGAAGCATTCCATATAAATTCAATATCGTAATTTTGTAAAAGCTCTATTTATTTTAAAGTTATTCATTTCAATAAATTATGTCAGTGTTGTTCCACTATGGCGATCATTCGACCCGCTTTATACGGGATAGTCCCTTTTTTTAAATACATCATTTCGTATATGTAATTATTCTAATAAGTTACGTAAATGCTTCGTATTTATAAAGAAATCCATTTATTGTCCCGTTTTTTGACGTTTCTTTATTTAGAGGAATTAATCAAAGTCTAGAAACAACGAAAAAGACAGCGAGACCTTCAGATAATACACAATAGGATAACATCACAAGTTCTACAATTTACAAAACCTTTTTGCACTTTTGTCCCGCTTATGAGGCAGTATTAAATATCAAGTCTAGCCCAAAAAGAATTTGCTTACGACTTGTACATGTGCAAAATAAATATACCTGTGCGTGTAAATAGATATAGTGTAAATAGTTCGTTAGTTATGGTTAAGTGTAAATAAACAAATGTTTTTAAATAAATAATCGTTATAGTGTAGTGTGTTTCTAAGACGTTAGAAAATAAAAAAATGCGAAAAAGAAAGTGTATATTTAATAGAGATTTGTAAAGTGAATATCTATTTATCAAAAAGACAACCTCAAATAGTGATGTGAAGTGTTAAAAATGTTGTGCACGTTTTTCACTTGAGAAGGCGTATATTGTTCAACAATTATCGACATTTAAGCATCAAAAGGCAAATATTGCTGCTTCTATTAGTAGCAAAGTGTCGAATTTTTTTTGTTAAGGACACATTTGGAAACAAAGAACAAAAGCTAGCTGCGATTGAATGTACTTGGTCATACCACAACGTGATCCACAATCTGCCCTCTTGTTCTATGAATTACTCTAGTAATCTAATAAAAAGTTGCTTCCAACAAGAATTTGCATGTGCTAGAACCAATGTGGGTACATTTTACAAAAAGATCATTAGACTCCATACAAAATGAACCTAGAACGATAAATTTTGTAACAATCTGTACAGATTGTTCAAATCACGGGAGTGTAAAAGTAAGATATTTTATGAAAGGCAATACACAAGTGAGTAACGGTTCGCTCGCCATTTTATTACCTATGCACTTTTAAAAACCGAAGTAAAATACAAAGGGCATAGGTCCCCGTGAAAAGTATCACTAAATTCTTTCGTGTCAATTCTGGAAAGTCTAGAATATCTTGTGACGTCATCTCTCGAAACTCCCATTTCCGCCGGTTTCAATTATTCTTTTCCACTTCTTGCTTTAATGTAGTTTTAGGTACCATTTTATTATCGAGTTTTTGATCTAGGAGATGGAATTTCTCTTTTATGATTCCGTGAACCGTTTCTACAACTCATCTCAATTTTGTTATAAACCGGGAATTGTTTGAGTCTTCGACTGTGAATTGGAGTTGCTTACCCTTAAATGCGGGCATTAAAACTGCCAAACCAAGCTCTTCCAACATCTCGGAACCCTCTATCCACAATGAGAGTATCGCCCTTTTGTAGAAAAGTCTTCATGGGATGTGATGATCTTAAGATGCCTTTGAGTATTGGAGTATTGGTGCACCATTTTTGTTCGCTGTTTATAAAGTGGAACTTTTTTTTGCATTGAGTAACTATGTTCTTTGATATGCAGTGTTAGAACTTTTTTTATGCCGAATGTAGGTCCCATCATAAATAAATATTAATTTGTCAGATTGCTGCAACTTTTTCGCCATGAGAGATGTTTGATTTTGGATATTTTCTCGAGAATTATTTTCAAAACCGAATTTTTTAGGCAGAATGTCTTTCTCAAAAGATTTCAGTGCCGATTTCTTTATATCCGAGATCTGTTGCGAATACTCAAGTCCAAGTATGGAGGGAAGTGGTCTATTAGAATTACCAGTCCTGAGTTTGAAGAGAAAAACTATTAGGGCTTGTGTAAACTGTTCTAACATCGGTATTTCTCATAGACGTTAACATATTCCGTAACTGTGTCACTTGTTCCCATGACAAACTCGTGAAAACCTGAAGACCTTCCTCTGAAAAATTAAAATCACCAAGTTGGCACATTAAAGTCCGGTCAGATAAATTAGCCATTTTGTCTATAAAAAGACGGATTTCGGATACGCGGAAAAAATACTTGTATTCTGGATTCGAAAAACCGTAATCTCGTTATCATAAAAACGATTTTTGTTGTTGGCAGCATACATTTTTGAATAGAACGATCAGTCTCCTATCTGTAAATACTTGAAACCTGGCTACCAACGGAACGGTAATGAGATTTATTAGCTTTATAACCACAAATGAAACAGTACTTGTGGGTTGATATTACACAAGGGAAACTCAACTCTAAAAGCTCATTTTGGCCGTTTGCATTATTTGAGTATTTACATTGCAGAATAAATGTTGGATCTTCAGTTGAGGAATGAGTGTTTAAGTCGGATGATTGTGGAGTTAATGATCCACAATTATTGGATTGCTAACAAGATGGAGTACCATGGCATTCTGGTAATTGACTGTTTCTTGTTGCCATCTCTGGGGTATAAATTTTTTGGATCTTTTTCCTACAAAAATCGCATTCAACATCTCCAAAGGATATACTGGGATACAAAACTTGAGCTCTCAATGAATTTTCACGCTTCTCGATGACCCATGTTCTATTCACAATCAACTTATGAAAGTACTTTGGATAGGCAGCACACTTCTTGTTATTTTGCCGAATCGAACCAACAGCTGACATGGCGAAAGAACAGCAGACTCAGTGGAAACTGAAATATCAATAGATTCACAATTACGTATAATCAATTTATTGTCACATGTTATTATTTCACGAACTTTTTACTTCTACAAACGTGCAATATGGCACTTAAATATTCATATTATGCATGTATCGTTAGTTTAAAATAATATTACGATTTTTCTTCAAAAAAAAACATTTAATTTGAGAAAGGGAAAGTCTATAAGACATTTTGAGCGTTGATAGCCGCATGACAAAATGCCTCATATTAAGAGCCTGTTCGGACAGATGAGGAACTAAGAGAAAAATGAAAAACTGATATTCCAAACGTTTCGAAGCAAAAATTGAAAACATCTCTTCCCGAGGTTCTCCTGATAATAATTTACCTCCACCTTTAAGGAGGAGTTATTTGGAGTTTTCCTGGCAGAAAAATCTTATTATCGCCGAGTTTTTCACAAATAATAAGATTATTCCGGAAGGAAAACTCGAGAGAATCTCGGAAAGAGCGACTATTTTGATTTTTGCTTTGAACCGTCTCCCATATCAGTTTTCCACTTTTTTCCATGAGATGGAATCACCTTAGTTACGCATCATTCCGACAGGCTCTTAAGTAGTAACTGCTCCACCTGGGATGCTTAAGTATGAAATGTTAAGTATGTATTCAGATTGGGAAAAACTATGCCAAATTGTGACAGCTAAGAGTAAGCACAATTATACAGAACCACAATGAACCAAGGAAAACTCGGAATAAAAATTAGTAAACGGTGGAAAACCATAGAAAATAATGAGAAACTATCACAAACTGTAGGCACTATTGAATACCATGGGAAACTATTACAATCTATAAACGTATCCAGTAAAATATGATAGTTTACGATCAGTGTACCACACATAACCATGGTAAATTATAGTGATACTGATAAAGTAAATCCTGAGAAAATTTTTGAAAACCATAACAAATTATGGCAAACTATAATAAACTATGACAAACTCTGTCAATTTAAGATCGTTTATCGTGGTTCTTCACAATCTGGAATGAGCATAATCGTCTTCGGACTTCATCATACGACGGGAAAAATGTATTAAATGTTCACCGCATTATTTTATGAGCTTGCATTCCCACTATTTGTTGTAATTAGCGAGAAAGCTCAACAAGCATACTGGAATGTAATATATGATTAATAATATCAAGATATTTAATGGTCTGGCAATCGTAAATGTTGAAAAACTTGAGTGAACAGGTAAGTAACAGAAATCTGGGTTATATTACGGTTATATAAATGGCAAAGGGGAGGATTTAAATTTTTTTAGCCCCTTTATACCACTTAAAATAATTTTTGCGATGCACCATCAAAAAGAGCATTAAAATAGCTGAAAAAAATGTTTTCATTTTTTTTTGCACCTCTAACACGTGGGCGATACAGGACTCGAAAAAGTTGAAATTGGCGCCAAAAATCAGTTTTAGGCCCTGAAAATCAGGAAAAAATTGAGCTAATGGGCGCCTCTGAGACCAATCGAATGCCGCAAACTCTATCGAAAAATGTCGACTTTAGCTCGAGAAATCGTTAAAATACTGAAAAACCGATTTTTGGCAATTGCGCCCTCTAGCGGCGACCTTGCGAACTAAAACTTGGGTCAATTGATCTCCTGTTGATATCACGTAGAATGATCTATGTCAAAGGTATATTCAAGAAGGGGGACTTTTCACATTCTTATCCAGCTATGCACTATAAATAGATTTTCTTTGACACTATTACATTATGACATGGACGCCTAAAGACTTAGCATAAACAACCACTACATTTGCCTCTTAGACTACAGTCACTTTTTTATTTAATTTATAAGAAATTTCTCTTTCTACTTCCCCTTACTGAGAAGAATTTAATACTCCTCAGACTCTTCGGGTGATGCGTCAATGTCCCGTATTTTCTTTTTACATAAATGGTCACTTTATGTTTCACCTACTTATAAAATAATGTACTGCATGCTTACCTTTATTCCTTATAGGTTAATAATCTGTGAACGTTCCATTGGTAACATTTTAGTGCAAATTGTGAACTGATCTGAACACGATCTTAAACGTGTCTGATTTGAGTGGTTAACAGTTCCTTGGAAAGCTGCTATTTATAGCGCATTTCAACTCCAATTCATTGTCATTGTGGTGGGTAAAGTGAATCATACTTTGACCAAAAAACTCGGGTACCCGTTGATGGAGGAACATTTGCAGATGCGGTTTATATTTTAGAAGGCTCTAAGGATCTTAGTTAATTTTTAATAATTTCAGGCAGTATATGTTTTCGTATGCGGCTTAAAAATGGGCACTCTGTATATACATACAAGTAAATGGAAAGTAATTTGTTCAGTATATTATCTAAAACACTTTTATCTTAAATTCCGCAATGCGTAGCTCTTATCTGCAATAAAGAGTATTTCGGCAAATAAAAAAAAATATTCAATAAAGGAAATAACAAGAATACTTACAAAAGCGCTCATAAGAAATTTGCGACAGTAAGTGATCTCATTTCGAAACCTTAAGATAGGAATAAAGAGTATAAGCGTATTTGAAAAGTGTAAATTTAAGTATTTAGGGGCAATATAATGATAAAAGAGGTGTATCGAGCAGTGCGAAACATTCTAAAAAGCGCGTTCTGTAAAAATTTGATTTAACCAGGCCGTAGATTAAATTAATTAATTGATAAAATAAACAACAGAGCGGAAAATAATGCAAGATACAGCAACATAATATAAAGGATCTTATATGGAACAATTATACATAATAAATCGATAAATGTTGACTATTAAACAACCCAGCAGATTGGTAATCGTATACAACGGAGCAAAACAAGTCACACTAGAGACAACGACGTCGTCACATGATTGCAGTTTACGAACCAAGAAAAACATCCTAGGTCTAAAGAGGGATAGGACAACAACTGTAATTGGAAGCTAAGTCACACATATCGACATAACATAAACGACTACATTTAAAAATTCATAACAGTAAGACAGAAGACAATCTGGAGCAGTTGCGG
Organism: Vesta saturnalis; assembly: GCA_036346205.1. Taxonomy (NCBI): domain Eukaryota; kingdom Metazoa; phylum Arthropoda; class Insecta; order Coleoptera; family Lampyridae; genus Vesta; species Vesta saturnalis. The sequence goes on from JARFJB010000683.1 coordinate 883,733, forward strand.
AAATCGTAAGAGAAATACAGCAAGGTTTTCGAACCACTTCTTGGACCTCACCAGCACTCACGTGTTTTGTATGCGTGGAAAGAAAAACAACCGTCATCAGAACCCACGGTTTAAGTTCAAAAGAACCATTATGCACATCACCTAAAACAGAGGGCCAACAGCAGTCCGATTTCTTGAAATGATTCCTGGTCCTTTGATTCCTTAAGATGGTAAACAATAGACAGTGACCAGCGATCGTCCAACCACCGGATAAAAATTTACATCTGTACAACAACAAGGTCAAAATCAAGTGAAATGACGCTGTGTGACGCTAGAACACACAACAAACATCCAGAATAAAATCCAGTGTAGTAGTAGTAATAAATAGACACCTAAATCTGTTTTATTATAATAAAAATTGAGCTTATATACAAAATTTACACCCTGAAGTATCAAAAGTGTAATTATGGTGATAGCTTTATTTGGTAATATTACATTTAATTTTGTTTAATATAATGACTGACTGCATAAAGTAAATAATACACCCGAATAAATTATTAAATAATTGCCATTTAATTAATTAATTGGCCGCGTGCCAGGCATCTACGGTTCACTTCGCCGCTTTCAAGGAACAGTAGTGGTCACTGCAAAGCACACCATTACAAAATAAGAAAGCGGTTAAAAACATTCCTTGTCAGGAATAAGAAGACAGTCAGATCCAAGGATGCAGTATGACCAACAACATCGTGGAAGATATACAGGAATACATAGCAAGGATATCAAGGGAATACAGAGTAAAAACAGCAATTAAGCGATGACAGAAACCCAACTTCACATATAGGAGTCAACCCCGAAGACTATCCGAAGGAACAAGAACAAAAATAGGGTAGTAAAATTAAATTAATCTATTTGCTTTCTTAATTTCCTTAATAAAACCCTCCCTTTTCTGTTGGACCTCCAACTTTAAGCCTTAATCCAGCGGGGTGTGAGGCTACACCTCAGTTGTAGTCTATCTACAAGAATACAAAAAAAAACCGTTTGCAATGTATTGCATTTCCCTGGTCTACACAACTAACAACCATAATAAAACATGCTAAACCCACACCTCCCAGTCCCCTGAGTTTATCATGCTAAACCTACAACACACGTACAAAAGTTACATCCGATTAATACTCGACTACCGTGCTCTATAGTATGCAACCTTAAAAACCAACCAGCTAAAACCCCTCTCCTCCTGCACAAGGACAGTACTACGCATCATACACAAACTACATCACAGAGACCCTAACCAACCAATCATAAAACACGCCAACATTCTACCAATAACTGACAGATTAATAACACTACAAACCAAATATACAAATCGCAGGGTAATTTGTGGCACAATCCCAACCAAACAAATACTACCAATCCTATTCCCCAACAAACCACGACTACCACGACAATGTAAAACCAAATTTAAACATCTCTTAACTCTCCAACTACAGAAATTGAACGACTTTTCAGGGGAGTTCGAATAGCTCCTCGACAATACCCCATACATCCTAAGATAACTCCAATGTCCAAGATATAAGTGGTTGTGACCACCACAATGAAAAAAGGACAACTCTATCTATCTATATTGCAACCAATTACCCTCTAACCTATTATATCTCAATCATTTAAAATAATTACATTTTTTCCCATACAACAAACGCGTCAAAATTGTTACCACTTATAATACACAAACAAATACAACACAACCCTCTACCATGGCTGAAGAAGGAGACGATCCCTAAACTGACCGAAGATTAGAGTTGGAAAAACTAAATTCCAAATATCTCCAAAAAAACTAATAAACGATTAAAAAAAAGAATGATACTTACTTACTAATACTTTATTTACATAATTTACAAAAAATTTTGCAAAGTGCTTGCTATTTACATTTTCCATCTCTATTTACACTTATTATGGTCTCTCCTTGCTTTACTTTACTAACACTAACTTCTTCCCTCTTTTCTCTTCTCCCCTTAACTGTCTTCTTCTGTTCCATGTTTCTTGCATCCACTCCGCACCCCTTCCTCCTTCTTCTAGTGTCTTTTCCACCGTCCTCTCCTACTCCTTTAAGTCCCTTCATTCTTTGAGCATGTACTTAATCGACTCTGTCTCTTCTCCGCACAGCCTACATTTTCTCTCTTCGTCCCTTTTCCAGTACCTGTTTTCCTGTTAGGTATAAACTGGCAGTAAAACGAGATAACAGATAAACTTGGCTTTGCACGACTAGCCAGCGGTCGGGTGTGAGTCAGATGTTAATTAATTTTGTACACCGAAGGATAGTATACCCTACATAAGTCAAAATAGGGGTTGAAATCGTCATAGAACCGGAAATGAGCGCCAGGGTATTTGAAATGTCACAATAGGGGATGAAATGCCTAATTACGATAGTTCATAGCTCGCTTAAAATACCCAAATAACTTGCTTACCTATACGTAATCTCCACAGGCGGCTCCAGGAACAGTAGATCTTTCGCCAACCGGAAAGGCTTCAAAACTAGTATTTGCACGCTTAAATAAAATAATAGCGTGTCGCAAAAATCAATCACTTCTTTGATAAACAAACATCTCTAGTCAAGTAACGTTAATCCAAAATCTCAATGTGTAAAATACTTTCACCTCACCAAACAAAAAAAAATCTAGTAATATATTAATGAGAATAAAAACGTTCTAACTGTGTACACAATCGTTTGAAATCGAATTCCTCAAATTATGTTTGGTTAAGCTCAATTCATAAACAAAACAAGAAAAATACAAAATTCATCGGTCTTTAAATGTACGTTAAAGTTAAATCATCCTTTGAAAACCTTCGGCCGTGTTTATTTCAGTCAAACTCGATATAATTACGGTAATTTAATGAGCAAACTAAACAATAAATACGAAATTTGTTTGCCCTAGTCCTAACACAAGTCCAATAATCTAAATAAATACAATGTACATAAAAATAAATAATAATAATACAGGAAAAAAGAAATCGGAGACTATGTAATTGTAAATAAATACGATATCAAATCATTTACTTAAGTTTGGCTGGTCCTCTATGCAATAAATCGCCTTTTGATAGATCTACCTACAATTTCGATATAAACGTTTGTCAATTTTGTAAAACATTAAGAAAATACGTTCAAATCAATTTGATTAATTCTCTGCATGAAAGCACTGGGCTTATAAATTTAAACAACAAAATCATCAAGGGTGACCCACTAAAAGAAAAGCCGTGTGTTCATGCATTTACTTTATCCCTAAATAACATCGTAATTGTAAAGAAGAAACTCAAAATTTTATTTAAATTTCGTCAATCACCACATTCAATGAAAAACACAAAAGTTACCTTATATGTAGAGGCCGTTGGTTACACACAATCTGAATGGACTAACACCTCGACGAATCGGTTGTTGCTGGGGATGTTTGCAATATCAAGTAGCGGCCGGTGACTGCCATTAGCTCCTAGCGATGGTTGGTTCGATTTTCAATTGATCGTGTACGTTACTGCCTACATTGACCCGTAATTCGTTCTATAACTTTTTTTGCTTTAACTAAACTCCTCAAACGAAACTATTTAGTGTGCGTTACTTATTCACTTTATATCAATACTATACAAGCTCGGGTTAATACTTTTTAATTTTTCTGAAATTTACAAAAATAGTTTTATTTACTTAGCAGCAGGCCATTTTTTTACAAGCGTACTGTGAACTAAATGATTGTAACCTTGAAACGAATGTTGTATTTTTCTGCAAAGAAAAGCGAAGTCTTCTCCAGAGGGACGCGTGAGCACTAGGTACTTAACACTTAGCGCTGTTCTGGATCTCGATACATATAACCCTAAGGACTAACTGAACGTCACAATAGATTAGCGTCGCGCAGGATGGACCAATATATGATCCCTTATTGGAATTTTGGAAGATGAAGAACACCTTTTTCGAAAGTTCGATCTACACGAGCCTTGATCAACGTCGTTTAGCGATAATTACACCACCCTAAACTATACGCTTCTAGGCCTGTACTTACTACTACTCAGATAAAAAACCTCACTTTCGTCCCCATTGGTTCTCCAACCCCCTCCCAATCTAATTTGCCCAAAAACTTAAGTGTACCACTCCGCGCATACACGAAGTCTAACTCGAAAATCACAGGAAGGATTGCCTTATCAGCAAGCCTGTTTCTACTCGAAATCTTATCTTAGGTAATTCTATATTTAACGCACTAGAATTTACATGCAAAATCGCCTCTAATGCTATGTATTTAAAGTCAAATCTTTCGTGTTCGGAACATATTTATTATTAATCGGAATGGTACCTATCTGGCGGCTAACTAGAACTTTTGCACAAGATGTACCTTACAATATTTGAATACGTTCTTTAATTAAATTTTATATGATGCAATCCCAACTTGATTTAACCAAAATTAAAATACGAAATTTATTTCTACAAATACACTAACAAATGTTTCCATTCAAATTTTAGTAAGAGAGTTTCCCTAAATAGCGATGCTAAAATATAAATCACATGTTCCTTTTAGAAAATACAAAAACAAATTCGTAAACTTTCAAATTACGTAAACGGCAAAAGAAAACATTACAATCGAAAAGTTTCTCCCATCATTAATGCATTATTACATCCCACTACGAGAATCTATACCCCATTCCAAATGTTCGATACTAACAAATAATACTACAAATTCGCAATTTATCGGCAAATCTTGGCGAAATCATGGATACATGGCATCACTTCATTTCGTTTCTACATCTAAATCTCGCTATCATTTTCTTTCTTTCCCTACTCCCTTCCCCATTCAAATATCTGGTTATCCTGTCTCCCTTAATGTTCCTGTAGTTTACATTGTATTTTCCTTCTTTTACCTTCGACCATCTTTCCTGCTTTTGCACATCTCTATCCCTTCTAATTATGTCCTCTCTCACGTTCACTCCTTCCCTTCTTAGTATTTCTACTTCCTCCTTTGCATATCCGTTTCTTTCGTAATATTCTTTCCTGGCTTCATGTCCATATTCTATTCTTCCTTCTCTTATTTATTTCCAGCATTCTTCTACTCATTTCCTCCTCGTACTGTACTGCTCTATTTCCCGCTTCCACCCTTATTTTCTCTACTTGCACCTCCTCTCTAATGATGTATCCTGGTGTTTCTCTTTCCACTCCCAGTATCCACCTCCAGTATTTTTCTTGCAGCCCCTCTATCTCTTTGTATTCTTTCCACCCCCACACTTCCGCACCGTACAGTACCACACTTTTTTATCAATTTCTCAAATAATAATTTTCTTTTCTCTATGTCCATTCCAAACAGTCTTTCCCCTACACACCACACTTGCCCTATTAGCTTGTTCCCTTTTCTCACTCGCTCTTTTATATGTTCCCCATCTTTATTGATTTGTCCCAAGTATGTGAATTCCTTTACTTGCTGTATCTCCTCATCCCTCCATTTTCATTCCTCCTTTTTCCTTTTTTCACCCTCTTTTCTCTATACCATTACATTAGTTTTACTCCCATTAACTTTCAGATCTTTCCTTTTCAAATATCTGCCCAACGTTTTTAACATCCCCTTCATTGCTTTTCCTTCCCTTGCTAATAACACTATATCATCCACGAATGCCAGCGTCCACACTTTCATTTTCCCCACCACCAGGCCTCCCTCTTGTTGTCCCCTTAATGTCTCCTCCAGGTCTCCAATTTATGCCGCGAACAGACTTGGGCTCAGTGGGCATCCTTGTCTCAGTCCCTTCCTCGTTACAAATCGTTCGCTCAGTTCCACATTTACTCTCACCCTGTTCTTAGTTTCTTCTATCCTTTCTATTATCATTTCACTTATCTTTTTTTTCTTCATGAGCTCCCACAGCTTTTGCCTGTTCACCCTATCGAATGCCGCTGTTATCTCTACGAATACCTCAATATCTCAATCATTTAAAATACTTTTTTCCCATACAACTAACGCGTCAAAATTGTTACCACTTACAAGACACAAACAAACACAACACAACCCTCTACCATGGCTGAAGAGGGTAAAGATCCCTAAACCGACCAAAGGTCAGAGTTGGAAAAACTAAATTTTTTTTTTATGATTGTGGACCTGAACAGGCTAAATTTAACCTATCGTGCTGAATCACTCAGGAACACTTAGGAGGATGGATAGAGGGATAATGAATTGCCAATAGATGCCTATGAACAGCTACCTTAAATTTTCTCATATCATAAGTGAGAGGAAAGCAGGGACTAGGAGATCATTCCAGAGTTTAGAAGACGTGTAGAAAAATGTGGATTGCGCCCGTTTGGTACGACAAGTGGAGATTTGTACTGCATATTGATGATGTGAATGAGCGAACCGAGTGTTTCTCGCAAAGATAGCCCGAGATGGTATCAAAGAATATAATTCAGCAGCACAATAGCCGTTGTAATAACGATAATACAAAGAAAGAACTGAAACCATCCTTCTATGATGAAGGGACTGTATGTGAAAAGTTAAGGACGGGTCATTTATAAGCCTAATCTCTCTCTTTTGAATACGATCAACGATATCGAGAGCGTATTGGGGAGCACTAACCCAGAGGTGAGAATTATATTCCAGATGAGGCCGAATTTGGGCCTTATACAGCAGAAGGAGTTGTCGAGAGGTAAAGTACTGCTTAGATCTGTACAAAAAGCCTATTTTACGAGCAGCTGTTTTGGTAGCTGACAGAAGATGGTCAACCCATGAGAGATTTGAAGATACAATCATACCCAACAGAGTAATAGAGTCTGAAAACTTAAGAACTGAGCCATTCATACTTACAACAGGAAATGATCGTCTTTTATCAAGGAAACTAGAAACCCAGTTAATGAGCGTATAATACGAAATATCTCCAAAAAAAAAAAACTAATAAACGATTAAAGAAAGAATCCTAGTTAATTTTTAATAATTTCAGACTTATTGGAAAGAATCCCATTTTGTTTATTCACTTAGCCCTAGTCGACAGTTTTTGTGCACGGACCTATTAAAAGTAAAAAGACGGTAAGGGTTTAAAAACGGGCACTCTGTATACACAAACAAGTAAATGGAAAGTATATTGTTCAGTATGTTATCTAGAACACTTGAAATTTAAATTTCGCAATGCGTAGTTCTCTTATCCGTAATAAATAGTATTTCGGCAAATAAAAGAAAAGATTCAATAAAGGAAGTAATAAGAATATTTACAAAAGCGCTCGAAAGAAATTTGTGACTGTAAGTGCTCTCATTTCGAAAGTTTAATAAAATAGGAATAAAAAGTATAAGCGTATTTGACAAGTGTAGATTTAAGTGTTTATGCGTAAAAGTATTTAAAGCGTGTAATTATGGAAACCGCAATATAATGAGGAAAGAGGTGTATCGAGCAGTGCGAAACATGCTAAAAAGCGCGCTCTCTAAAAATTTCATTTAACCAGGTCTTAGATTAAAAGAATTAATTAATGAATATGTAAATCGTTTCGAAGGGGAGTTTTAGAAATGTCTAATCAATAAACGTATTTTCATCATGTAAGCGTGTGTAAAAACTATAGCTGTTTTGTGAGGACTGAGTCCGTGGCTGAACAGCTGGCGAATGCTGTAAAAACTTCCCTTAACTCGCCCTATCCCTAACTTTGAATGTTTTTATTGTTGATGAGCATTTATCTGCTCTTATATAGGATTTATTGTTACGATGCTTTTCTTCCTTCTGCCAGCGAAGAAAGTTTGTTATTTTACATTGGGCGCTGTCCCGTATTCGGCAATTCGACGACTATTCATCAAAATTTTAATTTGCATGAATAGCATCGGTTTAAGAAAGTCGTGTTAGTTTATGTTAGCTTGTCTGACGATTTTAGTCATTATTGTAAGGGAAATGTGCGTACATACACCGGGTGTTTATAATGTGATTGCCCATTTGCGGACGCAGCTTATCTCAAGCTCTCTTCCCGTTTGAAAAGTTTATTAGTTATTCCGCATGCGTTATGGCATATAAATCACAGCAACACGAGGCTTCTTTGTAATTAACCATGTTGCTCTGGATGTTTCTCTAAAGCGGTGATAATAATTCAGCACGCTTGAAAGGTAAATGTCGACGCTTCAAAATGTAACAGAGATTTTTTAAATCGGACGAAAAATTGAGCGGTAATCTTCAGTTCATTACGGCAGTGTCCCGATTTTGTCGGTGTTCACCAGATTGTGGATAGTGACGCTCCATTTTGCTATATAAAGTCAGGGATATGCTTTGACAAATGATAGCTGAAAGAAATAAAAGGACTTTTGATGGCTCGCTGGAATCCCGCACCTCCACTAGAATAAAGCCTATGAATAATTTCCACATTTCTTGTCTCAAATTTCTTTATCTCTTTTGCTACACGATTCTGAAACCGCTCGGATATTTTATTCATTCTACTCTATGTCGAGTTGAAAGAAAGTTTATGATTCTCATTGTCCCGTTGTTTAAATAAATTTGAAACAACCACTTCAGCATCCACGCAATTACCCAGTTTACTTAATTGCTTTGACGACCCTAAAAATTTATCCTAACGTAGTGTCACAAAATTTATGGTGAGCTTTCCATCCATTTTTATGTCGATGAATTTTACCTAGTTAAGTGCTGTAAGCTTTTGATAAATTAGAGTCATCATACTTTCTAACTTTATTTAAGCGAAGATTGGGATTTTTATTTCCCCTAAAATATGAATATAAGTTTTGTTCTTTATTTTTATCATTTTGTCTTCTCAGAAAAGTGTTAAGTACATTTTTTTTCTTTAATTAATTGCGACTTAATAAAAACCGGCAAATATCCACAAATAAAAGCAACCCTCGTTCGATAGTAGAAGTAGCACATGGTGTTTTTACAAATATCGTGGTGGAATAGTGCATTGAGTGCAGAACAAATTAGTTCTACATCCCTTATTATTACATCCCTTTCATTGATTTTCAATATTAATATATGAAAACATTTAGCTGTTAATTATAAACAGGGAATTTGAAACAATAAATCCGCAACAAACCTTTTAATTATATTCAAAAAGGTTTCTATTAATCAATTTTGGCTTTCAAATTCAATTTATGGCTTGTAATGATTCCATAGGAATTTAACATTATTTCTTGTAATAACCTTGTATGGATCCGATACTTAAACTTAATAAGCATGAAAAGGGGGAGAAACAACTCGGCTTGACTCGATTGGATGAAATGAATCGATTTCAAGATAACCTCACAGGTAACGTCACCATATCTTTCTTCTCCCGATATTGATATTGTCTTTGGTTACAATTCCATTTATTTGTAAACGGGCGCAGTTTATGTCTAGATTTTTTTGTATTGTTTAATCCGATTAAAATGTTGCGTTTAGTAAAATTTAGCGAACCTACCAATCATTTTTATATTCTTGGTATAAAGAGGACGCTTTTATTATATAACGTTGAATGTTGATAATCCATGCAAGTTCCGCTGCTATAGTTGACGAACTTTTTCCATTACGGCTAACCGAGATACAATGCAGGCTAGTTCAAAGGGCAGATTAAAAACAACTTATATTGAATGCACAATTTATCATTACTTTAGTAGGAATAAAGTTTTCCAAATTCTTCTCGTGTATGTTTTGGAAATAATTTTATCGCTAAAGTGAATCTTAGGATGGCTGAAATTTATTGTAACACTTGCACAATATAACTTTTCGAAGTTTTTATATAAACTTTTAATAACTTTTGCAATCAATAGAAAATAATGGTTAGTTTTAAGATATTATTTTAATGTACCACATTTATATAAGAATCGACAGTGGTCTAAATGTGTTTAAGATCTCGAACACGCGCTTCCAAGCTTTCATATAAATCATTCGAAAACTTTCAATCAACTTTTTGTCAGCATCTCATATTTTTATCATTTCATAAATTAAAAAATAATTGCTTACGATTGTAAAGGTTTTTAATGTCTATAAAATTTTAAGATCATTTGGAATCCGTGTGAATAGACAAAAAATTAAGGCAATAGCAGGTTCCTTCAGAGTCAAATCCGTTCAGGAATAAAAAATAATTTTAACTATTATTTTTTTGTGTCTGCATTTGTGATATTTCAGAAAAAAATTCATTTTTATTCCATTTCTATTAGACAAATTTAAGTATTTTATTTCACTTCAATAAATTAAATAATTATAAAATATAAGTTTCGTCTAATTTGAGTAGAAATCGAACACTGTTGTGCCTTCATCAGATTGAGTTTTTAAACTAAAATTGCATGCAATGCATATGTTTGTATACCATATTCAACGTCATACTAGGAAAGTGAGGGGTGAGGAGGGTAAACAAGTATTTATCAATTAAAAAGTAGTGAATTGTATACATTTAGTTGTTTGTTTAATGACTGACCCCCGCATTTTATTTTATTTATTTCTAAAGCTTTTTAAAGATCTAGTTTCCTACTTTTGTTGTGAATGAATAAAATTTCAAAGTTACTATTAAAGTTATGGTTTTCTGTATTTAAGTGTGAAGCATAGTTTGATTTATTATTATTACATTGAAAAGATGTAAAATGTTCAGATATTCCATTTTTAAAACTTCTTCCTGTTTGCCTGTTATATCATTTATTACAATCAGCCGAATTCTACTTATAAACTCCTGACATCTTTCCCATCAGTTTTTGACTTATTATAATTTTTTACTTATTTTCCTAGTATATATATATATATATATATATATATATATATATATATATATATATATATATATGTATATATACAGGGTCCGCCTTTGGGAGCTGATCCCATAGGTATCTGCTAAACCAAACTTTTAATTTTGAAAATTTGGTGACAGGGTAATTATGTTAGGGCTAACTCATCTAGAATATTTTCACGTTCGTACCACTTCCGGTTCTACCGGAAGTCGGTAGAACAATTTTAAAATTTGTGACAAAAATGAGCTACATACTTAAATCTAGTATTCCTTGTTCGTGGTCACCATGGAAAACAAATAATTGAGAGTTGAAATAAAGAAAAATATTTGAAAAAGTGACTGCAAAAAATTATAAAAATTGATAATTTTGTGATTCAAAAGTCAATTTTGCCAAATAGAAATTTTCTGTCATTTTTTTCAAATTCGATACACAACATAAGTGTAAAAATTTAATACTTTATGAGTAAATAAAAAAAAAACTACTTTTTACTGCGGAGGTAGTAACTACATACTTATCAGTGGATTCTTACACGATAAAGTCGCTTATTTAGTATTTCTTGCTCGTGATCAAATGTAAATTAATTTACAATAAATGTTCAAAATGTTGCCCGTTAGACGCAAGACATTGTTGAACCCATCTTATAACGGCTTCATTTGTAGCCCTTTGAATTTCTTGCGGAGAAAGAGAATTGAAGGCATTTTGCACTCTTGCAATGCAATCTTCTTTAGTCGTTAGTGGTGTAGCATAAAGAATATTTTTAATTCGACCCCAAAGATAAAAATCCATTGACGTAAGATCAGGTGACCTAGGTGGCCATCGAAAGGGACCATTATTGGTAAACCACCGATCTTCAAAAATTTCATAAAGTTTCATGGAAACAGCGTTGGTGTTGTGAGGGGGCGCACCGTCTTGTTGGTACCATAAATTTTCTCTTTCTAGATTTAATCGGGGTTGAATTCGAGTGTTTAATATCTCAAGATAATTTTCTCCTAGAAATTAAATTTGTAATCATAAATCGCAACAATCAACTATTTTAAACCTCTCAAATTTTCGTTGTAAAAATACACGTCAAAGATTTCGTTATTCCGAATAGCACAAAATACGTTAAAATTCCAAATTTCCTGAAAATGGCATTCGCGAATTGGATTGCTATTTTCGTTATTCCAGTAATGCGAGTTTCGGAGATTAAATATGCCATTTTTCGTAAATTTAGATTCGTCCGTCCATATGATATTTGTCAAAAAATTAGGAATTTCTTGTATTTTGAGCAAAATTGTTTCACAAAATTCGATACGTTTCAAGAAATCTGCTTCTTTCAAATGTTGAACTAATTGTAAACAGTCTGGTCTAAACTTATGGTTCTTAAGAATTCTTCTGATAGTTGTTGGTGTTAAGCCGATATCTGTTTTCGCGTCGTTTATGGAATTACTAGGATAGGCACGGAAATATCCTAAAGTTATAATTTCATTCTGTTCGTTATCAATAGCAGCTTTTTTGCGAGGCGCAGAGTGTTTAAATGTGCCAAACTGTTCCAAATTTTGAACCACACGTCTTATTGTATCTGCTAATGATCGGGGGCGCTCAGGATAGCGTTCGATAAATGTTCTTACTGTTCGTTTTACAACTCTATGACATTCTCTGTGAATTAAAATTAAATTCAAATAATCTGTATTAGAATATTCAAGTCGAGCCATTTCATCAAAAAAAACACAAACTGTCAACAATTTTATTAAATTATTGACTACAAAACAAAAACAAAATAAATAAGCATCTTTATCGTGTAATGATGCGCTGATAAGTATGTATTACCTCCTCAGTAAAAAGTAGTTTTTTTCGATTTACTCATAAAGTATTAAATTTTTACACTTATCGAATTCGAAAAAAATGACTTAGAAAATTTCTATTTGGCAAAAATGACTTTTGAATCACAAAATTATCAATTTTTATAATTTTTTGCAGTAACATTCAAATATTTTTCTTTATTTCAATTCTCAATTATTTGGTTTCCATGGTGACCACGAACAAGGAATACTAGATTTAAGTATTTAGCTCATTTTTATCACAAATTTTAAAATTGGGACTTTTTTGATAAGTCTGAAACTATTACGTTTAGGCAAATAAAGCTTTAAATAAACTTACCTTAATTTTTGATGTTAAATCGATCTGAGTAATAAAAAATAAGGGTTTCCATTTGATTTTTTTGAGTAACTTGCATTTTTTGATAGTCAAGTTTAGACATTCATAATTTTATTTTTATGAAAAACACAAATATCATTTTCTGTAGACTGTTGCAATAAACCTTTGCCTACAACACCTCAAAATTTTATTCAAATTGTCTGACAGGAACAAAACAATTAACGAGTTATTACTAAGACCGCATCTGTCATTTTTTTTAGAAAAATGGTTTTTTTTAAAACGACTGAAATTTCGTATCTAGTTTATTTAACACTTACCTTAAAATTCGACATAGAATCCATAAATGTATTAATATACGGGGTGTTCCATTTAAAATAAGCGACTAAGCACCGACTTCCGGTATAACCGGATGTGGTACGAACGTGAAAATATTTTAGATGAGTTAGCCCTAACATCATTACCCTATCACCAAATTTTCAAAATTATAGTAAGTTTGGTTTAGCAGATACTCATAGGATACGCTCCCAAAGGCGAACCCTGTATATATAGTACAGGGTGGTCCTTTTAAAGTGTTACAAAGCGACATTGAGAAAATGGCTGAATGAAAATAAATTAAATATCTAGGAATACAATGGGTCGTTGGGGGACACATTTTGGCAGAGTAAGTAATGTTTTAACCCTTTCCACTTTTTAGGGGTGGGGGGTGACTTTTAGATGTTAAATGGAAAGGTGTAGTATTCTTTACAGATTCGTAATCTCCAGAAAAAACTACGTTATAATCAATGAGTAATTTAATGTCAATGTCAATGTCACTACGCTAAATTCAACAAAATTAAAAAGAAAATCAACAGGAAAAAACTGATATTAGGTACATTATTTTATTATAATAGGTGTTCTAAACATTTATCAACCCTCTTTCGAAAATAATTTGGTGCTAAATGGGGAAATCTTACCGCCCAAAGGTCAGAAGCATTGCGGTAGTTTTTTCTACATTCTCCGAGAATTAACAACATGTCAACTTGGAAGTTGAATTCATTCATTTTAAGGATACGTAGTTAAAATCTTAACTAAGATTATTAAATACGAACAGGAACAACAGAGATAATTAATAAACGAACAGAACGAACACTAACTAACAATAAACGAACACAATGAACACTAATTTTAACAAGTCGCTTAAACTAAAGCCTTTAAACTCGAATAATTTAAAGAAATTACTGGCAATGTCATAACATGTCAAGGCATTCGTTGTCAGGATAACTGCAACAGTGGCGGCTGGTGAATCATCGCTGCAGTACCACATACCTTCAAAAAAATATCATGAACTTCCTAAGAAAATAATTATTAACTACATAATCTAACCAAAATACCGTATTTTTTTACCCAGTTGACATGTTAATTCTCGGAGGATGTAGAAAAAACAACGACAATGCTTCTGAACAAAATGGTCGTCATTTTGAACACCTATTATAATAAAATAATGTACCTAATATCAGTTTTTTCTTTAGTTGATTTTATTTTTAACTTTGTTGAATTTAGCGTAGTGACATTGACATTGGCATTAAATTATTTATTGATTATAACGTAGTTTTTTCTGGAAATTACGAATCTGGAAAGAAAACTGCACCTTTCCATTTAACATTTAAAAGTTACCCCCCACCCATAAACAGTGGAAAGGGTTAAAACATTACTTGCGCTGTCAAAAAGTGTCCCCCAACGACCAATTGTATCTCTAGAAATTTCATTTATTTTCATTCAGCTATTTTCTCAATATCGCTTTGTAACACTTTAAAAGGACTACCCTGTATATATATATATATATATATATATATATATATATATATATATATATATATATATATATATATATATATATATATATATATATTTCAAAAATTATGGTCAATTGTACACGAAAATCATTCTCATTTCAACGTCCTGCATACTCTAGACAGAACAACCTAACAATAATTTTTTCCAGGCGTAACTTTTTGACATTGGAACAGTGTTACGAGAAAGTGCTATTTCTGTATTATTACACCAATTGAATATAGAGCGAGCCAAAACTCGAACACATGATTTTGTCAATTTTTTCAAATGAATCACCCTCTATTTTATTTGAAAAAGTGAAAATACACTTTATCTTCCCTATAGCTCGTTTAATTTCTGAGATATTTTCAATTTAATAACAGAATGAAATTTTTTTTTAATTTCTATTACAACAATTGAACAAATAAGGGTGTGACAAATTATTATAAAAAATTAAAAAAACATCGGTTATTAAGACAAAATTCTTATAAAATTAATTAATTTCATAATAAATGTTCAAAAGTCCACCAAAACATCAATACAGCATTGCAGTCGATCATCAAATTCTCGACTGACATTTCTTAACATTTCTACATTAATGCTCTGGAATACTTCTCGTATTCTATTCTTCATATCATGTTGTGTGGTTGGAGGTATTTGATAAACGCGGTTTTTCACATAACCCCACTTGAAGAAGTCAATTTTACTTAACTCTGGTGAACGAACTGGCCATGCAATGGGTCTTCCTCTTTCCACACATCTTCCAGGAAAATGGGTATTAAGATGATTATGAATTAATCTAGTGTGATGTACCGCAGCTCCATCGTGTATCAACCACATTATTTGACGAATGTTGAGAGGAATATTTACCAACAGTAATGCTAAATGATTTTCTAAAATGTCCAAATAAACCTAACCATTCACTGTTCCATCGAAAAATGTGGTCCAATTACGTGATATCCAACTATACCACCCCAAACATTCAAAGACCACCTAGTTTCCCTATGAGTTGCTATATGATGGGGATTACTTGTCGAATAATAATGGAAATTGTATCTATTCACAGTTCCATTTTTATGAAACGTGGCTTAGTCTCCAAAGAGGACAAAATCAAAGAAATGCGCCTGATTGTGGATTTGTTGTTGAACGCATTCACAAAAAGCAACCCTTCTGGGATGGCCATCTTCAAGTAACTCTTGGATATGGTAAGGATGTATACTAACATGTGGATTATGCGTAACTTCAAGCAACACGTTAAATTCATTTTCCTCGTTAAGTACATGTTTTCTCCTTTCCTTTTCTTTCGTAACCTACTGAACTCGCACGATTAAAACGCTCTATTAACCTTTCCAACGTTACTTTCTCGGGTTGTCTTCGTGCGGGATATCTCTCTTTGTAAATTCTTTGTGCTAATAAACAATTTTTCATACATTCTCCCAGTACCCATAGCATGTCTGTTAATTCCAGAATTAACAGGAAAGTTCATTTCAAACAGTATTTAAGTGTTTACAAATTAATAAACACTACACAATCTCAAAGAAGTTTGTTAAAAGATAAGCTACTAATTATTACTGAATAATATCTATCTGTCATTTGTTCACAGCTAACTTGTTTTATTAGAAATCATTAAAAAAAATCTTTCTGTTATTAAACTGAAAATACCTCAGGAATTAACGACTTTAGCTATAGGGAGTGCTTAATAAAAATGAAAGAACATAAAGTGTATTTTCACTTTTTAAAATAAAATACAGGGTGATTCATTTGAAAAAATTGACAAAATCATGTGTTCGAGTTTTGGGTCGCTCTGTATTCGATTGGTGCAATAACAAAGAAATAACACTTTCTCGTAACACTGTACCAATGTCAAAAAGTTATAGTGGAAAAAAGTATTGTTAGGTCTAGGGTATACAGGACGTTGAAATGAGAATGATTTTCGTGAACAATTGACGATAACTTTTGCAATACCCTGTATAACGTAATGAAACCCTATATTGAAAGTATGGGGGAGACGAGCTTAGTCTAAATTTGAAATAGTATATAGGGTGTCCCATTTAAAAGAAAGTATGTTTGGTTCACCCTGGTAATATGTAACACCCTTTAAATACGAAAATAATTTTATAATGTGAAGTTTGAAGTTGCCTATAATTTTTGTAAATAATTTTTTTTTGATATCTCCGTTAATAACGGAAATATTGTACTTCGACGCACTAATGCTGCCTGTATATACACACACACACACACACACACACACACACACACACACACACACACACACACACACACACACACACACACACACACACACACACACACACACACACACACACACACACACACACACACACACACACACACACACACACACAATATATATATATATATATATATATATATATATATATATATATATATATATTTGCTATTTTTGGTGCTGTCAGATCTAATAATAATAATAATGATATTTTCTTTGGCGTATATTTCGACCTCGGATGAGATCTTCAGTGACTTTTTTTTACACAGTACAAATTAGAAAAATTCACAATGAACTAAAATGACATTCTAGGGCCCCCTTGTATCTCCGTTATCCGTTAATGTATGGCAAAGGTAAAAGTTGGTTCTTTTACGTAGAATCCAGTGGTTTAGTCGAATTTTTGCTGTAAGCTGTCAATTTTTAGCTATAAATAAAACTTATGGTTTTTTAATGGAACACTCCGTATATTTTTCTTACGTTTGATTAGAAATTTTGTAAGCTTTGCAAAAGTATATAATACATAATGTGTATTTTAAATAATAAATCTGCGTAATAACATAGTGTGTATTATAAGTATTAGAATTAGTAGGCCGAGGTTATTGGAACAATTAAATGATAATTTGCTAAGGTCTTGTCAAGAGCTTTTAGTTGTAAAATTTGTATTCTCTGCGTAATATTATATTCGTTACAATGGCTGAAAATGAAAATTATCAACATTTTGAAAAATATGACATGTTAGTCTGTTTTATAGGGAGCAATAAAAACTCCCGGGAGGCTTCCCAACTGTATTTCAACAGGTTTGTTTGAATACTTATTTATCTTTTTACGTATGTGGATTTATTTTTTATTTAAATATCATTTGGATTTATAGATGTCCAGAAAGAAGGCAACCTTGTCTTTTAATATTTTCTCGAATAAAAAAAATTTGGTGGAACATGGATCATTTATCCAACCCCGACCAAAAAGTATAATAAAAGAAAGTCAATGTTTTAGCATGTGTAGAGGCAACGCCGTCACAATCATGCAGAGTTCTAGAGCAGGAGATTAGTGTTCCCAAAACTCGGGTTCAAAGGATATTGTCCAAATATAACTTTAAGCAATACAAGATTAAAATTGTTCACCATTTGCATCCTGGGGATGTAGAACGTCGTTTACTGTTCTGCAACTGGTATTTGGAACAAATTCGTATTGGTAATAGCTTTGCTAGATTTATAATATGGTCCGACGAGGCTTACTTTTCGAGTGCAGGTATTTTCAACAGACATAATACTAGGCATTGGTCCCAAGAAAATCATCATGTGCTATTCGAAAGAGAGCAACAGGGTCGATTTGGTTTTAGCGTAGCTTGTTTTACTTTGGGGCAACAAATAGAATACAGAATTTATGACGGCAATCTTACAGGGAACAGATATCTTGAAATTTTTTAAGATGTTATCCCTATGTTACTAGACAATGTTCCTTTAGCTCATCTTAACAGGATACATTTCCAACAGGATGGCGCGCCCGCACATAATGCTGTAACTGTTCGACCTCTTTTAGACAATTATTTCCCGCAAAAGTGGATGGGTACCCATGGACCAATTAGATGGCCTCTGCGGTCACCTGACCTAATCATGCTAGATTTTTTCTTATGGGGCTACTTGCAGAATAAGGTTTATAGTACCAGTCATCGGACAATAGATGAATTACTTAATGCCACCAATGCGGTATTTCAAAACTTGCAAAGATGTTCCATAATTATTTTAAATGCTTTAAAAAGAAGAACCACTGTATGTCAACATAGCGTTCGGGAAAATGGCAACCATTTTGAGCAGTTCTTTTAAGGTGAAAATCTATTAAGGAGTTACTATCGAGTTAATATTATGCCAAGTTTTCATAGATTTTATGTTTATTATTTAAAATACACATCATGGGTTTATATTTTTGTAAAGTTTACAAAATTTCCAATCAAACGCAAGAAAAATATACAGGGTGTTCCGTTAAAAGAACCATACGTTTTATTTACAGGTATAAATTGACCGCTTACAGCAGAAATACGACTACGCCACTAGATTCTACATACAAACTGTAAAAGAACCAATTTTTACCTTTGCCATACATTAAAGGATAACGGAGATACAGGGGGTCCCAAAATGAAATATATTCAATTTCGCCCTGTATCTCAGAAATGTAGCGGGCTATGAAAGTTTTGTTTATACCAGCGTTTTTCTCACAAAAAAGTAGCACGGTATTGTGAAAACCGCAACTCTGTATCTTTACTCGTAATTGAGATACCCCGAAATACCATCTCTAAATGAGACACACTGTACACTGATGAAGTTTCGGCAGAATCTCATCCGCCATTTTCAATCGCCATGTTCTGCTCCTGGTAACTCGAACTGAACTGAGGTCCTCGCTGGTTGTCGGCGGTATTTGTATGCTGACTTTCTTGGTCGATGCCCTGGTTATTGGTGGTTGTGCTGATACTTTCATTTTCACTTCTACTTTCTCCTTTTCTTCTTCTTTCTGTAACTGATTCCTCCTTTCTCTTTTGTTTGTGACTGCGTGTTTCCTAACAATAGGCTTCCAGGTCGATGGCAATCTCTGAGTGTCGTCTCGTGAATTCAAATTTTGTGATCGTTTTTTGATCTTGATAGCTTCTGTGATAATCTGGTATGATAGGTACTGTATCTTTGCTATTATCCTTCTGTTCTCGAAATCTATCGCGTGTGAGGTCTTCTTTACATGTTGGGCCAATGAAGATGTTTTCTGGTCTTTTGGTACTGCGTTACGATGTTCCTCCCTACTCACATTGATGCGTCTGTTTATTTGGGTTTTATTCGGGTTTTTCGGTACGTTGGATAACCTTTTGTTGGTTATGAATACGGTTTTGATGTTATGTCTTCGAAGGATTTTTCCGATTCTGTCTGTCGTGCCTTGTACATATGGCAGACAGGATTTGGCTACTGGTACGTTTGTGTCGCCACATTTTCGTTGTGTTGGTTTTTCTGTTCTCGATATGTTTGTTTTGGAGAATCCATTCTGTAGTAACGCCTTTCTGATGTTAACTTTTTCTTGGTGCATGTTGTCCTCGTGCCAACGTTCCATTATCATTTAGAGAAAAGAAAAACTGACCGTATTCCTGGAACATCTCAACACCATCCATCACAAGATCGCGTTCACCATGGAGGAGGAAAGCGATAAGAAACTGCCACTCCTAGATGTATTGGTGTATAAAAAGGATAATGGAACGTTGGGACACACTGCATTCCGGAAGAGCACACATACCAACAGGTACCTGAATTCCAAATCTCCCCATCACCCAGCACAACTACAATCAGTGCCAAAGACACTGATAACAAGATCGAAACGGCTAACAGACGACAACATGCACCAACAAACAGTTAACATCAGAACGGCGTTAATACAGAATAGATTCTCCAAAATTAACATATCGAGAGCAGAAAAACTAACACAACGAAAAGATGGCGATACAAACGTACCAGTAGCCAAATCCTGTCTACTATATGTACAAGGCACGACAGACAGAATCGGAAAAATCTTTCGAAGACATAACATCAAAACCATCTTCACAAGCTCTTGGGTCTGTCATTTGTCTTTAAATTACTAAATGGTTTACTTGACTGTCCTTTCGTTCTTCAATTGATGACGATGCTTCCTTTTATACTCAATATTACAGTTAAATGAATTGTAGTGAAATGATTTACTCTGCTCGTGTTTTCCTATCCAGTAATGTTATAGCTTAATACAATTGCATATACTTTCTTTCAATTATATCTAATAACTAATCAAATGTTATTAGCAATCTTATTATACTTAAAGTCTATTTTTGTACATTTTCAAATTATTGTATCTTTTGTTTTTGGAGTCTTCCTGTTAATAAACACTATTATTGTTATTATTATTCAGTAGAAGCCATTTTCGCTTTGTTTAAATTTTTTATTTAGAGTGCCACATTTATATGGTGAGTTATTAAAATTATCATACGGAAATTTGAGACACTTACATTTCAGGTAACTCAATTTTATTTATAATGTTACCACTTATTTTAATTTGGGTTTAATTTTATTTTAACGTTAACTTTGCAAGATGATGCAATAGATTTTGCTAATACGAAGTGAGATTTCAACTGCCAGATTTTACTTTGAACCATACAAAATCAATTCAGTTTGGAAATTTATAAAGAAATTGTTGTATATTTGGAATTACCAGCAAATCAATCTGATGTTTACTTCAACTTCCATTGAAATTGCGCAATAAAAATTTAAATGATGAGTGGACAGCATTTCCTTATCTGCTGAAGTTCCAGTGACACCCAAAATGTAAAATAAATTACATCAGGTCTTTCATATTGTTAATTAATTCACATTATAGTTTAAGGTAGTTAATTAAGAATCACTAACCTTAGTTTTTAAGA